>CAUDMG010002670.1:0-42789 GCA_958450375.1 Homarus gammarus | reverse complement strand
TTCTAAAGGATTCCCAAGGTATACGGCACGTTCTGGGCATTTGTAAGGAGTAGAGTTCAGTGCACCCGTCTCTGACCGCGTCCTGAGGGTAACTAGACTGACTGGGAGTCGCCACGCCTCTCCCTCCACCCCCTCACAGCGCCGCCTCCACCCCCCCCTCACAGCTGGGGCGAGACGCTCTACCCGCCCAGGACACACACTCACTCACACACATACATGTACTAACACTCGCTGACCGCGCGGCTTCCTTATATATATTTTATATATATAATCTACTTATCTGTGAATTTAATTAATTTTTTTGTCTGAAATCTTGTTGATACGACGGGCTGACCGGTCAACACTGATTTAAGACATAGTACACAGATGAAGTAGTTATGTCTCACGCCTTACGTAGCCGTGGACCCAGAGCCTGGATGAGCCAGGCGGGTGATAGCCCCGCAGAGATGGATGACCAGGCCGGCCACGACGCTCCAGCCCCCACATCGCGCAGTCCCTCACCTCAATATTCAGCGTTGTCTCCAGAGATAATTGCTTTACTGAAGTTTATGAGAGATGAGAAACGCGAGGATGAAGCCCACAGACGTTTGGCGGATGAGCACAGAAGGCAAGCAGAGGCAGAACGAGACAACCAACGGAGATTGGAAGACAGTGAACGGTTTGAAGCCTTGATATCTCGCCTCACTGTTAACCAAGCCCCTGGCTCTAACACTGCCTCGGTACTGACTGGTTCAGATACCTCATCCATGCTTCCTTCACACCCCCCAGCCCCACCTAAAGCAGCAGCTCAAACACCGCCCATCTTGAAGCCTGATGTGAATTTCCAGACTTTTCGTGAATGGCGGCGACGGTGGACTGATTACTCTACAATGGTGGATCTCCAGAGTTTGTCACAGCCTAAACAACTCATCCAACTGCGTATGTGCCTGTCCTTGGAAATTCAGCGTGTCTTGGAACATACGTTGCAGGTACCCCCAACCTCTTTGCTGTCTGTAGAGGAGGTACTGGACGTTCTACAACGGCACATCAAAGGACAGCAGAATGAAGCTCTGCGCAGGAGGGAATTGTTTAGCTGCAGACAGATGGAGGGTGAGTCTTTTGATGCCTTTTACGTGCGTCTTAAGAGAGCCTCGGAAGAGGTAGATATATGTCCAGGCCACCACCAGCAGTGCGAGGAGACCCAGTTGAAGCAGGTGATCCTGATGGGTGTTAAGGACGAGGAACTTGTCCAACGCCTCACCTCCCTCGACTCTTCCTCTTCTCTTAAGGATGTGTCGACGATATGTCGCTCCTATGAGGCTGCCAGGTGTGCCACCTCTGCCATCCGTGCTCCCCCTACAGCTGTACGCGCTGTGTCCCGGTACAAGAAGGACAAGAAGTCTGTTCCTACGCCTTCGCCCACCACGTCCACGCCCAGTTTATTTTGCAACAACTGTGGTAAGCAGCACGGAACACAGGTGTGTCCAGCTGCTCAGTCTACCTGCAACAGTTGTGACCACAAGGGCCACTAGTCACTCACAGTACGGTGCCCAGCCAAACGCGTCCAGTGCAATGTGTGTGGTCGTCTGGGCCACTATGACAAGTGTTGCCCTTCCAACATACCCAAGGGACCGCGTCGGCGGAAGCTTCAGCCCCCCTCCACCAGAGAGGGCCGCCCACAGTCTTCCAATCAGAGGTACGACGACTCTTGACAACGCTCGAGCCACATTAGGAATGTGTGCTCCCCCCGGCGTCCCAGGACCAAAGTCCCCCAGTACATCAGCGTCATCGTGACCTACGGCGGTGTGTCATCCCGCCTTCAGATGTTGCCCGACACCGGCGCTGATGCTACAGTCATCGGTCCCCAGCATTTGCAATGCTTGGGGCTCTCTCCAAGTGATCTAGGACCGCCCCCCAAGGATCTCCGCTTTATGGCAGACGGTTCACAGATGACCCCGGCCCTGGGTTCACTCCAAGCACAAGTCACCTTTGGCAACAGGTCGTGTCAAGCCTGGATTGATGTGCATAACGGTGTCCAGACTCCTTTGCTGTCCTACAGACATTGTCAGGAGTTGGCCATCATCTCCCAGGACTTCCCCAAACCTATTCTTGAGGTAAAACACGCCAACAGGGTGCAAAAAGGGAGCAGCAACGACCCTGCTGCCGCCCTACCCCTGCCTCTTGCCAGTGACACCTCTCCTTCGGATGCTCGGAAGTACTTCCTGAAGGAATTCAGCGACGTTCTGGTGACCAAGTCCGCTCTGGAATCCAAGCCTCTCAAGAAGATGGCAGGTCCCCCCATGAGGATCCACCTGAGGGACGACGCGAAGCCATTCGCTATTTACACCCCTCGACTGGTTCCCCTGGCCTTCCGCGAGGCGGTCAAAAACGAGCTGGACTCCATGGTCGCCCAAGAAATTATAGTACCGACCGGCGATGACCCGTCTCCATGGTGTCACCCGATGGTTGTCGTCGCAAAACCTAAAGGTGGTGTTCGGATCACCACTGACCTTTCCAAGCTCAACAACCAGGTGTCTCGTCCTGCGCACCCTTCTCCCACGCCCTTTGCAGCCATACGCAGCGTGAACCCGAAGGCGCGCTTCTTCACGACGATGGACGCCCTGTGTGGATACTGGCAGATAGAGCTTGCCGAAGAAGACCGACCACTCACAACGTTCATCACCCCGCATGGACGTTACAGTTATTGCCGTGGCCCCATGGGATTCGCCGCTACAGGAGACGCTTTCTGTCTTCGAGGTGATATGGCTCTACAAGGTCTGGCAAACTGCGTGAAAGTGGTCGACGACATACTCGTGTACGACGAGGATTATATGGATCACCTCTGCCGTATCTACGAGGTACTCAACAGGTGCCGGAAGCACGGCATTACCCTAAATGCCGACAAGTTTGTTCTGGCCAGCTCTTCAGTTGACTTTTGTGGGTACACCCTCTCAGGGAATGGTATCGCAGCTGACCCGGAAAAGGTCCGCGCCATTACGGATTTTCCCACCCCTGCTAACCTGACCGACTTGAGGTCCTTCATCGGTCTCGTCAACCAGTTAGCAGAGTTTTCGTCGGACATCTCCGCAGCTGCTCAACCACTTCGCCCCCTGATGAGCCCCAAGAGGACATTCCTGTGGACCCCCGACCACGACAAGGCCTTCCAGCAAGTGAAACAGGCCCTGTCTCGTCCACCTGTCCTCGCCACGTTTGACCCAGCCTTGCCGACAGTCCTGCAGACAGACGCCTCACGCTTGTATGGCGTGGGATACGCCCTACTGCAGGATCATGGTGGAGGGCAGTTCCGGCTCGTCCAGTGTGGCTCGCGTTTCCTCTCTGACACTGAGACGCGCTACGCCACTATTGAGTTGGAGCTGTTGGCTGCGGTTTGGGCGATGTCCAAGTGCAGGTTTTACCTCATAGGCCTGCAATACTTTCACCTAGTGACCGACCATCGCCCGCTTGTCCCGATCCTCAACCACTACACGCTAGACGCCGTTGAGAACCCTCGCCTCCAGCGTCTGAAAGAGAAACTCTCGGCGTACATCTTCACTGCAGTGTGGCGTGCTGGTAAGGAGCTCTGCATCCCTGATGCCTTATCCCGCTCTCCTGTCAGCCGCCCTACTCCAGAAGACCATGTACTCGACGCCGACCTCGCTCTTTCCGTCAGGACTGTGGTCACTCTCCATGCCGTCCAATCCCTTCGTTCGGACCTGTCACCAGATGACGACAAGGCAATGGAGGACCTTCGAACAGCGGCCCGAGATGACCCTTCCTATGTCCGACTCGTCGAGTGTGTGAGGAATGGATTTCCTAGCAACCGCTACGATCTTCACAACACCCTGCTCCCGTATTGGAAACTCCGCGATGAACTCTACTGCGACGGAGACCTTGTTCTGTACGGAGCACGTGTAGTTGTCCCTGCTGCATCACGTCCCCACGCCTTGGCCCGCCTTCACGACAGTCACCGTGGAGCTGAGGCCACCAAACGACGTGCACGACAGACTGTGTTCTGGCCCGGCATCAACTCCGACATCTCCAATGTTGTCCGTGCGTGTGAGCCCTGCCAAGTATTACAACCCAGCCAGCAGCAGGAACCCTTTATGAGTGACGACAACCCCACCCGCCCCTTTGAGTCTGTGTCGGCCGATTTCTTCTGTGTGTCAGGAAAGTCCTTCCTCATTATCGTCGACCGTCTCTCTGGTTGGCTGGTTGTCATCAAGTGCGGTAATGACACGACGTCTGCCGCCACCATCAGCAAGTTCCGCCACTACTTCCGTGACGTGGGCGTTCCTGTACGCCTGCGAACCGACGGAGGGCCTCAGTTCACAAGCCGGGACTTTGCTGTGTTCCTCGACCGATGGGGAGTCCGGCATGTGTTGTCATCGCCCCATTACCCGCAGTCCAACGGCCACGCTGAGGCTGCTGTCAAATCCCTGAAGCACCTCATCCTTAAGGTGGCCCCTTCTGGGAACATTGACTGCGAGGCCTTCGACAGGGGTCTTCTTGAACTCCGCAACACACCTAACTACACCGGACGCTCCCCTGCCCAGGTTTTGTGTCCCTGCTCACCCTCAATCCTTCTCCAAGGAGTGGCAGGCCAAGACAGAGGATTGTGATCGCCGAGCCGCCGAACGTGTTCAGGACGTCGTCGCCCGCTACAATGACCACGCCCGTTCTCTCCCCAGGTTGAGTGTCGGCACCCAGGTCCGTGTTCAGGACCCGACCTCCCTACGTTGGGACAAAGTAGGCGTAGTCATGGGTCTCGGCAGGTCACGGGACTACCAGGTGCGGTTACCCAGTGGTCGTGTGTGGTGGAGGAACCGCCGTTTCCTCCGACCCGTAACAATGCCGTCTGCTGGCCCCGCCACCAGTGTTGAGTCCCATACCCTTCCCAGTGATGAAGTCCCTCGACGCTCAGAACGGATCCAAAAGAAAAGGTCCGCTCAAGACTTTGCTATGAGCGTATAGGGGGGAGGGAGGTGTATGTACATTATGTATGCTGGATTATATATTATGTATGTATATTATGTATGTGCTCCATTTATGTAGCTAGCAGCGTGTGGCAATGTTATTACCATATCCCACATGCCTAATTAATGTGCCTGGCGACGTATGGAAGCTGCTAATGTATCACTTGCCATACGTCGCCTATAGCAGTTGACAAGGAGCCCTAGCCAAGGAGACCGCTGCTCTCCTCTGTGTACATACTCTTATCCAGTAAACCGAACCTACAAAACTATACAGGTGTTTGTGTTCTCTCCTGTATATAGAACTTATTATTCAGAACCTAACAATTCCTAAGAACCCGTTTTAATTCATATTACGCTACATAATATTCAAATCCACCGCGCTTGTAGAATCTCAGGAAAGACGGGTATTTCCCACTTGTTTTACCCTCAGGATCACTCCCAGTAAGTCCCGCCTTCGAACACAGTTGTCACTACGTTTATTGCACTCTCTACTGGCAAACGCAACCTTGAATTAGTCTGTTTAAATCAACTTTTGTAATTCGCCAGACCTTTGTCAACTGAGGGTCATCTTTGAATGAGTAACAGTTAGTTTGTTTGTGATTATTGTCATTGCGTGAGTAGCGATCACTGGCAACTCAGGGGTATATAAACTCAAGCTGGCCAGGGAGCGCGTCCCCTGACGCTGCCCCGTTTGTATCCAGATCGAGGGTGGGCTTAATTGAAACCCACCGGTCGCTCGGAGCCGGTGGATACCCAGCAGTGGTCAATATAGGAGTGATGGCGCTGATTCGGCGTGATTAATCGGCTCTACTCTACCTCGTGGGCCGAGGACCCCAAACCCATCTCGGGTCGGAGTGTAACTGACCACAACAGCAGTTGTTAGAGGCGCCAGTGCTATACCCTGGGACAGGCCTTGGAATTATGGTCCACAGTGTGGTTGTATGTGTTTTTTACCAGTATGTTTATAAGACATAAATCAATTAAGACATGTTATGGTTTCACCCTTCTTTACCCTTATCGATCTGGTCAATGGATAACCTAACCCAATGCCTAGTCTACTCTGCCCGCTACCTAAAGAGCTACATGCTGTCCAGAGGGGGTCTGGTGGCAGCGACCCTTAGAAGTTAAGATTAGAGTTAAGTTATCCCCTTAGATTTAGTGACCCCAGTCTGCCAGTATAATGGACATTTTGAGGCCATGTGCACTTGATATTTGGAAATATTCCAAAGTCAATAGTAATTACATTTTACTATATAAAAACGCCAGAAGACAATACTGCCCCTGCATTGTGTTGTCTCTTTGCCTTTTATTGGACGGGTTCATTTGTGCTAAAAATATCTAAGTTATACCTCGACATTTGAAAGTTTTCTACAAAGAATTACTAATAAGTTTTAAGAAAACGCGATCGGATACAGACAGTCGGATGAGCGGCAGACCTGGCGATGAGTTTGTTGGAGACTTTAAACTTTTATTGCAAGTTATATATACCGCATCACTCTACGAACGTGGCAGAGTATATTTCTTGTGTTTACCCAGAACCGTTAGCTCGTCCATTCTTCTTTGTAACCTGGATTAGGTGAAGCAGATAGGTTTTTGCCACAAGTCATTTAGTACATGTTTATTGTATGTGTCTTTGATCACACAGGCAATTGAAGGTCCGAATCCGAAATCAGTGATTTACCAGTGTAGGATGCGAACCACACAGACTTAGATGCGTCTTAGTAAACAGATAATAAAATAGTAAAACTCTCATGAATGAGTTGTGTGTGACAGAGAGAGAAAAAAACGTGGATCATCTGAGGCTAAGAAGTATGGATGATAAAATTAATGTATACTAAATTAAATTCACTTGTAGATCATGTTAACACTTACTTATTAGCTTGTTAACACTGATTCAGAGGGAGACGTGATGGCGGCTGAGGTTGAGGATGATCACCGAGAGAGTTGATGGTAAAGTAGAGGGGCTCAGGGTAGAAGTAGTGATGGAATTGGTGTCACGACGCCACTGATCACGGTTGGGTACAATGGAGTCTCTTCTGCCGAGATTTTATGGCGACACACTACATCTCAAGTGACCTACTCCAAACTGCTGATCATTATGACAGGCTTCGTTATCTTCACCAAACCTACTTTTAATGGCATCTGTACCAGTTTTATTTTTCCATCAGGGTGTAAAATTACTTTTTGTCGGGTGTATCTACAGATCCCCAAATTGAATCCCACTAAATCAAAGGAACTTAAGAGCCATAATAGACAACCCGGCGATGCTCAACTCTAGCCACCTCCTTATCATGGGGGATTTTAACAATGGCGACATCGACTGGAGAAACGAGTTCACCCCAAATGACGTGAATAACCCTGCTACTCTTTTTGTATAAACTCTGAGAGATAATTTTCTGTTCCAATATGTTAAAGACCCGACACATTACAGAGGGGAGCAAACACCCAAGCCACTTGACCTCATCGTAAGAAACGAGGAGGGTATGGTGACCAAACAGGAACACCTTGCCCCAGTTGGCACCAGTCACCATGTAGTTTTGTCATTCAGATTTAACTGTTACATAGTTCAAGATAAAGCCAGGCCAAGGTACAAATATTACAGGAGTAATTACGGCGGGATGAGAGAAGAGATGAAGGGTGTCATGGTTTTGGTTTTCGTGGTGGTGTATGAGTGGATTCTATTATATAACGATTATAATATGTTGTGTTTCTTATATTTCTTACCGTAGAGTTCGAAACCTTCTCACTGGTACTTACAGGAGATATGGTGTATCTACGCATAAGTTCACTCCACCACTTGACATTCCATGATTTATACTTGATAAATGATGATTTAATAAATTCCATTAATTTCCAACATCCATCAAAGTTATTGATTATTCTTTGTCATAACTGTGTGAATATTATGTATGTTGTATGTGTATGTACTCCATATATATACATTACTTCTCTAGTCAGTAGCATCTGGCAATGCCCCTGTTTCATGTCACCACACGCTTAGATAAATGTGCCTGGCGACATCTGGAAGCTGCTAATGTACCACTTACCACATGTCGCCTGAGAGGTCAGAGTGAGGTCAGTTGACCCTATAGGAGTGTAAGGACAACCTGCGCTTGTGAGCGCACTCCTATATACTTCCGTTAATAAGAACCTACAGAACTCTACAGGTGTTTATGTTCCCTCCTGTAGTTAGAACCAAGTACCCCGAACACTCTCCATGGCGCAGTGAGTATCAAGTGATCGATAAAATGGAAATAAGTGCGTTCGTGTAAAATCAAGAAGGGTAGACCTCCTCCCTCAACTCCGTCATCCGTCGCCATTGTCTCCCCAAAAAATTCATTTGAATGACCAACGAGTTTTGAGCGGTGTGCAGTGACCGCAATTTCCTGTGAAGTGTCTTTAAGAGCCCCTCGTGTGTGTGTAGTGTTAAAGTGTGAGTCCTTGTTTTAAAGGATTTCCTAGGTGGAAGGCTGATATGGTAGGGTGTGTCATAGGAGGGAAGATCAGCTAAAACTAATGGCCCATCACTTTTTTGGTAGATTTAAGTGTCTATAAACAGAAAATAATTTCAGTTTCAATATTTTGCAACCTTTTGCTTGGTAAATTTTAGCGTGAAATTTATCGAAAATCTAACGTACAGCTGCATTAGTGCATTACAATTAAATAGTGAACATTGCTTTCTGACTTCATTCTTTAACAACCCAACTAACAATATTTTTTTCTGTTTCAGATTCTGATGCATTTATAAGTTGATAATATTTGCGATGGCTGCTTGTGTCAGGACGAGGAACCAAAAATCCAGCCATCTCAGTCACTATCTTGGGTCTGGGAGAGAGCTCCTGAAGTCGGAGTTGCCTACATTGAGAGATGCTTTGAGATACGGTGTTTTAATCAGGCAAATCAGTGAAAAGAACCAAAGAACTTACACAAACAAAGACATTGCCAGTGATATGACCAAAGCTGTCTTGGCACAGTACACTCTGGCTAACGCTCAGTTCAAGCCTCCAGTCATAACAAGTCAGAAGAAGATTAGTGAGAGACTGCTAGCCAGTTGGGAAAAGGCAAGAGATATCTCTCTTGGGAGAGGAAAACTTGCAGTTAAGGACAGCTTTGCCAAGCAACTGGACCAGTTATTTGACATAATTACTTGCAAGTGCCCAATTGTTCTCTGTCCTGAGTTTGGATGCGATCGTGACTGTAAATCCGAGGCCCACATCTCCTGTATTTGCAAGCGTGAACTGAAGATTCCTGTGATCGAACTGACATTTGTCAAAGCACAGAGAGAGAAGACTGGCAGTATAGGGGCTCTTATGATTTCTAGCCAAGATATTCCGGAGTCCAAGAGACAGGAGGCTGCCACAGAGAGACAGAAGAGGAGAAGAGTTGCCGAGGAAAAGAGACTTGAGAAGGCCCAGGGTGAGGTAAAAAAGGCCGATGATTGGAGTCAAGCTGATTCAGAGTTTAATGACTTCCCCATGGCTGATCCGAGTGCTGACCAGGAAAATGGTGACTTTGTCCCAAACCCAGAAAATAATGTTCCCAAACCTTCCAGGCATAACATTCGAAATAGGAAAGATATCCCGAGCATAGCTCTGGCCAGCATGCGACACGATACTGGTCTCAGAGAAACTGCAGGGATAGCAACAGCTGCCTGGATTGACGGTGGTTTGATAACACCTGATGATGTTCACCTGGTGATAGATCATAACAAAGTAAGGAGAGCTCAGGAGAAACTTGTCAGTAACCTAGAAGAGGAGTTTGATAAGGGGATAAGAGAAAATGGAATCAATTGTTTGTTCTTTGATGGGAGAAGGGATGACACTAAAGTGTTCATGAAAGTTGGAGATTCTGACAAGTTGTTCCCTGCCATGGTGAAGGAGGAACACTACTCCTGCTGCAGTGAACCTGGAGGGAAATATTTGTGGCATTTCACTCCAGAGAAAGATGACATCAGGAAACCACCTGAGATTGTGGCAGATAACATTGTGAACTGGCTCAGAGAGAGGAACGTAAACCAGACCCTGCAGGCCATTGGAGGGGACAGCACCAACACGAACACAGGGTGGCAAGGGGGGGTCGTACAGTGGATAGAGCGGAAGATTGGGAGGAAGCTGGTCTGGATTGTTTGTGACCTCCACACCAACGAGTTGCCACTCAGACATCTGATCCAGGAGCTGGATGGCAAGACTCTTTCAAACAACAGATGGTCTGGTCCTCTTGGCAAGATGCTGGACTCTGCCACTGAGTTAGAAATAAATCCGAGCTTTGAGAAAAATCACAGTTGGCCCTCCACTCGTTGAGCTTGCACATACTGTCATTGACGACCTGAATACTGACCAGAACTATGGTTACATGATTTGCAGTGCCATCAAAACTGGGGTCATGCCTGATAGACTTGCTTACCTGCAGATAGGTCCAGTCTCACATTCTAGGTGGCTCACAACGGCTCTCAGGTTCTGCAGAATTTGGGTCACTCATCATAAACTGAAAGAGAACCAGCTTCACAACCTGAGACTTATTGTCCAATTCATCGTGAGTGTCTACTTGCCAAATTGGTTCAACACCAAGGTCAAGTCATCGTTCTCCGAAGGTCCGAGGCATGTTCTCTTCCAGCTTGAGCTCCTGAGGAGTCAGCCAAGGAAGGTTGTTCAGATTGTGGAGCAGACTGTGAGGAGATCTTCCTGGTATGCTCATCCCGAGGCAGTTCTGCAGACAATGCTCTGCAGTAAGGATGAGGAGGAGAGAAGAGTGGCAGTCAAAAAGATCTTGGATATGAGACTTATGAGAGGATCTGGGCATGACGAATCAGGGTCAGGAAGACTCCTGAAGTCAATCTAGGCGCCAAGACCCTCACTGATCTCATAGATCTGGATAACATCTAGGCTGGCAGTGAGCCCCCTCTTACCTGCAGCCTCACCAATGTTCAAGTCAGAGCTTTCCTGGACAACCCCATGCATGTCCCTGCCTGGCCCTCGCACGCCCAGAGTATAGAGCGATGTGTACAGCAAGTGAGCGAGGCCAGCAGTCACGTGTACAGCCAGGAGAGGAGGGAAGGCTACATCCGAGCTCAGGTGGTCAGCAGGGAGGTGATGAGTAGAAACAGAAGCAAGAAAGACATGTTCTCTATGGTGTGCAGCAACACCGGGTCGTAGTAGTAAAACCGGTTTTTGTATTTGATGATTTTGTTTTCTAAAGGAATATTAAATTTAATAAATGTGTCAAGATCATTCGTTTCACTATTCTGGATCATTTTCATCCTAATAAATTAACCTGATACATTTACTTTACTTTAAATAAGCTATTTAGTGGTGTTGGTAAAAGGGTGGGAATACTGAATTTTCATAAGATTTCAAGTTAAAATTTACCTAGCAAAAAATGAAAACTTTTCAAATCTGAAGATATCACATGATTCTGCACATACAACTACATCATTAATACCATGGGCCGATTTTTCAAACTCAAAAAAAAAAAATTCTCCTCCGTATGACACACCCTACTGATATAGGGCATTTGTGAGGAGTGGTGCAACAGCGTGACCATCCCCGGCTGCCTGGAGGGTAACTACCCCCACAGCTCACGGCTCACCCCCCACCGCCTCCCTCTGCGCTTCCATCGCCTACACACACCAATTCACGTATGGACACACCGACTGCGGTCATTTCTTCATATATATATATATATATATATATATATATATATATATATATATATATATATATATATATATATATATATATATTATATATATATATAAGACTTATCTGTGTATTCAATTAATTTTGTTGTCTCAGATCTGGTTGATACGACGGGCTGACCGGTCAACACTGGTTTGAGATACAATATACAGATAAAGTAATTATGCCCCGGGCCTCACGCAGCGGTGTCCCTAGCGCCCGGATGAGTCAGACGGATGACAGCTCTACAGAGATGGATGACCAGTCAGAGCGCGACGCCCCACCCTCTCCCAGCCACACCCCTCGACCCTCAGCCTCGTCCTCAGAGATAATTGCTCTGATGAAGCTCATGAGGGAGGAGAGGCGTCTGGACGAAGCGAAAAGATGTGCTGAGGACCACCAACGGAGATTGGAAGATAACGAAAGGTTTGCAGCTTTGATATCTAGCCTCACTGCTAATCAAGCCCTTGGCCCTTTCACTACTCCGGTACCGACTGGCTCAGATACCTCGTCAATGCCCTCTACCAAAGTGGTTGTCCAACCCCCACCCACCTTCAAGCCTGATGAGACTTTCCAGACTTTTCGTGAATGGCGGCGACAGTGGACTGATTATGCTACAAAGGTGGATCTCCAGAGCTTGCCACATACCAAACAACTCATTCAGCTACGTATGTGCCTGTCTTTGGGAACGCAGCATTTGTTGGAACACACGTTGGAAGTGCCCCCGACGTCTTTGTTGTCTGTAGAGGAGGTACTGGATGTTCTGGAACGGCACATCAAAGGTCAGCGGAATGAAGCTCTCCGCAGGAGGGAAGTGTTTAGCTGTAGACAGATGGAGGGCGAGACTTTTAACGATTTCTATGTACGACTCAAGAGAGCCTCGGAAGAGATAGACATATGTCCCGGTAATCACCAGCAGTGCGAGGAGACCCAGTTGAAGCAGGTGATCCTGATGGGTGTTAAGGACGAGGAGCTTGTCCAACGTCTCATCTCCCTCGATTCTCCCTCCTCTCTTAAGGATGTATTGACAGTATATCGCTCCAACGAGGCTGCCAGGTGTGCCACCTCTGCCATCCGAGCTCCCCCTACAGCTGTACGGGCTATGTCCCAATACAAGATTGACAAGAAGTCTGCCCCAACGCCTACGCCCACCACGCCCACGCCCGGCTTCCTTTGCAACAGCTGTGGTAGGCAGCACGGAACACAGGTATGTCCAGCCGCTGAGTCTACCTGCGACAGTTGTGACCGCAAGGGCCACTGGTCACTTACAGTACGGTGCCCAGCCAAATGCGTCCAGTGCAATGTGTGTGGTCATCTGGGCCACTATGACAAGTGTTGTCCGCCCAACAAACCTAAGGGACAGCGTCGGCGGAAGCAGCAGCGCCTTTCCACCAGTGAGGGCCGCCCACAGTCGCCAATTCAGAGGCACGACGACCCTGGACAAAGCCCGACACATATTAGGAGGGTGTACTCCTCTCGTCCCAGGACCAAAGTTGCCCAGCACGTCAGCGTCATTGTGACCTTCGGCAGTGTGTCGTCCTGTCTCGAGATGCTGCCCGACACCGGCGCTGAGGCTACGGTCATCGGTCTCCAGCATTTGGAATGCTTGGGGCTCTCTCCAAGTGATCTAGGACCGCCTCCCAAGGACCTCCGCGTTACGGCAGACGGTTCACAGATGGCCCCAGCCCTAGGTTCACTCTATGCACATGTCACCTTTGGCAACAGGTCGTGTCAAGCATGGATTGACGTGCATAATGGTGTCCCGACTCCTTTGCTGTCCTACAGACATTGCTAAGAGTTGGCCATCATCTCCCAGGACTTCCCAACACCGATTTTCGAGGTAAAATACGCCAACAGGGTGCACGAAGGGAGCAGCAACTACCCTGCTGCCGCCCTACCTCTGGCCAGTGACACTCTCCTTCGGTAGTTGTCCCTGCTGCTTCACTTCCCCACGCCTTGGCACGCCTCCACGACAGACTGTGTTCCGGCCTGGCATCGACCCCGCCATCTCCAATGCAGTCCAGGCGTGTAAGCCCCGCCAAGTACTACAACCCAGCCAGCAGCAGGAACCCTTCATGAGTGACGACAACCCCACCCGCCCCTTTGAGTCTGTGTCGGCCGACTTTTTCTGTGTGTCAGGAGAGTCCTTCATGGTTATCGTCGACCGTCTCTCTGGTTGGCCGGTTGTCATCAAGTGCGGTAATGATACAACATCTGCCGCCACCATCAGCAAGTTCCGCCACTTCTTCCGTTACGTGGGCGTTTCTGTACGCCTGCGAACCAACGGAGGGCCCCAGTTCACAAGCCGGGACTTTGCTGCGTTCCTCGACCGATGGAGAGTTCGGCATGTGTTGTCATCGCCTCATTACCCGCAGTCCAACGGCCACGATGAGGCTGCTGTCAAATCACTGAAGCACCTCATCCTCAAAGTTGCCCCTTCTGGGAATATTGACTGCGAGGCTTTCGACCTGGGTCTCCTTGAGCTCCGCAACACACCCAATTACACCGGACGCTCCCCTGCCCAGGTCTTGTATGGACGCCCCCTCCGTTCTTGTGTCCCTGCTCACCCTCAATCCTTCTCCAAGGAGTGGCAGGCCAAGACAGAGGATTTTGATCGCCGAGCCGCCAAACGTATTCAAGACGTCGTCGCCTGCCACAACGACCACGCCCGTCCTCTTCCCAGGTTGAGTGTCGGCACCCAAGTCCATGTCCAGAACCCGACCTCCCTACGTTGGGACAAAGTGGGCGTAGTCATGGGTCTTGGCAGGTCATGGGACTACCAGGTGCGGTTACCCAGCGGTCGGGTGTGGTTGAGGAACCGCCGTTTCCTCCGCCCCGTAACGCATCCCGCTGACCCCGTCGCCAGTGCTGAGTCCCATATCCCCCCCCCCCCCAGTGATTAAGCCCCTCGACGCTCAGAACGGATCCACAGGAAAAGGTCCTCTCAAGACTTTGCTATGAGCGTATAGGGGGAGGGGAGGTGTATGTATATTATGTATGTTGTATGTATACCATGTATGTACTCTCTATATATATACATTACTTCTCTAGTCAGTAGCGTGTGGCAATGCCCGTTTCATGTCACCACACGCTTAGATAAATGTGCCTGGCGACATCTGAAAGCTGCTAATGTACCACTTACCACATGTCGCCTTAGAGGTCAGAGTGAGGTCAGTTGACCCTATAGGAGTGTAAGGACTACCTGCGCTTGTGAGCGCACTCCTATATATTTCTGTGAATAAGAACCTACAGAACTCTACAGGTGTTTATGTTCGCTCCTGTAGTTAGAACCAAGTACCCCGAACATCTCCAATAACCAATCAGGCATTATCTTTAGTAATAATAAGATAGGATCACAGATACAGGCAGATAATTGCACTTACATTTATTTGTCAAGCTTCCATACAATGATTTACAATTTGCATGGATATATGAGTCACTCGCGTTCACGCTGTAATGCAATTGATCTTCTAAAAGAGAATTTTCAACTTGGGACACATGTGATTACTCTACTGTGGGTATGACTTAATAGAGCCTTAATTCTTCAAGTGATACATTTACTGCCAGCCTGGATTGCTTTTGTTGCAACCAGGCATCATCACAAGAACTTCTTTTACGGGGAATAGCAACAAAAAGTACTCTTGGGTTACCACACATAGTCTTGCATCACTGATAGTCACTGTAGACGGTTGTCGCGGCAAGGAGAACTGGTAAGCGTGACTTGAATTAACTACTTAGGTGCAATAGACCAGCCTGGATTGCTTTTGTCGCAACCAGGCTTCCACACGTGATATTTCCATGGGGATAACAACCTAGGTTAACACACTTAATCTCGCGTCAACGACGGTCCACAGGGCGGAGTGGCGGTGGAGGACTCTGTGTGGTGTCCTGATCCCTTCAGGAGGGAGAAGGTGTGGATTACCAACACACCACTCCAACTGAGTAGTCATAAATAAGGAAACCGTGAACCTGTGGATTACTAACACACCACTCCAACTGAGTAGTCACAAATAAGGAAACCGTGAGAAACTCTGCAGTCGTCAGTTGGAGCGACCTATAATACCAGGCGCAGAAATAGTGCTGGTATGACTCTAGGTGAAGCCCTCGTCTCTACCCACCGAGGGAGGTGTGCGAACGAGGTGCCTGTTGGTTATACCTAAAAGTCACAAGGAGTCCCATACTTGCAGGTATGGAGTGTAACATGTGTGTTGAGATGGTGCTACTATGTATGATAACCGACGGTGCTATATTCCATACATGTGGAGCAGTCTGATGTGTAAAGGGATAGTGTAAGAAGGAATGACCGAGGTAAGGTGGATGACACGCCATTAATTTAAGAGTCTGGTGCCCATCTGGGTAACCAACATTTTTCGTTGTTCTTCCGAGGAAGACCAATCCATGTGTATGTTTTTTACCAGTATGCTTTATAAGGAATAAATTAATTAAGACATGTTATGGTTTCACCCTTCTTTACCCTTATCGATCTGGTCAATGGAAAACCTAACCCAATGCCTAGTCCACTCTGCACGCTACCTAACGAGCTACATGCTGTCCAGAGGGGGTCTGGTGGCACGACCATTAGAAATTAAGATTAGAGTTAAGTTATCCCCTTAGACTTAGTGACCCCAGAATCTGGTAGTATAATACAACTACAAGGATCAACTCCCTGGCTTTACTCAACTGCAATTCCACTTAGATACTCTTTACTTCTTACAACATTACTGGTGGTACATTACATTACATACAGCTACATGACAAACTTACATATGGTACCTTCACTAGAACTGTTGTTAGTACCCATGGAGGATGCACTCACAACACAACACGTTATTACTGATACAATTTATATGGGTTCACTACCCAACAAGGGATAATTATATTCCAGATAATTATCCCCAACCATATATAACAAACATTGTGGACCATATAACTGTCCGGAGTGTCCCATGGTAGAACACTGGCGTCTCAACAAATGAAGAGCGCTGTTATGGTCGGTTGAAGTCTGACACGTGGCGAGAGTCTGGGGTCTAGTTCCCAAGACTGGAGCAGTTTAATCCTGCCGAATCAGTGACATCGTCAAATACCGCTAACTGTTAGGTAGCCCCCGACCCGGGGCACCAGGTGGGGTGTTCAAATAACCCACACACTGGATTTGGGATAAATTTGGAAGTCGTGAAGGAAGGGATTTCTCCTTCACGCGCAGATTTATATACGGCCTGAGTTGCCAGAGGTGGCTACTCACGCAAAGACAGAAATTACATTCAAATCAACTGCTACACGTTCAAAGATGACCCTCAGTTGACACGGGTCTGGCGAATTTCTTAACTTGATTTACACAAACTAATCTGAGATTCAGCTTGCCAGGAAAAGGTAGAGTATACACGTTGACAACTGAAGTACCCTGTAGTGGATTTCTCCCCTACAAACGCTATTTGTCGCTGAGTAGCCGACCCACCACTTCCCCACTGTATGCCTCGTGGTCTAGGTCAACCAACGCCGCCATACACCACGGAGCGGGGGTCAACTACTAAGCCACGCCAAACCCCGCTATTTAAGACCTGACCGCGTGGTGATCTCTCTCTTTCTACCTACAGCCGCAGCCAGCAACACCTCCTCCGTCTGCCTGGTGGTCCTCGCTCCCGCTGGCGAGCATGGCGACCCACGGGCTTGTCCTCCTCTGAGCACCCTCACCAACCAGCTCTCTCTACATCACGTTTGTAACCATGCTGCCTTCCCAGCACCAAGCTGCATTGTACATCCAATACAACATGTATATAGAGAGCACATTGTGAGTTTCCTTTCTCCATCCCATCCTGAGTGTGAACCAAACATCCTGAACCCCACAAATGGTGACCCCGGAGATTCGCACTCACACAGGATGGAGGAGAAATTGATCACGCTCCCAGTCTTCAAGCAACATGGAAGACTGGCTTATCCATACAGAAGCAGCTCTCATCGGCTCTACAACTACTGTCTCTACACCGCAGGTTAGACACCCTAGAGCAGTTCTGCTACTCTAAGCAAGCACCAGCTCCTCTTCCTGCCCCAAGCACCACGTCCTACCGACCCCAGCACACCCGTCCTGCCTCAGACGCCGACCCCGGCCCAGCAGTAACCCCTGCCGCCCCTGACGCGGCCTCTGTTCCTGAGTGCGGACCCACACACCCCTCTTTTCTCCCTCAGGTACTCCCTGCTAATGTCCTGCACCCTGCTGCTGTCGTTGACCCAGCTGCTGTCAAGAGCCCTGATCCGCTTCTGCTGACGCAGCCCCTGCTCCTGACCCAGGCCCACACACCCCAGCAGGCGCATCTGACGACTCTGTACCTGCCGTGAGGGAAGCACAACATTCATCGCCTCCACACACCCTTTTTCTCCCTCTCTTCTCCCACAGATAGTGTGTATATAGACAGTTGTATCCAGCGACCGGCTCATCCACGCCATCGCCGTTGTCTCACGTGAGGCATGCACCGCCTGTTCTGCCTCACATGTGCTAAGCAACCCTGCAGACACCAAGTCTCCTACACCGCCGGGAGGGAAGGGGGAGTATTGTAGTGAATTTCTCCCCTACAAACGCTGTTTGTCACTGAGTAGCCGACCCCACCAATTCCCCAGTGTATGCCTCGTGGTCTAGGTCAACCAGCGCCGCCATACATCACGGAGCGGGGGTCAACTACTAAGCCATGCCTACCCCCCCCCCCCCCCGCTATTTAAGACCTGACCTCGTGGTGACCTGTCTCTTTCTACCTACAGCCGCAGCAACACCACACCTCCTCCTCCGCCGCTGCCTGGCGGCCCTCGCTCCTCCTCCGCCTGCCTGGCGGTCCTCTCTCCTGCCGGCGAGCATGGCGACCCACAAGCTGTCCTTCTCTGAGCGTCCTCACCAACCAGCTCTCTGTACATCACGCTTGTAACCATGCTGCCTTCCCAGCACCAAGCTGCATTGTACATCCAATACAACATGTATATTAGAGAGCACATTGTGAGTTTCCTTTCTCCATTCCATCCTGAGTGTGAACCAACATCTCATACCCCACAACCCCAAATGGGCGGGACTTATGGAGAGGGAAAACGCGTTTCTTCCTAGGGATAACTCACCAGATATCCACATGTTTTGCGGGCGTGAAGAGTAATATTAATCATCAGATTTCAAACAGACCAGCCGTCATTGTGACCATGACAAGTGAGTGTCGTGACCAGTACAATATCTATCTGTGATTCCCCTAAGTAGATATATTTGTCAATTTACTAAGAATCTGTGTCTACCAAGTGAGGTGTAGCCCACCAAACTCCCGTCAGTGCCACGGCTTGTAATCTGAGGCCTGTCCACCCCCACCGTCCACCCTCCCACCAGGCCACAAAGCTGACCACACAACTAGACCGTCTCCATACTGCCAGCTACTCAGCCCTCACTAGCTAAAATATGTCTAAGTTAGCTGCTAGTATCAAACATTCAAATTTCACGAAACAACAGCTGACTGATATGATAATGGAAGTCCAATGGACTCTCATACGGGACATCATACAACAAATGAATAAGGAGACCATTAGGAAGCTAGAAGAAGCTGACCAGCTAACCAGCTAAGTGAGATTGAAAGAAGCTTGGAACTCTCGCAAGGGGAAATAAGGGACTTAAAAAAAATTGAACGTTGAAACTAAAGACATCCGAACAGTCAAGACCCAAATTCAACGGCTGAGTGAGGAGAATTCCAAGCTCAAAACGGAACTAACAACAACACCAGACCGGGTGGATTATGTGGATGACATAGGGCGGCGAAACAACCTGCGGATTGCCGGAGTCGCCGAAGATGCCCACAAGAACTAGGAGTCATTCCAGCGCAAAATTTCACCCCTGCTGAATGAACATTTTAAACTTCCTGAAGTAAAGTTTGGCCGTATTCAACGCGTCGGGAAACCCAACTCCTCCCGCCCCTGCGACATCATAACAAAATTCTCATCCCCCTCTGACCGTGACAAAGTGGTTTATCAACGCAGTAAACTGAAAGGCACCACTATCTTCGTCAACGACGACCTCTGCCCAGGTATGACTAAAGCCCATCTACAGCAAATGGCACAGTTTAAAGAAGCCAGGAAACGATGGAAACGCGTGACGTTCAGTCATAAAACCCTTGTTGTGAGGGATCGGGCAAGTGGACACCCACCCACTGTACCAACCCCCTGAAGCCCCTCGAGAACCCCCTCCCCACTGAGGAGGAACCAGCCACTGTCGCTATCACCTGAGGAGTTTACCTCCCTGCCGGCAACTCGAGTACTACACGTCCACCCTCTGTGGTGGAAACCAGCAACCCTCAAAACCGAGTGACAGGCGCACCTCCCACTCAATCTGGAAATCATCCTCAACAGTACCGGTCATCCTAATTCTGTTGGTTGTAGCACTTGTGAGAACGTTACCCCCACACTATTATAACTTTCATAGATCTTCCTTTTTCACACCTCAGTGACCCTGAGGTTTTACTGTTCCTTAATCAGTATCAATGTTCCTACAATGATGTTGCTAGTGTCATTCCATTAGATGTGCTAGATCGTTTGTGTTACACCCCCTTTACCCATGGTGTCGACACAATACTCCCTCATGTCGATCTGATGCCTTTCTACAAGACTCACTGGGTTACACCAACCCCAGCTGTAACTATTACTTTCCTTCATCACCCGAGTTTAGTTTTAGTCTTCTACTACCTCATTCCTTCTCCTCATTAGCCAAAACATCAGCAGTTTTCCCCTTCATCTAGAAACCTTTTTAGATCAGTGTTTATCTTCTATTGCCCACAAATTTGCTGTACTTGGGTTCTGTGAGACCGAGCTCACTAACGATATTGATCATTTGTATAACATTCCTAATTATAATACACACTGCGTCAACACGTCACAACACAGTGGTGGTGTCGTGCTATATATTGATATCAACTATAACACTATTAATATCAGAAGCCGACACCTCAGTATTAGACTTTCTTGCTACCTATCATTCTAAACTCTTCTTCTACAAGAGCTTGGAACTCTTGTAACAACTTTTACGTTAATGCTCTGACCTGTGGTAGCATGACGCGAGAGGTTAGGCCCATGGGTACATGTAATTATGGTATCAAGCACTAGGATAGAGCAACGGGAATACTGTAGGTGAATAATAGACCCAACATACATATACAATAATTTATCAAAGACACAAAATGGTTATATGCACCAAAATAGGAACTCCTTGTACTAGCCCTCAGGCTCAATTTACTTACACCACGACTGGGTGTACACACACATTAACACACATAAACTCTCACAGCACCTTAGCACCATTAAAACCAGTGGCACTTGCCAGTACAGCACTCAACACCCCAGGAGTAATACTCAAGCGGCCGCCATGGGAGTCTCATCACCACGTGGCACCTTCCAACAAACTCCAATAATTCCGGTGGAATAACACAACCACCCAAATAGCCCTACTGAGCCATGGACTCATCCACCATTGATGGGGGCTGGTAGTTGTTGTGGGGCTTGATGATCCGGGGTCACCACGTGGGCAGAGCGTTAGGGGAAGACTGGCCAGCTATGGGGCCCATAGGTGATAGTGGACCTTCTGACGGTCGGGATTCATAGAGATAACCGATTCTACTGGTCTTCAGATATCTCCCCAGGCTAGTGGATGCGTCATCCACGCTATAGACAGCCTAGGCTCTGACGGGACATGTGTGGGTGAAGAACATGGTGCTTACTGACGGTTGATAACGAACAACAACGTTTTAAAGGGACGTTAAGGACGTAAAAATACTTCACTCAAAGCACATCAACTACGTTACTGTAACACTTGCACAATCAAACTATTAATTAGGTCAACTCGCTTAAAATGGCGAATACAACACGGAGTGGAATGACCTACCTCTGTGGGTGAGAATCGTGATGTTTACTGACGGTTTGAAAACGAACCGTCAACCTCCACCCCACGCCAGTCATAGATTCCACCTACTTAACCATTTCACTTCATTACGTTACTGTAAACTCTGACGTTTGAAACTGAGACTACGAACTCAGTTTCATTCCCTAATATTCTCTTTACAAACAATGCTCTGACTGAGCTATCAAAGACAAGAATTAAATTGATCACAAAAGGTCTTGGATGGTAATCCCGGGTGAGCAAGTTCAAACAAGCAGCGCCTTACTACAAACATAAAGAGCAGGTCTAAACGTTCCCTTTAGGAAAATTAACTAATTCCATAGATAAAATCCCTACAACAATTTCACTATGATTATCAGGGTCTCTGATATTCATAGGTGAAAAAGGGTTTACAGGTCTCGGTAGAAGAAAGAGTTCACAAACTCGGTCAACAAACTGCAACATCTCGATGACGTCATCAAAGAAACAGAGAAAACGGAGGACGGTTTTGTGGAAGTTTAGCGTAATATGAATCATTAGGTTTTAATAGGCTAGCCGTCATTACGATCATGACACTTCAACACTATAACCAAACCCACTTGAGTAACTGCCACCTCTGCCACTGTGATAGATCATATCTGGACTAACAACACTCCTAACAATCTTGCAAGTGGAATTATTTATAACATCATCTCAGATTACTTCCCAGTATTTGCCATGTATAAAACAGCCACAAGACCTGAAAGGTCTAGTAGAGTCTCAATACAATACAGAGACTACTGCACCGACAACATGCTCCCTTTTTAAAACAACCTAATGAATGCTAAATGGGATCTTGTCTATGTCTCCAACAACCCTAACGTGAACAGCTGCAACTTCTCTTGCATCTTCAATGCTTGCTTTGATAAATGCTTCCCGCTCAGGACTATGTCAGTGAAAACTGTATCCATTTCCAAACCCTATAACAAACGCGTAATAAAGATAATGATAAAAGAAAAACACAAACTCCAAAGGAAATTTGCAAACAGACCCATAACATTCGGTGATGCTTACCGAAGTATCAGAAATAGAGTAACTCAAGCAGTTAGAAATGCCAGACGTAGCTGGCTTACAATGCCTCCCACACACCCCTCTCAGCACTCAATAACTTCCCATTTCCTACAGTCGTGTTAGCTTTCTGGACAATACGAATGTTTCCTAGATAACATAAAGGTTAACTCACCCGTTTATGTTTGAGAGTATACTGAGTTCAGGTTGTCCAACTTGATCCTGTGTGTGTGTGTGTGTGTGTGTATGAACTCCACGCTGTCACCAGCTTGACTGAGGAGATCCTTCCAACTTGTAATAATAATAATAAAATAATAATTAATGGTTAACTTGCTCACGCTCCTTCTCTGGGAAATATTTTGACGTCATCGTTGTGTAAACTCCCTGATCATATTTTCCTATTATTTTTCTAGTCACTTGTGTAACTGGCCGAGTTTTCTCTTTTTAATAATTCACCATCCAGATATTCTTTCCTGTTATTATTCTATTTGTTCATATACTTATATGTTCGTTGCAGCATTCTTTCCAATGAGTATCCTGTTTTATATACTTATCCTTCTTCAATTCTTTACATATATACTTATTCTTATATATTCTTGCTTATATTCTTATATGTTCTTTATCTCTATATACCTTATATTCTTATATATTCTTATATAAGTAACTCTTATGCTTCTCTGCTTATATTTTCCAAGTCAATGTTCTTTCTTTTAATTTCCTTTCATATATTATAATCTCTTCCATATATTTTGTTCTAGTTATATTCTAAACCATGGATTAACCTGGGAAACCATGTCTTTCTTATTACCACACTTATTATACTTACACCGGTAGACCTGACACCACCCAGGATTTTTCTAGAATATAACATATCTTAGTTAACTGTTAGGTAGCGAGCTTCTAGGCACGCGAGTTAGTTATTTTCTGAGAACCAATGTGGGAAAGGATAGAGTGGTGATACTCGTAGACGTAGATTACTAATTCAATATTTATTAACACAGTGATTGGATAAGATGCATCTTAGATTCACTCAGACAAAACAGAACTGCAATTTATTTATTAAGTCATCAAACACTTCAAGAACTTATTACCTCATTAAATGCCTCCAAATACTTATTACTTCAATCGACAATTGTGGTATTATCACTCTGCCAAATGGCATTAAGAACATAAGAAAATAAGGAGTCTGCAATAGGCCGGTTGGCCTGTGCATGGCAGCTCCTGTCGAGAGTTACTACCACTCTCTATCATCCATGAATCTATCTAGCCTCCTTTTGAAACTTTCCAAAGTTCCCGCACTTACTACAAAGTTGCTAAGCTTGTTCCACTCGTCCACCACCCTATTTGTGAACCAGTTTCTTCCTATCTCCCTCCTAAACCTAAACTCATCCAACTTGAATCCGTTGCTCCGAGTCCTATCCTGCTCGGATATTATAAGAACTTTATCTATATCCCCTTTATTGATTCCTTTCACCCACTTAAATACTTCTATCATATCTCCCCGCACTCTTCGTCTTTCTAGGGAATGTAAGTAAAGTTTCTTTAACCTATCCTGATATGGAAGGTTTCTAAGTCCCGGAATAATTTTTGTCATTCTTCGCTGCACCGACTATAGTGAATTTATATCCGTTCTATAATAGGGGCACCAGAACTGAACCGCATAATTGAGGTGCGGCCTGACTATAGCAAGATATAGTTGCAATAAGACCTCTGCACTCTTGTTACTTACACTTCTCGATATAAAACCCAATACTCTGTTTGCCTTATTTTGAACATTAACGCACTGTTTTCTAGGCCGTAGGTCCGGGCTTTCAAGTACCCCTAGGTCTCTTTCACAAGTCGACTTCTCTAGGTTGATGTTGTTAAGGCTGTATACATTATAAGTATTTGTTCTTCCAGTATTAAGTACGCTGCACTTGCTGGTGTTGAATTTCATTTGCCATTTTTCAGACCACCCCTGCAGTTTATTTAGATCCTCCTGTAAGGCATTTGCATCCTGCCCTGAATTAATTTGCCGCCCTATTTTGGTGTCATCCGCAAACTTGCTTATGTCACTGCTGATCCCAGTATCTAGATCGTTTATGTAGATTATGAACAAGAGTGGGCCTAGTACTGACCCCTGGGGAACCCCACTGGTTACACGGCCCCACTCAGGTTTAACACCATCTATGCTGACCCTCTGCGTTCTATCGGTGAGCCATGATTTTATCCAATTTAAAACTTTCCCCTCGATACCATGAGCCTTAATTTTTCTCAGAAGCCTCTGATGCGGTACTCTGTCAAATGCGTTGCTAAAGTCTAAGTAAATAACATCGAAATTTTCGTCATTATCTACTACCTCGAAGACTTTCCTGAAAAACGTTAGCAGATTTGTTAGACAAGATTTTCCCTTTGTAAACCCATGTTGAGAGTCGTAGATTAATTTGCTTTTCTCTAGATGCGATCGGATGCTATGTGCTAAAATTGATTCAAGAAATTTCCCCACTGCTGACGTCAAACTGATCGGCCGGTAATTTGACGCTGATGCTCTGTCTTCCTTTTTGAATATGGGTACTACATTTGCCTGTTTCCACACGTCTGGCACAACTCCAGTGTCTAATGATTTTGTAAATAAGTTTACGAGGGGTCCGCTAATCTGTTCCCTACACTCTTTCAAGACACGAGGGAAAATTTCATCCGGCCCTGGGGATTTTGTTTTCTTCAGTTTATTTATCTTAAGAACATCCTCTTTTCTGATAGTGATATTCTTTAATTTCTCTTCTTCCTTTCCCTTAAATATCAGTTCCACCTCTGAAATTTCATCGCAAATTTCTTCTGTGAAAACTGATAACAAGTAGCTGTTCAATGCTTTGCTTATTTCTTCACTTCCATTTATCACTTCTCCTCTCCCTGACTTTAAAGGCCCAACTTTGTCCTTGACCTTTGTCCTATATACCTGGAAAAATCCCTTGGGATTCGCCTTGGATTCTCTTGCTATTTTGATTTCATAGTGTCTCTTTGCATAGTGTCTCCTTACATTTTTCTTAACATTCCTAGATAGTTCATTATACCTATTTATGAGCTGTTCCTCCCCTCCCTTTAATTTCTTATATATTCCTTTCTTTATTCCTATGTCATGTTTAAGTTTTCTGGTCATCCACCTTGGCTCATTCTTATTTGACCTAATTTTTCTGTATGGTATATTTTGTTCTTGTGCTTTATGTTGTATATTAGTGAATATATTATAGTCATGACCAATTGTTGTGTCATCTATGACCTCACCCCTTCCTACTGGGGACTGACGTGACTGTTCCCAGGTGACCTCACCTAGGTACCTTCTTAACCCCTGATAATCCGAATCCTGATAATTCAGTTCTGGGTATACACCAGATATCACTGGACCCTCAGGTCTTACCTTTCCAAGTAGCAAATTAACTCTTCACTTCTTGGTTACATCATTATATTCTCAGATTATCATTTCATGGTCACTACCGATGAATACATAACACACTGGACAACTCCACAATTATCTCAACATACAATACCTCCTGTTAATTCACAAGGAACAACATGGCACTTTTAAATCTCATTCAGTGGTTCAATATTTAACCTGGGATACTATATTTCTGCTAGTTATCCCCCAAACAAGATACAATAATACTTAGGCCTATGTAACTGTGAGGAGTGCCCCAGGGTAACGCCGGTCTCGACAACAAATGAAGATCGCTGTGAGGGGTCGGTTGTAGACCGACACACGCTTAGGGAGTTGGCGCCTGATTTACAGGAAACGGACTTCCCAGTTCAGTCCTGTCGAATTAACGGCATCGTCCAACCCGGTTACTGACCCACGTTAGCCGAAGAGTATTCAGCTCAACACACTGGAGAGACGTTGAGGAAGAATCACGAATGCCTAAAGGTCTAACTTCAACTATACAAAACATACGCCTGGCAACGGTTCAGACGATATCTAAATCTCTAAGTTACTCGACTTAATTGGCACAGAATTCACTATGTTAACCCCTGAACACTGATATTCACCAAAATTGACTAAGTTAAACTGAATTAATCGGCGGCGGGGAACACACGTTAACATACCTGGAGAGACGATGAGGAAGAGTCACAAATGCATGATTCTCCCTCGGGTAGAGGTATATACGTGCACCCGCGGGACAGCTTGGGCCTCCGTATTCATACCAGAAGGGTCGATCTTACCAACAACATAACTTCTCTATCATTTTGGATCACTGTATACTTAGTTATGAATTCCGGTATTCTTGATCAGGGTAGTTTCCTATGTCTCTTCATATAATTTAATCAGAGGTTGAGCTTGCCAGGAAAAGGTGGAATATACACGTCGATAACATTAATTCTGCAAGCTCAGGCCTGAGGCGAACAAAGCGTTATTCACGGGGAGGCGCTAGATCTTGGAGATTATACCAGTTGACAGAATAGTTCAGGAGATTAATGACTTTCTTAAATAGACAACTGACACTAACTAAAATATAAACATCAGATTCTCTGATGTCGGGGCGACAAAATGATATAACTTCAGGCGCGATCAGAAACTCATGGATACCCCCACGGACGACATAAAATATGCCACTCTAGCTGGCAAACTCGACACTCACTTACTTGACACGTTTTACTAGCAATAAGGACAGTTGAAGCGTTCTACCCCACTCACAATGGATCTTGAATGTTCCCACTGTAAACAGACATATCTAGGTTGACTCAAAACAAGGGTGTTCTCTCTCACACTCAAATTCATTTTATAGAGAGGTTGGTTTCAGTAAGTCAGAGAAAATGGGATAACTGAGGACTGAGGTGTCATACTCGCCAGCCAGCCTTCGTTGTGCATGGACGTCTCTCTAGACCCCTCACTGCCAAGCCAGCTAGCCTATCTCTTACCATTGACGAACTGAACTTAAACGACCACCTCACTAACCATCACTTTGATACGTGGGAAGCTTGTTCCAGACAACGCCCTTTCTGTGCCTCCCCACTGATCAGGGGTGACTCCTGATCAGAGGCGGCCCTGATTGGGTGCTCTGCAAAGGCTTCTTGCAGCGGACTTGTGCCGCGACCCCACCGGTGCTACTTACACCAGTGGCTATTCTTCCTCTTTTCTTCCTTCTTTTTCGCTCTGGTCTGGGGACCTGCACCCTAAGGTGTATTCGTCTTTGGGTTCCCCCCTGTAAATGTTTACCTCCCTCCCAGGAGTTTGTGAACAAGAAAGGGGGCAGGAGCGCTGCCCATCCCTCCGCCGAGCCTTCCTAGGTAACCGTGATCGTGCGGGTCCACCTGGGAAGGGGGTCGCAATCCTGAATCCCTACCCCTCCCCCCCCCCCCCCGTCTATAAGTGAGCATTCATTAGCACTAGGGAAGTAGGATCCCCTGACGGGGCTTCCGGGACAGAGTTGCGGGAACCACTCTACGACCACTCGACCAACAAATGGCGGTGGGGAGTGTTGTAATTCCTGTAACAAACTCCTGTCCTGGAATAGGTAGGTCTCCAATCTGAAACCACTCAAGGGTGACATGTCCACCACATACTCTCTGGAATGAGGGCACACCGGGTACGGATACGCTCCCATGAAGGGGGCGTGACTGACGAGAGAAAAACCGAATTGGCATGACTCCTTACTGTAACACTACTCATCAAAATATCCAACCTCATCACGACCAAGGACACCTTCATCGCCCTGTGCCTGACTGAGAATGATGCCGACTTACTCTTATCGAACGACAGCACAAGGAAACTCAAGTCCGCAAAATTTGAAGTTGCAGTCCCTCCTCAACTCCGAGCGAGGAAATCAATTGTGGTCAAACGACTAGATAAAGCAATCACCGAAGAATCAAGTGAACAGCAATTGGTATCTGTTATAGAAGACAAAAGCGAATGGGCCAAGGTGGAGGAAGTGGTCAAGCTGCCCAGACTGCCATCCATGCTCAAAATACGATTCACGGAACTAACCATGGCCCAAAAAGCAATCCAGGAGGGACTTTGTCTCTCCTACTACCATGTCAGCAGCAGCCAGGTGGAGCAGGAGGAATTCTTCCCCATCATTCCATGCTGGAATTGTTACCAATATTCGCACATGGCTACAGACTGCCCTAACAAGGACACCAAGCACTGCTCAGAATGCGGGAATAAGGGGCACACTTTCAGAGAGTGCAAAAACAAAGATAATCCCAAATGCCTAAACTGCGAAGATCATAGAACACTGGCTACTCGCTGCCCCATACGAAAAACAATAGTCAACCAAAAGAAGGAGAAGGAGAGGGAGAAGACACAGGAACAGCAAAACAAGACATATTCAGCTGTGACAAAACCAGCCAGAGAAACGACAAAGATCCTCGAAAAAGTCACCACACCACCCCCCGCAAACCAACCTACTTTGCTTCAGCTTGGAAATAATCTTTCCGTAAAAATAATGACCTCCATAATCCACGCCCACATCATGAATATAGCCAGACCTGGAACTATTGCCAAGGCAGCAAGGGACATGTTCGCCGCCAACAACCTGCCAGACATGGAATTCCCAAACGATGTGCCTTCTACTCAAATTTTCAACTTAATTTACAAATCAGAGAGCACTGCAACTCAAATACCATCAACTCACGAACCATCAACTCAAGAACAGACTACCTCAGGCATACAACCCGAGCCAGCAAGCGAGGAAGAATCGATGGAAGACGCAAGCGAAGATGAAACCACCACAATAACAGAACAAGCCGCCAGAGTCAACACCCAAAAAAAGAATCAAGCAGGAACTATGGTACCACCTGCTCCCAGAGAGACCACGGAGAACAAAGACCTAGGGCATGAAACTGGTATTCGATTTTACTCCACTACAGCTCCCCCCATAGTCTCAACAGGAAGACTATTGGCAGAAATGAGGCAAGGCAAGATTAAATACATATACTCAGACAAAAACCTAGATGACACACATATTGAAACACTAATCAAGAAGGGAAGAATACTTACAAGACACAACAGAATAGAGAGAGTCGATCAGACAACATATAAAAAGATCCGCCTGGGCCTGGACAGGAGGGTGTCAGGGGAGCACCGGTCAGCAAAAATAGCGCAAACCAGCTCTAGGCACCAGCCTTCATAATAAAAAATCTTAAAATAATCCAACATAATGTCTTAGCATGGATCCCACAAAGAGCAAGCGAATTATATAACACACACCGTAACATAGACCCAGATATTATTCTCATCAATTCGCATGGTAAGAAAAACTCAGAAAAAATAAAACTATTTAACTACACAGTCTACCAAGAAAACAATCAAGACACACAACATGATGGAATTGCCATAGCCATCAAACGAAACATACAACACAAGATACACGACTCATTTCAAGAAAACTTTCTGGCGATCGAAATTAACTGCCCAACAGGACCTATTATAATCGGCACCTGTTACCTCCCTCCGAGAAGACCCATATTCCCACTAGCAGACATGCTCAAACTCCTAAGAAGAAATATACCAGCATATTTCTTGGGTGATTTAAATGCACGACATCGCGTCTTGGGGCACCAGGACAGCAACGCCGTGGGCAAGATTTTAAACACATTACTGAGTCACGGCAACGCAATACACCTTGGCCCGGAATTCCCCACATACATCAGAGCAGGACAAATCGGACATCCAGACATAGTACTAACAAACCAGCATCACCATCTTAACCTGCAAATGGAAACCGGCCCAATAACCACCAGTGACCATCTCCCTATCGTAGCCACACTCTGCACGTCGCCAATACAGATCCCTGCCGGGATGAGATACAGCTACAGCCGGTCCAACTGGGAGGAATTCCAAAAGGAGTTAAGCAACCACCAAATAACCCAACTAAACAACAAACACACTTCCCAAATAGACAACACACTGTAGATATGGTACGGAAACGTGATCCAAGCAATGGAACACCACACACCCACGACCACTCACCGCACATTACCACACCCCCAATACTCACATCAATCAAGAATTCTACAGACACAATTCAGTAATTTGTTCAAATTAATCATAGAACAAGGATGGACGCCAGAATACAGAATACAATATTACACCATACACGAGCAACTAAGAAACATGTCCAAAGAAGCATACGTGAATAACTGGGAGAAACTAATAGCAGACACAGAAGCAATTTACCACAACCCGAAAGAATTCTGGCGAAAAATCAAAAACCTAAAGCGAATCTCCAGCAACGAATCAAACTACATTTTAAATAGCAACCAAATCAAATTAACTGAACCCAAAGAACAAGAACCTGAATTCAGGAAATACTGGAGCAAAATTTTTCACATAAGCCAGGAAGACAACTTGAATTTCTGTAGGAACACCGAGCAACAAGAAACCAATCACATGACACACACAACCCACATCTGGCAACCAAGTCCCAGCATAGACATAAACACTCTCGACGATCTTTCCACACTGATCAAACCAATCACCGCAGAGGATATTCACAAAACAATAAACAGTTTCAAGAACAAGGCCCCGGGCATCAGTAAAATAAACAAACCCATACTCCAGCATCTACCAATCAACATGATACTCCAACTCAGAAACATTGTTAATGCAGCACCTGCCTCTGGCTACTTCCCAAGGAAATTCAAAACGGCAAGCATCAGACTTATACCAAAACAAGGTAAATCTCCAATCCAAGTATCAAATTACACGCCACACTCTCTTCTAGAAACACCCGGAAAAGTCCTAGAAAAAATAATTAACCACCGACTGAGAACACACCTCGAATTTGAAGAGAAATACAACCCCAGAGAGCACGGATTTAGAAAACATAGAGGAACTCATACAGCCTTAGCCCTAATTTACGAAAACATAGCAAACGCAATGCACATCAAGGAGCAATGTAACGTAGTATTAAGGGACGTAGCAAAAGCATTCGACAAGGTCTGGCACCTAGGGCTCAAATACAAAATTACCTCCCAAGAACTTCCCAACAACTTTACTTCCTTTCTTTGTAACTTCCTCGACAATAGAAAGGCCAAAATTATCATAGGTAACCACATAGGCCCAAGCATCAAATTATACAGCGGAGTACCACAGGGAAGTAACCTCTCGCCCACACTCTACACAATATATACGGCGGACATGCCACCTCCTATACACGGAGAATACGTAGCTTATGCTGATGACGTCACCCAAATCATCCGACATCCAGGCAAGGGCAAACAGATGATGGCACGGAAAACAGCCCACGCCATCGAGCAAATCAACGAATATGAAAAAAAATGGAAAATTCAAACCAATACACAGAAACTAATGATAATACACGTTGCCAAAATAAACCCTGCACCAATCACAGTCAACAACGTACCTATACAATACACCAACGAAGGCAAAATTCTGGGACTCACAATAACAAGAACAGGCATAGCAAAACACGTAAAACAACGCAAACAGACTGCCCAATAACAACTCACGAAACTACGACGATTCAGCAAAATGGACACCAAAATTCCACTACATCTATACAAAGCACTTGTCCGCCCTCACCTAGAGTATCCACCAATACCACTCAACGAGATCAGCAAATCCAGCCAACTTAAACTTCAATCAGTACAAAACAAAGCTATCCGTAGAGCATCAAAGCAACTCCCGCCATACACCTCTAAAATACAAGAACTTCACGAATTATACAATATCGAACCACTGAACATACGTACACACAGCCAAGCACAGAGAATATGGAGAAAACTTGAAGAGATGGAGGACCCATTTGTAGTGATGGGTTGTCAGACCACAGCTTACATCTCAAAAACAGTCCAGACTTGACCAGACATTAGGGAGGTCAAGTGTAGGGTAACTCTAGCGGCTGAGCAAGGCTTATAAATCAGCCAGGCTCCCCTTCCCATGTCACACGGCCCCAACAAACATGTAAGAAGGCACCTGCCCACTCTCTCCCAATATACACAATAACCTACATCCCAGAAGTCCAGACCTGACCTCACATTAGCCAGGTCAAATGTAACCCTCGCAACCCAAGTCAAGGGGCCACAAATCAACCAGGGCCTCTCATGTCACACGACCCCATCTGAAGATTTCTCCAGAATATACAACTTATAGTCTCTGAAAAAGTCCAGACCTGACCCTACATTAGCGAGGGCAAATGTAAAGAGACCCTTCGCCGCCCCCCCCCCCCCCCCGATCAGCTCAACCTGACGGCTCGCCTCCCAATATATAGGACGTCCTAGTCCTCCCTCTCCCCAGAGAGAGAGTGTGTCTTGTAACCAAGAAGGGCCAGCTACCACGTCCCGAGTCCTGCTCGAGAGAAGTCAGGGGCCGGAGGCAAGCCGCCTCCGGTCCCCTCCAGTCGCCTCCGGTCAGGACCGAGACTTCCCTCCTGCGCCCAGCTAAGCAGTCTCCCATAGAGACAACCCAGGACCACCTGCTAGGCCTTCCCCAGGTCACGTGAGTTTTGTCAGAGCTTTCCATGGGATGAGTTACTTACGTGGGAAGTGTATTCATTTCATGTTCGTGTCCGAGAATCAGAGTGTCTAGTAACGTAATACGATGTCCTAGTAACGTAAACATAATGTCCTAGTAACTTCAATAGAAGGTGTTATTAATGTGTCCATGTCATGTTCGTAATTAATAAAGAGTTGTAACGAAGCGGTGTTTGAGAAGTCGCCCTTAAGACGTAATAGATGTGTATTGACGTATAAGATACGATAAGTGTAAATCCATCGTCAAATATCTATCACAGCCAGGCTACCAACATCTCCTCTCTTTTACTCTCTTACTAAATATTCTTCCTATATATATATAAATATTCTTCATGCAAGATCCGATTTGTTATCGGTGACAGCGAACTATACATTAACCCACGTCCTCCTCGTCTCATTACAATGGTGGCAGCGAACTTAGCGTAAACTCACGCCTTCCCTCGGTTAGCCATAACACCTGGCTCGTCTCATCCTTCATTTGATTCAGTCTAAGTATTGTCGACAATTGTGTAATAAGTAATTCCTGTGTCGTAGCGTCGTAGCGTGAAAAGTGTCCTAGTGTGTCATCTTTACAGCTCAAGTCAATGTCTCTCGTTGTGGTATATGCGAATTGTTACTAGCAAAACACTCTCAGAAGATGCATAGTGCTTAATATAATTTCTCAGTGTCCCCCACGTTCTGTGAAGTTCTCAGTATCCCAAGTGCATTTTAATTGTCGGTCAGTGTTAAATGTACCCATTGTGTTTTAGTGATAGAAGCTGTGTCTATACTAACTGTTATAACTTAACATGGCTTACAACCTACATCCTCCTCCTTGTCCTAATCCTCACCTCACCCTCCTTACCCTTCCTCCCATCCCTGCCCCGCCCTGCCCCGCCCCGCCGTTCCGTGCCCCGCAAAGCCCCGGCCTGGCCCGATCAACCACGCCTTGGCTCCTCCCCACCTCACCCGCCACGCCTCGCCCCACCCCGCCCCGCCCCGCGCCGGCCTGGCCAGCCGCGTCCCGCCTTGCCTCCGTCCTTACCTCACCCGCCTCGCCGCGTAAGACCTCACTAATCCCCCGTCTTTTGTCCCTAAAGCTATATGTTGATGATGATGGTTAATATAAAGTAATATTGCGATGAATGCAGAGCTTCACTCAGTGGATTTTTATGCTGTTATGATTTGTGATGTACTCTTTGACGCGTAGTGATAAATGATATTAAGTGTAGTGCGCAGAGCTTAACTCCCTGACCCAGCCTGATGAGAAAATTGTCGTGACGGAAATAATAGTTACCAAACACTGACGTAACGTATAGAGTAAATTTTTTTTTTTGCTAATGCACTTCCAACTAATCCATAATCCCTTTAGGATTGTTTCTCTGGCATATATCACACACAGTACCGCCCCATGGCTAGCCGGAATCCAGCCACAGCACATATAAGCAGAGAAGAAGAAGCGTGATGAATGCAGCACCACACCCGCCACACACCACCCACTTCATTCAAGTCCTACCTGGTCTAGGATTAGGAAGATTTTATATTTTTCTACTTTAGGAAGTTAAGGAGTGTGGAATGTGTATGTATATTATGTATGCTGGATTATATATTATGTATGCATATTATGTATGTGCTCCATTTATGTAGCTAGCAGCGTGTGGCAATGTTATTACCATATCCCACATGCTTAATTAATGTGCCTGGCGACGTATGGAAGCTGCTAATGTATCACTTGCCATACGTCGCCTATAGCAGTTGACTGGAGCCTAGTCAAGAGAGAGTGCTGCTCTCCTTTGTGTACATACTCTTATCCAGTAAACCGAACCTACAAAACTATACAGGTGTTTGTGTTCTCTCCTGTATATAGAACTTATTATTCAGAACCTAACATGGCGCAGTGATCCGATCTTACTGGATAATTACGAGTGATAGTGCAAAGTTTGTAGGAAGCCGGCTAGGGTCCCCTCCCGTCTTGGGTCAAGCCTTGGGTCAACTCCCGCGCGTCAGCTCTCCTCGAAGAATCTCAGCAACTTTGAGCAGTGTCAGTGACAGTGATTTTCTGTGAAGTGTTTAGTGCATTGTGTGTTTCGTGCCATTCATGTGTGACCTTGTTCTAAAGGATTCCCAAGGTATACGGCACGTTCTGGGCATTTGTAAGGAGTAGAGTTCAGTGCACCCGTCTCTGACCGCGTCCTGAGGGTACTGGGCTGACTGGGAGTCGCCGCGCCTCTCCCTCCACCCCCCTCACAGCGCCGCCTCCACCCCCCCTCACAGCTGGGGCGAGACGCTTTGCCCGCCCGGGACACACTCACTCGCACATGTACTAACACTCGCTGACCGCGCGGCTTCCTTATATATATTTTATATATATATAATCTACTTATCTGTGTATTTAATTAATTTTTTTGTCTGAAATCTTGTTGATACGACGGGCTTACCGGTCAACACTGATTTAAGACATAGTACACAGAGGAAGTAGTTATGTCTCACGCCTTACGTAGCCGTGGACCCAGAGCCTGGATGAGCCAGGCGGGTGATAGCCCCGCAGAGATGGATGACCAGGCCGGCCACGACGCTCCAGCCCCCACATCGCGCAGTCCCTCACCTCAATATTCAGCGTTGTCTCCAGAGATAATTGCTTTACTGAAGTTTATGAGAGATGAGAAACGCGAGGATGAAGCTCACAGACGTTTGGCGGATGAGCACAGAAGGCAAGCAGAGGCAGAACGAGACAACCAACGGAGATTGGAAGACAGTGAACGGTTTGAAGCCTTGATATCTCGCCTCACTGTTAACCAAGCCCCTGGCTCTAACACTGCCTCGGTACTGACTGGTTCAGATACCTCATCCATGCTTCCTTCATGCCCCCCAGCCCCACCTAAAGCAGCAGCTCAAACGCCGCCCATCTTGAAGCCTGATGAGACTTTCCAGACTTTTCGTGAATGGCGGCGACGGTGGACTGATTATTCTACAATGGTGGATCTCCAGAGTTTGTCACAGCCTAAACAACTCATCCAGCTGCGCATGTGCCTGTCCTTGGAAATTCAGCGTGTCTTGGAACATACGTTGCAGGTACCCCCAACCTCTTCGCTGTCTATAGAGGAGGTACTGGACGTTCTACAACAGCACATCAAAGGACAGCAGAATGAAGCTCTGCGCAGGAGGGAATTGTTTAGCTGCAGACAGTTGGAGGGTGAGTCTTTTGATGCCTTTTACGTGCGTCTTAAGAGAGCCTCGGAAGAGGTAGATATATGTCCAGGTCACCACCAGCAGTGCGAGGAGACCCAGTTGAAGCAGGTGATCCTGATGGGTGTTAAGGACGAGGAACTTGTCCAACGCCTCACCTCCCTCGACTCTTCCTCTTCTCTTAAGGATGTGTCGACGATATGTCGCTCCTATGAGGCTGCCAGGTGTGCCACCTCTGCCATCCGCGCTCCCCCTACAGCTGTACGCGCTGTGTCCCGGTACAAGAAGGACAAGAAGTCTGTTCCTACGCCTTCGCCCACCACGTCCACGCCCGGTTTATTTTGCAACAACTGTGGTAAGCAGCACGGAACACAGGTGTGTCCAGCTGCTCAGTCTACCTGCAACAGTTGTGACCGTAAGGGCCACTGGTCACTCACAGTACGGTGCCCAGCCAAACGCGTCCAGTGCAATGTGTGTGGTCGTCTGGGCCACTATGACAAGTGTTGCCCTTCCAACATACCCAAGGGACCGCGTCGGCGGAAGCTTCAGCCCCCCTCCACCAGAGAGGGCCGCCCACAGTCTTCCAATCAGAGGTACGACGACTCTTGACAACGCTCGAGCCACATTAGGAATGTGTGCTCCCCCCAGCGTCCCAGGACCAAAGTCCCTCAGTATATCAGTGTCATTGTGACCTACGGCGGTGTGTCATCCCGTCTTCAGATGTTGCCCGACACCGGCGCTGATGCTACAGTCATCGGTCCCCAGCATTTGCAAGGCTTGGGGCTCTCTCCAAGTGATCTAGGACCGCCCCCCAAGGATCTCCACTTTATGGCAGATGGTTCACAGATGACCCCGGCCCTGGGTTCACTCCAAGCACAAGTCACCTTTGGCAACAGGTCGTGTCAAGCCTGGATTGATGTGCATAACAGTGTCCAGACTCCTTTGCTGTCCTACAGACATTGTCAGGAGTTGGCCATCATCTCCCAGGACTTCCCCAAACCTATTCTTGAGGTAAAACACGCCAACAGGGTGCAAAAAGGGAGCAGCAACGACCCTGCTGCCGCCCTACCCCTGCCTCTTGCCAGTGACACCTCTCCTTCGGATGCTCGGAAGTACTTCCTGAAGGAATTCAGCGACGTTCTGGTGACCAAGTCCGCTCTGGAATCCAAGCCTCTCAAGAAGATGGCAGGCCCCCCCATGAGGATCCACCTGAGGGACGACGCGAAGCCATTCGCTATTTACACCCCTCGACTGGTTCCCCTGGCCTTCCGCGAGGCGGTCAAAAACGAGCTGGACTCCATGGTCGCCCAAGAAATTATTGTACCAACCGGCGATGATCCGTCTCCATGGTGTCACCCGATGGTTGTCGTCGCAAAACCTAAAGGTGGTGTTCGGATCACCACTGACCTTTCCAAGCTCAACAACCAGGTGTCTCGTCCTGCGCACCCTTCTCCCACGCCCTTTGCAGCCATACGCAGCGTGAACCCGAAGGCGCGCTTCTTCACGACGATGGACGCCCTGTGTGGATACTGGCAGATAGAGCTTGCCGAAGAAGACCGACCACTCACAACGTTCATCACCCCGCATGGACGTTACAGTTATTGCCGTGGCCCCATGGGATTCGCCGCTACAGGAGACGCTTTCTGTCTTCGAGGTGATATGGCTCTACAAGGTCTGGCAAACTGCGTGAAAGTGGTCGACGACATACTCGTGTACGACGAGGATTATATGGATCACCTCTGCCGTATCTACGAGGTACTCAACAGGTGCCGGAAGCACGGCATTACCCTAAATGCCGACAAGTTTGTTCTGGCCAGCTCTTCAGTTGACTTTTGTGGGTACACCCTCTCAGGGAATGGTATCGCAGCTGACCCGGAAAAGGTCCGCGCCATTACGGATTTTCCCACCCCTGCTAACCTGACCGACTTGAGGTCCTTCATCGGTCTCGTCAACCAGTTAGCAGAGTTTTCGTCGGACATCTCCGCAGCTGCTCAACCACTTCGCCCCCTGATGAGCCCCAAGAGGACATTCCTGTGGACCCCCGACCACGACAAGGCCTTCCAGCAAGTGAAACAGGCCCTGTCTCGTCCACCTGTCCTCGCCACGTTTGACCCAGCCTTGCCGACAGTTCTGCAGACAGACGCCTCACGCTTGTATGGCGTGGGATACGCCCTACTGCAGGATCATGGTGGAGGGCAGTTCCGGCTCGACCAGTGTGGCTCGCGTTTCCTCTCTGACACTGAGACGCGCTATGCCACTATTGAGTTGGAGCTGTTGGCTGCGGTTTGGGCGATGTCCAAGTGCAGGTTTTACCTCATAGGCCTGCAATACTTTCACCTAGTGACCGACCATCGCCCGCTTGTCCCGATCCTCAACCACTACACGCTAGACGCTGTTGAGAACCCTCGCCTCCAGCGTCGGAAAGAGAAGCTCTCGGCGTACATCTTCACTGCAGTGTGGCGTGCTGGTAAGGAGCTCTGCATCCCTGATGCCTTATCCCGCTCTCCTGTCAGCCGCCCTACTCCAGAAGACCATGTACTCGACGCCGACCTCGCTCTTTCCGTCAGGACTGTGGTCACTCTCCATGCCGTCCAATCCCTTCGTTCGGACCTGTCACCAGATGACGACAAGGCAATGGAGGACCTTCGAACAGCGGCCCGAGATGACCCTTCCTATGTCCGACTCGTCGAGTGTGTGAGGAATGGATTTCCTAGCAACCGCTACGATCTTCACAACACCCTGCTCCCGTATTGGAAACTCCGCGATGAACTCTACTGCGACGGAGACCTTGTTCTGTACGGAGCACGTGTAGTTGTCCCTGCTGCATCACGTCCCCACGCCTTGGCCCGCCTTCACGACAGTCACCGTGGAGCTGAGGCCACCAAACGACGTGCACGACAGACTGTGTTCTGGCCCGGCATCAACTCCGACATCTCCAATGTTGTCCGTGCGTGTGAGCCCTGCCAAGTATTACAACCCAGCCAGCAGCAGGAACCCTTCATGAGTGACGACAACCCCACCCGCCCCTTTGAGTCTGTGTCGGCCGACTTTTTCTGTGTGTCAGGAAAGTCCTTCCTCGTTATCGTCGACCGTGTCTCTGGTTGGCCGGTTGTCATCAAGTGCGGTAATGACACGACGTCTGCCGCCACCATCAGCAAGTTCCGCCACTACTTCCGTGACGTGGGCGTTCCCGTACGCCTGCGAACCGACGGAGGGCCTCAGTTCACAAGCCGGGACTTTGCTGTGTTCCTTGACCGATGGGGAGTCCGGCATGTGTTGTCATCGCCCCATTACCCGCAGTCCAACGGCCACGCTGAGGCTGCTGTCAAATCCCTGAAGCACCTCATCCTTAAGGTGGCCCCTTCTGGGAACATTGACTGAGAGGCCTTTGACAGGGGTCTTCTTGAACTCCGCAACACACCTAACTACACCGGACGCTCCCCTGCCCAGGTTTTGTATGGACGCCCCCTTCGTTCTTGTGTCCCTGCTCACCCTCAATCCTTCTCCAAGGAGTGGCAGGCCAAGACAGAGGATTGTGATCGCCGAGCCGCCGAACGTGTTCAGGACGTCGTCGCCCGCTACAATGACCACGCCCGTTCTCTCCCCAGGTTAAGTGTCGGCACCCAAGTCCGTGTTCAGGACCCGACCTCCCTACGTTGGGACAAAGTAGGCGTAGTCATGGGTCTCGGCAGGTCACGGGACTACCAGGTGCGGTTACCCAGTGGTCGTGTGTGGTGGAGGAACCGCCGTTTTCTCCGCCCCGTAACAATGCCTTCTGCTGGCCCCGCCACCAGTGTTGAGTCCCATACCCTTCCCAGTGATGAAGTCCCTCGACGCTCAGAACGGATCCAAAAGAAAAGGTCCGCCCAAGATTTTGCTATGAGCGTATAGGGGGGAGGGAGGTGTATGTACATTATGTATGCTGGATTATATATTATGTATGCATATTATGTATGTGCTCCATTTATGTAGCTAGCAGCGTGTGGCAATGTTATTACCATATCCCACATGCTTAATTAATGTGCCTGGCGACGTATGGAAGCTGCTAATGTATCACTTGCCATACGTCGCCTATAGCAGTTGACCGGGAGCCTAGTCAAGAGAGAGTGCTGCTCTCCTTTGTGTACATACTCTTATCCAGTAAACCGAACCTACAAAACTATACAGGTGTTTGTGTTCTCTCCTGTATATAGAACACAACGAACCCTGGTGAGCCCAGCCAGGGAGGGATTCACCACTGTGGAAGGTGTAAGACAGGACGGTCTTTGGTCTCGCCGACACTCACGTACGGAGGGCGAGCCCTGGTCCGCGGAACCTGCCTTACAGTCATCTAAGGAGACGACAGCCCAAGCAGTGGACCGGCTTTCATCCCGGCCGGAGGGGGCCGACGGCAGATGAACAGAAAATCGTCTGGAATATGTTGAAAATGATGATGTTGCAGAGAAGAAATACAGATGGAGCAGAAAAATTCATCTGGAATATGACGGAAAACAAAGATGTATAAAGAAACGCAGATGAACAGAAAAATCGTCTGGAATATGAAAATGAAGATGTATAAAGAAACGCAGATGAACAGAAAATTCATCTGGAATATGAAAATGTTCTAAACGTACAGGAAGCGCAGGTGAACAGAAAAATCATCTGGAATATTATAGAAACCAGGAGGAAGTGAGAAGAAGTCAGATGTGGTGACACGACCTACAAAGTGCGGTATTGAAGAAAGAAAAACGTGCTATGTGAAGACAGAAGACGTCCTGTGCTGACATCAGAAGAAAGTCGACAATGAAAAGGTGGATCATCAGAAGGACCAATCGACTACCGCTGTTGTGCTGCCGGCATTCCTTATTTTCAGATACCAGCTGGACGGAGGACTTGAGCCATGCTGGAGTGCTGGACCCAACAAATGTACTGATGTTGTTGATGTTGCTGATGTGTAATAAAAAGATATAACACCCTAACATGTGAAGTAGGAGCATTTTGTATTTTGTATTTAATTCTCTGATTTTTCTTAACATGTACTACAAAGAATGTTTTTTAAAAAGATTAGTCACGTTTTCTATGAGTTCATTTGATCAATGTTTTGTATAACCAAATGCAATGTTGTAGACATACTACTGAGTGGGACGAATCTTATTTTGACACGGCCTGGTTAGGCAATGTAACACCTGTTGTTTTTTGTAGAATGTGATTTGCAAATTTGCCTCGGACACTATGCTAGATATGAAGGATCTTTAGATCACTCTCTGTTCACTTACTGTGTATGTATTTTATTTTTTTTCTCCTGTCATAGAAGCTTTAATCTTGGCGGGAGGTATAGCAAGCTTTGTCAGATCAAACTATGCCAGTAGAAAAACATACATCTCTAGTGTTATAATTTGTAAAATGTAAGGATGCATTATCGCCTCAGGGACTATATTAGATACTGCACATGATGTTACTGTCTACTTTAAATGTGTCATCAGTTCTCTGAGCATGAAAGCTTTGGTCTTGGCGGGAGGTGTAGTGATGGGTTGTCAGACCACAGCTTACATCTCAGAAACAGTCCAGACTTGACCCGACATTAGGGAGGTCAAGTGTAGGGTAACTCTAGCGGCTGACCAAGGGTTATAAATCAGCCAGGCTCCCTTTCCCATGTCACACGGCCCCAACAAGCATTTAAGAAGGCACCTGCCCACTCTCTCCCAATATACACAATAACCTACATCCCAGAAGTCCAGACCTGACCTCACATTAGCCAGGTCAAATGTAACTCTCGCAACCCAAGTCAAGGGGCCACAAATCAACCAGGGCCTCTCATGTCACATGACCCCATCTGAAGATTTCTCCAGAATATACAACTTATAGTCTCTGAAAAAGTCCAGACCTGACCCTACATTAGCGAGGGCAAATGTAAGGAGACCCTTCGCCGTCCCCCCCCCCCCCCCCCGATCAGCTCAACCTGACGGCTCGCCTCCCAATATATAGGACGTCCTAGTCCTCCCTCTCCCCAGAGAGAGAGAGAGGGAGAGAGAGACAGAGAGAGAGTATGTCTTGTAACCAAGAAGGGCCAGCTACCACGTCCTGAGTCCTGCTCGAGAGAAGTCAGGGGCCGGAGGCAAGCCGCCTCCGGTCGCCTCCGGTCGCCTTCAGTCAGGACCGAGACTTCCCTCCGGCGCCCAGCTAAGCAGTCTCCCATAGAGACAACCCAGGACCACCTGCTAGGCTTTCCCCAGGTCACGTGAGTTTTGTCAGAGCTTTCCATGGGATGAGTTACTTACGTGGGAAGTGTATTCATTTCATGTTCGTGTCCGAGAATCAGAGTGTCTAGTAACGTAATACGATGTCCTAGTAACGTGAACATAATGTCCTAGTAACTTCAATAGAAGGTGTTATTAATGTGTCCATGTCATGTTCGTAATTAATAAATAGTTGTAACGAAGCGGTGTTTGAGAAGTCGCCCTTAAGACGTAATAGATGTGTATTGACGTATAAGATACGATAAGTGTAAATCCATCATCAAATAACTATCACGGCTACGCTACCAAAATCTTCCACTCTTTTATACTCTAATACTATCAATATTCTACCTATATGTAATCTTCTTCTTGTGAGATTTGTCTCATTACAC
>CAUDMG010002669.1:290000-337563 GCA_958450375.1 Homarus gammarus | reverse complement strand
ACACAACACTCACACATTATCTCAGTACAACCACCACCACCACCAACACTCACACATTATCTCCGTACAACCACAACCACCACCAACACTCACACATTATCTCCTTACAACCACCACCACCACCAACACTCACACATTATCTCCATACAACCACCACCAACACTCACACAATATCTCCGTACAACCACCACCACCACCACCAAACTCACACATTATCTCAGTACAACCACAACCACCACCAACACTCACACATTATCTCAGTACAACCACCACCACCACCACCAACACTCACACATTATCTCCGTACAACCACCACCACCACAACACTCACACATTATCTCAGTACAACCACCACCACCACCAACACTCACACATTATCTCCATACAACCACCACCACCACCACACTCACACATTATCTCAGTACAACCACCACCACCACCAACACTCACACATTATCTCAGTACAACCACCACCACCACCAACACTCACACAATATCTCAGTACAACCACCACCACCACCAACACTCACACATTATCTCAGTACAACCACCACCACCACCAACACTCACACATTATCTCAGTACAACCACCACCACCACACACCAACACTCACACATTATCTCAGTACAACCACCACCACCAAACACTCACACATTATCTCAGTACAACCACCACACACTCACACATTATCTCAGTACAACCACCACCACCACCACCAACACTCACACAATATCTCAGTACAACCACCACCACCAACACTCACACATTATCTCAGTACAACCACCACCACCACCAACACTCACACATTATCTCAGTACAACCACCACACCACCACCAACACTCACACATTATCTCAGTACAACCACCACCACCACAACACTCACACATTATCTCAGTACAACCACCACCACCACCAACACTCACACATTATCTCCGTACAACCACCACCACCAACACTCACACATTATCTCAGTACAACCACCACCACCACACTCACACATTATCTCCGTACAACCACCACCACCACCAACACTCACACATTATCTCAGTACAACCACCACCACCAACCACCAACACTCACACATTATCTCAGTACAACCACCACCACCAACACTCACACATTATCTCAGTACAACCACCACCACCACCACAACACTCACACATTATCTCAGTACAACCACCACCACCACCACCAACACTCACACAATATCTCAGTACAACCACCACCACCACCAACACTCACACATTATCTCCGTACAACCACCACCACCACCAACACTCACACATTATCTCAGTACAACCACCACCACCAACACTCACACATTATCTCCGTACAACCACCACCACCACCAACACTCACACATTATCTCAGTACAACACCACCACCAACACTCACACATTATCTCAGTACAACCACCACCACCAACACTCACACATTATCTCCGTACAACCACCACCACCAACACTCACACATTATCTCCGTACAACCACCACCACCACCAACACTCACACATTATCTCAGTACAACCACCACCAACACTCACACATTATCTCAGTACAACCACCACCACCACCAACACTCACACATTATCTCAGTGCAACCAACACCACCAACACTCACACAATATCTCCGTAAAACTACCACCACCACCACACCAACACTCACATAATATCTCAGTACAACCACCACCACCAACACTCACACATTATCTCAGTGCAACCACCACCACCAACACTCACACATTATCTCAGTACAACCACGCCCACCACCTCCACCACCAACACTCACACATTATCTCCGTACAACCAGTACCACCACCAACACTCACACATTATCTCCGTACAACCACCACCACCACCAACACTCACACATTATCTCAGTACATCCACCTCCACCACCAACACTCACACATTATCTCAGTAAACTACCACCACCACCAACAATCACACATTATCTCCGTACAACGACCACCACCACGACCACCACCACCAACACTCACACATTATCTCCGTACAACCAGTACCACCACCAACACTCACACATTATCTCCATACAACCATCACCCCCACCAACACTCACACATTATCTCAGTACAACCACCACCACCACCAACACTCACACATTATCTCAGTACAACCACGACCACCACCAACACTCACACATTATCTCAGTACAACCACCACCACCACCAACACTCACACATTATCTCAGTACAACCACCACCACTCACACATTATCTCCGTACAACCACCACCACCACCACAAACACTCACACATTATCTCAGTACAACCACCACCACCACCACCAACAACAACACTCACACATTATCTCAGTACAACCACCACCACCACCAACACCCACACATTATCTCCGTACAACCAGAACCACCACCAACACTCACACATTATCTCCTTACAACCACCACCACCACCAACACTCACACATTATCTCCATACAACCACCACCAACACTCACACAATATCTCCGTACAACCACCACCACCACCACCAAAACTCGCACATTATCTCAGTACAACCATCAACACCACCACCAACACTCACACAATATCTCAGTACAACCACCACCACCACCACCACCAACACTCACACATTATCTCCGTACAACCACCACCACCAACAACACTCACACATTATCTCAGTACAACCACCACCATCCACCAAAAGTCACACATTATGTCCATACAACCACCACCACCACCACCACTCACACATTATCTCTGTACAACCACCATCAACAACACCAACACGCAAACATTATCTCAGTACAACCACCACCACCAACACTCACACAATATCTCAGTACAACCACCACCACCACCAACACTTACACATTATCTAAGTACAACCACCACCACCACCAAAACCAACACTCACACAATATCTCAGTACACCACCACCACCAACAACACCAACATTCACACATTATCTCAGTACAACCACCACCACAAACACTCACACATTATCTCAGTACAACCACCAACACTCACACATTATCTCAGTCCAACCACCACCACCACCACCACCAACACTCACACAATATCTCAGTACAACCACCACCACCACTCACACATTATTTCCATACAGCCACCACCACCACCAACACTCACACATTATCTCAGTACAACCACCACAACCACCACCAACACTCACACATTATCTCATTACATCCACCACCACCAACAACACTCACACATTATCTCAGTACAACCACCACCACCACCAACACTCGCACATTATCTCCGTACAACCACCACCAACACTCACCCATTATCTCAGTACAACCACCACCACCAGCACTCACACATTATCTCCGTACAACGACCACCACCACCTACACTCACACATTATCTCAGTACAACCACCACCACCAACAACACCAACACTCACACATTATCGCAGTACAACCACCACCACCAACACTCACACATTATCTCAGTACAACCACCACCACCACCATCACCAACAACACTCACACATTATCTCAGTCCAAACACCACCACCACCACCAACACTCACACAATATCTCAGTACAACCACCACCACCACCAACACTCACACATTATCTCAGTACAACACACCACCACCACCAACACTCACACATTATCTCAGTACAACCACCACCACAAACACTCACACATTATCTCAGTACAACCACCACCACGAACACTCACACAATATCTCAGTACAACCACCACCACCACCACCTCCAACACTCACACATTATCTCCGTACAACCACCACCAACACTCACACATTATCTCCGTACAAACACCACCACCACCACCACCAACACTCACACATTATCTAGGTGCAACCACCACCACCACAAACACTCACACATTATCTCAGTACAACCACCACCACCACCAACACTCACGCATAATCTCAGTACAACCACCACCACCACCAACACTCACACATTATCTCAGTACAACCACCACCACCAACACTCACACATTATCTCCGTACAACGACCACCACCACCAACACTCACACATTATCTCAGTACAACCACCACCACCAACACTCACACATTATCTCAGTACAACCACCACCACCAACACTCACACATTATCTCCGTACAACCACCACCACCACCACACTCACACATTATCTCCGTACAACCACCACCACCACCAACACTCACACATTATCTCAGTACAACCACCACCAACACTCACACATTATCTCAGTACAACCACCACCACCACCAACACTCACACATTATCTCAGTACAACCACCAACAACACTCACACATTATCTCCGTACATCCACCACCACCAACAGTCACACATTATCTCCGTACAACCAGTACCACCACCAACACTCACACATTATCTCCGTACACCACCACCACCACCACCAACACTCACACATTATCTCCGTACAACCACCACCACCACCAACACTCACACATTATCTCAGTACAACCACCACCACCACCAACACTCACACAATATCTCAGTACAACCACCACCACCAACACTCACACATTATCTCAAAACAACCACCACCAAAACTAACAATCACACAATATATCCGTACAACCACCACCAGCACCACCACTCACACATTATCTCCGTACAACCACCATCAACAACACCAACACTCACACATTATCTCAGTACAACACACCACCACCACCAACACTCACACATTATCTCAGAACAACCACCACCAAAACTAACACTCACACAATATCTCAGTACAACCACCACCACCAACAACACCAACATTCACACATTATCTCAGTACAACCACCACCACAAACACTCACACATTATCTCAGTACAACCACCAACACTCACACATTATCTCAGTCCAACCACCACCACCACCAACACTCACACAATATCTCAGTACAACCACCACCACCACTCACACATTATTTCCATACAGCCACCACCACCACCAACACTCACAAATTATCTCAGTACAACCACCACAACCAACACACACACACATTATCTCAGTACAACCACCACCACCACCAACACTCACACAATATCTCAGTACAACCACCACCAACACTCACACATTATCTCCGTACAACCACCACCACCAACACTCACACATTATCTCAGTACAACCACCACCACCAGCACTCACACATTATCTCCGTACAACGACCACCACCACCAACACTCACACATTATCTCAGTACAACCACCACCACCAAAAACACCAACACTCACACATTATCGCAGTACAACCACCACCACCACCACTCACACATTATCTCAGTACAACCACCACCACCACTATCACCACCAACACTCACACATTATCTCAGTCCAACCACCACCACCACCACCAACACTCACACAATATCTCAGTACAACCACCACCACCACCAACACTCAAACATTATCTCAGTACAACCACCACCACAAACACTCACACATTATCTCAGTACAACCACCACCAACACTCACACATTATCTCCGTACAACCACCACCACCACCACCACCACCACCACCACCACCAACACTCACACATTATCTAGGTGCAACCACCACCACCACAAACACTCACACATTATCTCAGTACAACCACCACCACCAACACTCACACATTATCTCAGTACAACCACCACCACCACCAACACTCACACATTATCTCAGTACAACACACCACCACCAGTACTCACACATTATCTCCGTACAACCACCACCACCAACACTCACACATTATCTCCGTACATCCACCACCACCACCACCACCACCCCACCACCACCAACAGTCACACATTATCTTCGTACATCCACCACCACCACCGCCCCCACCACCACCAACACTCACACATTATCTCCGTACAACCAGTACCACCACCAACACTCACACATTATCTCCGTACCCACCACCACCACCACCAACACTCACACATTATTTCCGTACAACCACCACCACCACCAACACTCACACAATATCTCCCTACAACCACCACCACCAACACTCACACATTATCTCCGTACAACCACCACCACCACCAAAACTCGCACATTATCTCAGTACAACCACCAACACCACCACCAACACTCACACAATATCTTGGTACAACCACCACCACCACCACCAACACTCACACATTATCTCCGTACAACCACCACCACCAACAACACTCACACATTATCTCCGTACAACCACCACCATCCACGAAAGTCACACATTATGTCCATACAACCACCACCACCACCACCACTCACACATTATCTCCGTACAACCACCACCAACAACACCAACACTCACACATTATCTCAGTACAACCACCAACAACACCAACACTCACACATTATCTCAGTACGACCACCACCACCACCACCAACACTCACACATTATCTTAGTACGACCACCACCACCACCACCAACACTCACACATTATCTTAGTACAACCACCACCACCAACACTGACATATTATCTCCGTACAACCACCAACACCACCAACACTCACACATTATCTCAGTACAACCACCACCACCACCAACACTCACACATTACCTCAGTCAACCACCACCACCAACACTCACACATTATCTCAGTGCAACCACCACCACCACCACCAATACTCACACATTATCTCAGTGCAAACACCACCACCAACACTCACACTTTATCTGAGTACAACCCTCACCACCTCCAACACTCACACTTTATCTACGTACAACCACCACCACCACCACCACCACCACCAACACTCACACATTATCTCAGTACAACCACCACCACCACCAACACTCACACATTATCTCAGTACAACCACCACCACCAACACTCACACATTATCTCCGTACAACCACCACCACCACCACCACTCACACATTATCTCAGTACAACCACCACCACCACCACCACCACACAACACTCACACATTATCTCAGTACAACCACCACCACCACCAACACTCACACATTATCTCAGTACAACCACCACCACCACCAACACTCACACATTATCTCAGTACAACCACCACCACCACCAACACTCACACATTATCTCAGTACAACCACCACCACCACCAACACTCACACATTATCTCCGTACAACCACCACCACCAACACTCACACATTATCTCAGTACAACCACCACCACCAACACTCACACAATATCTCAGTACAACCACCACCACCACCAACACTCACACATTATCTCCGTACAACCACCACCACCACCAACACTCACACATTATCTCAGTACAACCACCACCACCACCAACACTCACACATTATCTCCGTACAACGACCAGCACCACCAACACTCACATATTATCTCAGTACAACCCCCACCAACACTCACACATTATCTCAGTACAACCACCACCACAAACACTCACACATTATCTCCGTACAACCACCACCACCACCACCACTTACACATTATCTCCGTACAACCACCACCACCACCACCAACACACACACATTTTCTCAGTACAACCACCACCAACACTCACACATTATCTCAGTACAACCACCACCACCAACACTCACACATTATCTCAGTACAACCACCACCACCAACACTCACACATTATCTCAGTACAACCACCACCACCACCAACACTCACACATTATCTCAGTACAACCACCACCACCAACACTCACACATTATCTCCGTACAACCACCACCACCACCACCAACACTCACACAATATCTCAGTACAACCACCACCACCACCAACACTCACACATTATCTCAGTACAACCACCACCACCACCAACACTCACACATTATCTTCGTACAACCACCACCACCACCTCCACTCACACATTATCTCCATACAACCACCACCACCACCAACACTCACACATTATCTCAGTACAACCACCACCACCACCAACACTCACACATTATCTCAGTACAACCACCACCACCAACACTCACACATTATCTCAGTACAACCACCACCACCACCAACACTCACACATTATCTCCGTACAACCACCACCACCACCACACTCACACATTATCTCCGTACAACCACCACCACCACCAACACTCACACATTATCTCAGTACAACCACCACCACCAACACTCACACATTATCTCAGTACAACCACCACCACCACCACCAACACTCACACATTATCTCAGTACAACCACGACCACCACCACCAACACTCACACATTATCTCAGTACAACCACCACCACCACCAACACTCACACATTATCTCAGTACAACCACCACCACTCACACATTATCTCCGTACAACCACCACCACCACCAACACTCACACATTATCTCAGTACAACCACCACCACCACCAACACAACACTCACACATTATCTCAGTACAACCACCACCACCACCAACACTCACACATTATCTTCGTACAACCACCACCACCACCTCCACTCACACATTATCTCCATACAACCACCACCACCACAAACACTCACACATTATCTCAGTACAACCACCACCACCACCACCAACACTCACACATTATCTCAGTACAACCACCACCACCACCAACACTCACACATTATCTCCGTACAACCACCACCACCAACACTCACACATTATCTCAGTACAACCACCACCACCAACACTCACACATTATCTCAGTACAACCACCACCACCACCAACACTCACACATTATCTCAGTACAACCACCACCACCACCAACACTCACACATTATCTCAGTACAACCACCACCACCACCACACACTCACACATTATCTCCGTACAACCACCACCACCACCACCAACACTCACACATTATCTCAGTACAACCACCACCACCACCAACACTCACACAATATCTCAGTACAACCACCACCACCACCAACACTCACACATTATCTCCGTACAACCACCACCACCAACACTCACACATTATCTCAGTACAACCACCACCACCAACACTCACACATTATCTCCGTACAACCACCACCACCACCAACACTCACACATTATCTCAGTACAACCACCACCACCACCAACACTCACACATTATCTCAGTACAACCACCACCACCAACACTCACACATTATCTCAGTACAACCACCACCACCACTCACACATTATCTCCGTACAACCACCACCACCACCAACACTCACACATTATCTCAGTACAACCACCACCACCACCAACACTCACACATTATCTCAGTACAACCACCACCACCAAACACTCACACATTATCTCAGTACAACCACCACCACCACCACCACCAACACTCACACATTATCTCAGTACAACCACCACCACCACCAACACTCACACATTATCTCCGTACAACCACCACCACCACCACCAACACTCACACATTATCTCAGTACAACCACCACCACCAACACTCACACATTATCTCAGTACAACCACCACCACAACACTCACACATTATACCAGTACAACCATCACCACCACCAACACTCACACATTATCTCAGTACAACCAGAGCCACCACCAACACTCACACATTATCTCAGTACAACCACCACCACCACCAACACTCACACATTATCTCAGTACAACCACCACCACCACCACCAACACTCACACATTATCTCAGTACAACCACCAACACTCACACATTATCTCAGTACAACTACCACCACCACCAACACTCACACATTATCTCAGTACAACCACCACCACCACCAACACTCACACATTATCTCAGTACAACCACCACCACCACACCACCACCAACACTCACACATTATCTCAGTACAACCACCACCACCACCAACACTCACACATTATCTCAGTACAACACCACCACCACCAACACTCACACATTATCTCAGTACAACCGCCACCACCAGCACTCACACATTATCTCCGTACAACGACCACCACCACACCAACACTCACACATTATCTCAGTACAACCACCACCACCACCAACACTCACACATTATCTCCGTACAACCACCACCACCAACACTCACACATTATCTTCGTACAACCACCACCACCACCACCACTCACACATTATCTCCGTACAACCACCACCACCACCACCACACACTCACACATTATCTCAGTACAACCACCACCACCACCAACACTCACACATTATCTCCGTACAACCACCACCACCAACACTCACACATTATCTCAGTACAACCAACACCACCACCACCAACACTCACACATTATCTCAGTACAACCACCACCACCAACAACACTCACACATTATCTCAGTACAACCACCACCACCACCAACACTCACACATTATCTCAGTACAACCACCACCACCACCAACACTCACACATTATCTCCGTACAACCACCACCACCACCAACACTCACACATTATCTCAGTACAACCACCACCACCAACACTCACACATTATCTCAGTACAACCACCACCACCACCAACACTCACACATTATCTCAGTACAACCACCACCACCACCAACACTCACACAATATCTCAGTACAACCACCACCACCACCAACACTCACACATTATCTCCGTACAACCACCACCACCACCAACACTCACACATTATCTCAGTACAACCACCACCACCACCAACACTCACACATTATCTCAGTACAACCACCACCACCACCAACACTCACACATTATCTCCGTACAACCACCACCACCACCAACACTCACACATTATCTCAGTACAACCACCACCACCAACACTCACACATTATCTCCGTACAACGACCACCACCACCAACACTCACACATTATCTCAGTACAACCACCACCACCACCAACACTCACACATTATCTCAGTACAACCACCACCACCACACACTCACACATTATCTCCGTACAACCACCACCACCACTCACACATTATCTCCGTACAACCACCACCACCACCAACACACACACATTTCTCAGTACAACCACCACCACCACCAACACTCACACATTATCTCAGTACAACCACCACCACCAACACTCACACATTATCTCAGTACAACCACCACCACCACCACCAACACTCACACATTATCTCAGTACAACCACCACCACCACCAACACTCACACATTATCTCCGTACAACCACCACCACCACCACAACACTCACACATTATCTCAGTACAACCACCACCACCACCAACACTCACACATTATCTCAGTACAACCACCACCACAAACACTCACACATTATCTCAGTACAACCACCACCACCAACACTCACACATTATCTCAGTACAACCACCACCACCACCAACACTCACACATTATCTCAGTACAACCAACCACCACCAACACTCACACATTATCTCAGTACAACCACCACCACCACCACCAACACTCACACATTATCTCAGTACAACCACCACCACCACCACCACCACCAACACTCACACATTATCTCAGTACAACCACCACCAACACTCACACATTATCTCAGTACAACCACCACCACCACCAACACTCACACATTATCTCAGTACAACCACCACCACCACCAACACTCACACATTATCTCAGTACAACCACCACCACCACCACCACCACCAACACTCACACATTAACTCAGTACAACCACGACCACCACCACCACCAACACTCACACATTTTTTCATTACAATCACCACCACCAACAACACTCACACATTATCTTAGTACAACCGCACCACCAGCACTCACACATTATCTCCGTACAACGACCACCACCACCACCAACACTCACACATTATCTCAGTACAACCACCACCACCACCAACACTCACACATTATCTCAGTACAACCACCACCACCAACACTCACACATTATCTCCGTACAACCACCACCACCACCAACACTCACACATTATCTCCGTACAACCACCACCACCACCACCACCACCACCAACACTCACACATTATCTCAGTACAACCACCACCACCACCAACACTCACACATTATCTCCGTACAACCACCACCACCAACACTCACACATTATCTCAGTACAACCACCACCACCACCAACACTCACACATTATCTCAGTACAACCACCACCACCACAACACTCACACATTATCTCAGTACAACCACCACCACCACCAACACTCACACATTATCTCAGTACAACCACCACCACCACCAACACTCACACATTATCTCCGTACAACCACCACCACCACCACCAACACTCACACATTATCTCAGTACAACCACCACCACCAACACTCACACAATATCTCAGTACAACCACCACCACCACCAACACTCACACATTATCTCCGTACAACCACCACCACCACCAACACTCACACATTATCTCAGTACAACCACCACCACCAACACTCAAACATTATCTCCGTACAACGACCACCACCACCAACACTCACACATTATCTCAGTACAACCACCACCACCACCAACACTCACACATTATCTCAGTACAACCACCACCACCACCAACACTCACACAATATCTCAGTACAACCACCACCACTACCACCACCACCACCACCAACACTCACACATTATCTCAGTACAACCACCACCACCACCAACACTCACACATTATCTCAGTACAACCACCACCACCACAACAACACTCACACATTATCTCAGTACAACCACCACCACCAACACTCACACATTATCTCAGTACAACCACCACCACCAACACTCACACATTAACTCAGTCCAACCACCACCAACACTCACACATTAACTCAGTACAAACACCACCACCACAACCACCACCACCACCACCACTCACACATTAACTCAGTCCAACAACCACCATCATCACTCACACCTTATCTCAGTACCACCACCACCAACACTCACACATTATCTCAGTACAACCACCACCACCACCACAAACACTCACACATTATCTCAGTACAACCACCACCACCACCACCAACACTCACACATTATCTCCGTACAACCACCACCACCAACACTCACACATTATCTCAGTACAACCACCACCACCACCACCACCACCACCACCAACAATCACACATTATCTCCGTACAACCAGTACCACCATCACCCACACATTATCTCAGTACAACCACCACCACGACCAACACTCACACATTATCTCAGTGCACCCACCACCACCAACACTCACACATTATCTCCGTACAACCACCACCACCACCAACACTCACACAATATCTCAGTACAACCACCACCACCAACACTCACACATTATCTCAGTACAACCACCAACACTCACACATTATCTCAGTACAACCACCCCAACCACCCCCACCACCAACACTCACACATTATCTCCGTACAACCAGTACCACCACCAGCACTCACACATTATCTCCGTACAACCACCACCACCACCAACACTCACACATTATCTCAGTACAACCACCACCACCACCAACACTCACACATTATCTCAGTACAACCACCACCACCAACACTCACACATTATCTCCGTACAACCACCACCACCACCACCAACACTCACACATTATCTCCGTACAACCAGTACCACCACCAACACTCACACATTATCTCCATACAAACATCACCACCACCACCAACACTCACACATTATCTCAGTACCACCACCACCACCACCAACACTCACCCATTATTTCAGTACAACCACCACGAAAACCACCACCACCACCAACACTCGCACATTATTTCCATACAACCACAACCACCACCAACACTCACACATTATCTCAGTACAACCACCACCACCAACAACACTCACACATTATCTCAGTGCAACCACCACCACCAACAACACTCACACATTATCTCAGTACAACCACCACCACCAACAACACTCACACATTATCTCAGTACAACCACCACCACCACCAACACTCACACACTATCTCAGTACAACCACCACCAACACTCACACATTATCTCCGTACAACCACAACCAACACTCACACATTATCTCAGTACAACCACCACCACCAGCACTCACACATTATCTCCGTACAACGACCACTACCACCAACACTCACACATTATCTCAGTACAACCACCACCACCACCAACAGTGACACATTATCTCAGTACAACCACCACCACCAACACTCACACATTATCTCCGTACAACCACCACCACCAACACTCACACATTAACTCAGTCCAACCACCACCAACACTCACACATTAACTCAGTACAAACACCTCCACCACTACCACCACCACCACCACCACTCACACATTAACTCAGTACAACAACCACCACCACCACTCACACCTTATCTCAGTACCACCACCACCAACACTCACACATTAACTCAGTACAACAACCACCACCACCACCACCACCACCACCACCACCACCACCACCACCACAAACACTCACACATTATCTCAGTACAACCACCACCACCACCAACACTCACACATTATCTCCGTACAACCACCACCACCACCACCAACACTCACACATTATCTCAGTACAACCACCACAACCAACACTCACTCATTATCTCAGTACAACCACCACCACCACCAACAGGTGGAATGGGTGGATCATTATTAAAATGGATTAGGTCATGGTTAACTGGTAGGAAACAAAGAGTCAGCATAAATGGATTGAAGTCAGACTGGGGTGCGGTCAAAAGCGGAGTTCCCCAGGGATCTGTATTAGGCCCTCTGCTGTTTGTTATATTCATTAATGATCTTGATTTAGGCATAACTCGTAGGATTAGTAAATTTGCAGATGATACCAAAATGGGGAGAGTGATAAATTCAGACAGTGACTTTGAACACCTTCAAAGAGATCTAGATACCTTACATGAGTGGTCAGTAGACTGGCAAATGAATTTTAATACTGATAAATGCAAGGTACTACAGATAGGGAAGACGAATACAAACGTTAAGTATAAACTAGGTAACACGGAAATAGAAAACTCAGTTTGTGAAAAAGATCTAGGTGTATTTGTTAGCAACGACTTGAAACCTAGAAAACAATGTATTAGCGTTCGCAACAAGGCAAACAGGATTCTTGGGTTCATATCTAGGTCTGTGAGTAACAGAACTGCTGACGTTTTCTTGAAACTTTACCTAGCATTTGTGAGGCCACACATGGATTATGCGGTTCAGTTCTGGTGTCCTTATTATAGAATGGACATAGATTCTTTGGAGAGAGTACAAAGAAGAATGACAAAAATGATCCATAATATTAGAAACCTTCCATATGAAGAAAGACTGAAAAGCTTAGGCTTACATTCATTAGAGAGGCGTAGAGTTAGGGGAGATATGATAGAGGTGTACAAGTGGGTAAGTGGGATTAACAAGGGTAAAATGGAAGATGTTCTGAAGCTCAGTAATAACGAAATAACTAGAACAAATGGCTTTAAATTAGATAAATTCCGATTCAGAAAGGATATAGGCAAGCACTGGTTTGGTAATAGAGTTGTGGATATGTGGAATAGGCTCCCGAGTGCTATAGTAGGATCGGGGACACTAGGGAGCTTCAAGACGAAGTTGGATAGGCACATGGAAGTGCTGGGATGGGTGTGAAAGGGATCTGCCCTGTATGGGCCAGTCGGCCTCCTGCAGTATCCCACTTTCTTATGTTCTTATATTCTTATGTAATATCTCAGTACAACCACCACCACCACCAACACTCACACATTATCTCCGTACAACCACCACCACCACCAACACTCACACATTATCTCAGTACAACCACCACCACCAACACTCACACATTATCTCCGTACAACGACCACCACCACCAACACTCACACATTATCTCAGTACAACCACCACCACCACCAACACTCACACATTATCTCAGTACAACCACCACCACAAACACTCACACATTATCTCCGTACAACCACCACCACCACCACCACCACTTACACATTATCTCCGTACAACCACCACCACCACCACCAACACACACACATTTTCTCAGTACAACCACCACCAACACTCACACATTATCTCAGAACAACCACCACCACCAACACTCACACATTATCTCAGTACAACCACCACCACCACCACAACCACCACCACAAACACAAACACTCACACATTATCTCAGTACAACCACCACCACTACCAACACTCACACATTATCTCCGTACAACCACCACCACCAACACTCACACATTATCTCAGTACAACCACCACCACCAAAACTCACACATTATCTCATTACAACCACCACCACAAGGACTCACACATTATACCAGTACAACCACCACCACCACCAACACTCACACATTATCTCAGTATAACCACCACCACCACTCACACATTATCTCAGTACAACCACAACCACCAAAACTCACACATTATCTCAGTACAACCACAGCCACCACCAACACTCACACATTATCTCAGTACAATCACCACCACCACCAACACCAACACTCACATAATATCTCAGTACAACCACCACCACTACCAACACTCACACATTATCTCCGTACAACCACCACCACCAACACTAACACATTATCTCAGTACAACCACCAACACTCACGCATTAACTCAGTACAACTACCACCACCACCAACACTCACCCATTAACTCAGTTTAACCACCACCACCACCACCAACACTCACACATTAACTCAGTACAACCACGACCACCACCACCACCACCAACACTCACACATTAACTCCGCACAAACACCCACCACCACCACCACCAACACTCACACATTAACTCAGTACAACCACCACCACCACCACCAACACTCACACATTATCTCCGTACAACCACCACCACCAACACTAACACATTATCTCAGTACAACCACCACCACTCACACATTATCTCAGTACAACCACCACCAACAACACTCACACATTATCTCAGTACAACCACCACCACCAACACTCACACATTAACTCAGTACAACCACCTCCACCACCACCACCACCACCACGAACACCATCACCAACACTCACATATTAACTCAGTACAACCACCACCACCACCAACACCCACATAATATCTCAGTACAACCACCACCTCGAACACCACCACCAACACTCACATATTAACTCAGTACAACCACCACCACCACCAACACCAACACTCACATAATATCTCAGTACAACCACCACCACCCCCACCACCACCAAAACCAACACTCACACATTATCTCAGTACAGCCACCACCACCACCAACACTCACACATTAACTCAGTACAACCACCACCACCACCACTCACACATTATCTCAGTACAACCACCACCACCAACACTCACACATTATCTCAGAACAACCACCACAAACCAACACTCACACATTAACTCAGTACAACCAACACCAACACCACCACCACCAACACTCACACATTATCTCAGTACAACCACCACCACCAACACTCACACATTATCTCAGTATAACCACCACCACCACCACCACCACCACTCACACATTATGTCCGTACAACCACCACCACCAACACTCACACATTTTCTCAGTACAACCACAACCACCAACACTCACACATTATCTCCGTACAACCACCACCACCACCACCACTCACACAATATCTCAGTACAACCACCACCACCAGGACTCACACATTATACCAGTATATCCACCACCACCACCAACACTCACACATTATCTCAGTACAACCACAACCACCACCAACACTCACACATTATCTCAGTACAACCACCACCACCACCAACACCAACACTCCCATAATATCCTTGACCACCGAAGGGTCAAGACGAACCTGGCGCTCCTCTCTGAGCAGCCAGTCAACTGTTAAGTTGGCCCATACTAACTCCCTCCCCTGAACCCTCCTCCCCCCGGGAATATCAACAAGTTCACGCCAGAAGTTACTATTTCATTTAGGAAAGGAATGGAGCCAGTGTTAAACAGAGGTGAACAGTGGTGAACAGTGCTTAAGTTAGTGAGAACAACTCAACAGTAACAGTGGTACCCAAGTTGATCTTCACACAGTGAGGTCCCAGGTACCCAGTGATAACGGGCCGACCCAACAACCAGTGATGTGTTAATCCGTCTACGATAGGAAGGCCTGGGACCACACCTCACTCATAGAACACCGTCTGTGAGGGAACTACTACACCACGTGAGGCCCCTCATAACACCATCTGTGAGGGAATTACTACACCACGTGAGGCCCCTCATAACACTATCTGTGAGGGAATTACTACACCACGTGAGGCCCCTCATAACACCATCTGTGAGGGAGTTACTACACCACGTGAGGCCCCTCATAACACCATCTGTGAGGGAATTACTACACCACGTGAGGCCCCTCATAACACCATCTGTGAGGTAATTACTACACCACGTGAGGCCCCGCATAACACCATCTGTGAGGGAACTACTACACCACGTGAGGTCCCTCCTAACACCATCTGGGAGGGAGTTACTACACTACGTGTTTGCTGTTCATCACCTACATTAATCTGTATGTTCACTGTATGTTCCTTCACCTTTCTCTAATGAAAGCTTTTGTTAAACCACCAATGTATGTAATAAGTCATTTATGTCCAATGTATATTTTCAGCGTTCGGGCTGCAGAACTTTTTCAATAAACCGTTAATTATTATTATTATTATTATTATTAATATCTCAGTACAACCACCACCACTACCACAACCACCACCAACACTAACATATTATCTCAGTACAACCACCACCACCAACACTCATGCATTAACTCAGTACAACCACCAACACCACCATCCACCACCACCAACACTCACACATTAACTCATTACAACCACCACCACCTCCACCACTCACACATTAACTTAGTACAACCACCACCACCACCACCACCAACACTCACACATTATCTAAGTACAACCACCGCCACCAACACTCACACATTATCTCAGTACAACCACCACCACCAACACTCACACATTAACTCAGTACCACCACCACCACCACCACCAACAACAACACTCACACATTATCTCAGTACAACCACCACCACGAACACCACCACCAATACTCACATATTAACTCAGTACAACCACTACCACCACCAACACTCACATAATATCTCAGTACAACCACCACCACGAACCCCACCACCAACACTCACATATTAACACAGTACAACCACCACCAACACTAACACTCACATAATATCTCAGTACAACCACCACCACCACCCCCACCACCACCACCACCACCACCACCACCAACACTCACACATTATCGCAGTACAACCACCACCACCAACACTCACACATTATCTCAGTACAACCACCACCACCACCAACACCAACACTCACATAATATCTCAGTACAACCACCACCACGACCCCCACCACCATCACCACCAACTCTAACACATTATCTCACTAAAACCACAACAACCAACACTCACACATTAACTCAGTACAACCACCACCACCACCACCACCACCACCACCACCACCACCAACACTCACACATTAACTCAGTACAGCCACCACCACCACCACCAACACTAACACATTATCTCAGTACAACCACCACCACCACGAACTCCAGCAGCAACACTCACATATTAATTCAGTACAACCACCACCACCCCCACCACCACCACCACCAACACTCACACATTATCTCAGTACAACCACAACCACCACCAACATTCACACATTAACTCAGTACAACCACCACCACCACCACCATCAACACTCACACATTATCTCAGTACAACCACCACCACGAACACTCACACATTATCTCAGTACAACCACCACCACCAACACTCACACATTAACTCCGTACAACCACCACCAACACCACGAGCACCACCAACATTCACACATTATCTCAGTACAACCACCACCAACACCACCACCATTCACACATTATCTCAGTACCACCACCACCAACACTCACACATTATCTCAGCACAACCACCACCACCAACACTCACACATTAACTCAGTACAACCACCACCACCACCAACACACTCACACATTATCTCAGTACAACAACCACCACCACCACCACCAACACTCACACATTATCTCAGTACAACCACCACCACCACCAACACTCACACATTATCTCAGTACAACCACAACCACCACCAACACTCACACATTATCTCAGTACAACCACCATGACCAACACACACACATTATCTCCGTACAACCACCACCACCAACACTCAAACATTATTTCAGTACAACCACCACCACCACCACCACCAACACTCACACATTATCTCCGTACAACCACCACCACCAACACTCACATAATGTCTCAGTACAACCACCACCACCACCAGCACCAACACACACACATTATCTCCGTACAACCACCACCACCACCACCACCACCACCACCAACACTCACATAATATCTCAGTACAACCACCACCACCACCACCACCAACACTCACACATTATATCAGTACAATCACCACCACCACCACCACCACCACCAACACTCACACATTATCTCAGTACAACCACCACCACCACCACCTTCACCACCAGAACTCACACATTATCTCACCACCACCACCACCACCACAACCACCACCGGTACTCACACATTATCTCACCAACACCCCCACCAACACTCACACATTACCTCACCACCACTACTACCGCCACCACCACCACCACCACCACCACTCACACATTATCTCACCACCACCGCCACCACCACCACCACCACCACATTATCTCACCACCACCACCAACAGCACTCACACATTATCTCACCACCACCACCACCAACAACCAGCACTCACACATGATCTCACCACCATCGCCACCACCATCACCACCAGGACTCACACATTATCTCACCACCACTACCACCACCACCAGCACTCACACATTATCTCACCACCACTACCACCGCCACCACCACCACCACCAGCACTCACACATTATCTCACCACCACCGCCACCACCACCAGTACTCACACATTATCTCACCACCACCACCACCAGCACTCACACATTATCTCACCACCACAACCACCACCACCAGCACTCACACATTAGCTCACCACCACCGCCACCACAACCACCATCAGTACTCACACATTCTCTCACCACCACCACCACCACCACCAGTACTCACACATTATCTCACCACCACCACCACCAGCACTCACACATTATCTCACCACCACCGCCGCCACCACCACCACCACCACCACCACCACCACCACCACCAGCAGTATTCACACATTATCTCACCACCACGACCACCACCACCACCACCTGTACTCACACATTATCTCCCCACCACCACCACCACCATCACCACCACTCACACATTATCTCACCACCACGACCACCACCACCATCACCCCCACCAACACTCACACATTATCTCACCACCACTACCACCACCACCGCCGCCACCACCACCACCACTACCACTACCACCACCAGCACTCACACATTATCTCACCACCACCGCCACCACCAAAACCACCACCACCAGTACTGACGCATTATCTCACCACCACCACCACCACCAGCACTCACACATTATCTCACCACCACCATCACCACCACCAACACTCACACATTATCTCACCACCACCACCACCACCACCATCACCAATCACACAATATCTCACCACCACCACCACCACCACTCAAACATTATCTCACCACCACCGCCACCACCACCACCACCAGTAATCACACATTATCTCACCACCACCAACACCACCACCACCAGTACTCACACATTATCTCACCACCACTACCACCACCACCACCAGTACTCACACATTATCTCACCACCACTACCACCACCACCACCAGTACTCACACATTATCTCACCACCACTACCACCACCACCACCACCAGTACTCACACATTATCTCACGACCAATGCCCCCACCACCATCACCACCACCAACACTTACACATTATCTGACTACCACCACCACCACCACCACCAGCACTCACACATTACCTAACCACCACTACCACCACCGCCACTACCACCACCATCAGTACTCACACATTATCTCACCACCACCACCAGCACTCACATATTATCCCACCACCAGTACCACCACCACCACCACCAGCACCAGTACTCACACATTATCTCACCACCACCACCACCACCACCACCACCACCACCACCAGTACTCACACATTATCTCACCAGCACCATCACCACCATCACCCCCACCAACACTCACACAATATCTCACCACCACTACCACCACCACCACCACCAACACTCACACATTATCTCACCACCACTACCACCACCACCACCACCAGCACTCGCACATTATCTCATCTCCACCGCCACCACCACCACAAACCAGCACTCACACATTATCTCACCACCACCACCACCACCACCACCACTCACACATTATCTCACCACCACCACCGCCACCACCACCACCACCACTACCACCACCAGTACTCACACATTATCTCACCGCCATCGCCACCACCACCACCACCACCATCACCCCCACCAACACTCACACATTATCTCACCACCACTACCACCACCACCACCACCACCACTCACACATTATCTCACCACCACCACCGCCACCACCACCACCACCACTACCATCACCAGTACTCACACATTATCCCACCACCATCGCAACCACTACCGCCACCACCACCACCAGTACTCACACTTATCTCACCACCACTACTACCACCACCACCACTACTACCACCACCACCACCACCACCACCACCACCAGCACTCACATATTATCTCACCACCACCACCACCACCACCACCAGCACTCACATATTATCTCACCACCACCACCACCACCACCAGCACTCACATATTATCTCACCACCACCACCACCACCAGCACTCACATATTATCTCACCACCACCACCACCACCACCAGCACTCACACATTAGATCACCACCACCACCACCACCACCACCACCACCACCAGCTCTCAAACATTATCTCACCACCACCGCCACCACCACCACCAGTACTCACACATTGTCTCACCACCACCACCACCACCACCAGTACTCACACATTATCTCACCACCACCACCACCACCAGTAATCACACATTATCTCACCACCACCAGTACTCACACATTATCTCACCACCACCACTACCACCACCACCACCACCAACACCACCACCACCAGTATTCACACATTATCTCACCACCATCGCCACCACCACCACCACCACCAATACTCACATATTATCTCACCACCACTACCACCATCACCATCACTCACACATTATCTCACCACCACCAACATCACCACCACCAGTACTCACACATTATCTGACCACCACCGCCACCACCACCACCACCAGTACTCACACACTATCTCACCATCATCGCCACCACCACCACCAGTACTCCCACATTATCTCACCACCACCACCACCACCACCACCAACACCAGTACTAACACATTATCTCACCACCACCGACACCACCACCAGTACACACACACTATCTCACCACCACCGCCACCACCACCACCACCAACAGTACACACACATTATCTCACCACCACCACCACCACCACCACCACCAACCTGTACTCACACATTTTCTCACCACCACCACCACCACCACCAGCACTCACACATTATCTCACCACCACTACCACCACCACCACCACCACCAGTACTCACACATTATCTCACCACAACCACCACCACCACCACCACCACCACCACCACCACTACTCACACATTATCTCACCACCACCACCAGTACTCACACATTATCTCATCACCACCACCACCACCAGCACCACCAGTGCTCACACATTATCTCATCACCACCACCACCACCAGCACCACCACTACTCACACATTATCTCACCACCACCACCACCACCACCAAAACCACCACCACCAGTACTCACGCATTATCTCACAACCACCACCAGTACTCACACATTATCTCACCACCACCACCACCACCAGCACCACCACTACTCACACATTATCTCACCACCACCACCAGTACTCACACATTATCTCATCACCACCACCACCACCACCACCACCACCACCACCAGTACTCACACATTATCTCACCACCACCACTACCACCACCACCACCACCAGCACTCACACATTATCTCACCACCACCACCACCACCACCAGTACTCACACATTATATCACCACCACCACTACCACCACCACCACCACACCAGCACTCACACATTATCTCACCACCACTACCACCACCACCACCATCACCACCACCAGTACTCACACATTATCTCACCACCACTAGCACCCTCCACCACCACCAGCACTCACACATTATGTCACCACCACCACCACCACCACCACCACCACCACCAATCACACATTATCTCACCACCACCACCACCACCAATCACACATTATCTCTCCACCACCACCACCACCACCACCAGTACTCACACATTATCTCAACCACCACCACCACCACCACCACCACCACCGGTACTCACACATTATCTCACCACCACCACCACCACCACCACCACCACCAATCACACATTATCTCACCACCACCACCACCACCAATCACACATTATCTCTCCACCACGACCACCACCACCACCAGTACTCACACATTATCTCACCACCACCACCACCAACACTCACACATTATCTCACCACCACCACCACCAGCAATCAAACATTATCTCACCACCACCACCACCACCAATCACACATTATCTCACCACCACCACCACCACCAATCACACATTATCTCACCACCACCACCACCACCGGTACTCACACATTGTCTCATAACCACCACCTCCACCACCACCTCCACCACCACCACCACCGGTACTCACACATTATCTCACCACCACCACCACCACCACCACCAACACTCACACATTATCTCACCACCACCACCACCAGCAATCAAACATTATCTCACCACCACCACCACGACCACCTCCACCACCAGCACTCACACATTATCTCACTACCACTACCACCAGTACTCACACATTATCTCACCACCACCACCACCACCACCACCACCGCCACCACCACCACCAACAATCACACATTATCTCACCACCACCACCACCACCACCACCGCCAGTACTCACACATTATCTCACCACCACTACCACCACCACCGCCAGTATTCACACATTATCTGACCACCACCACCACCACCACCACCAGTACTCACACATTATCTCACCACCACCACCACCACCACCACCAGTACTCACACATTATCTCACCACCACCACCACCACCACCGCCAGTACTCACACATTATCTGACCACCACCACCACCACCACCACCAGTACTCACACATTATCTCACCACCACCACCACCACCACCACCAGTACTCACACATTATCTCACCACCACCACCACCACCACCTCCACCACCAGCACTCACACATTATCTCACTACCACTACCACCAGTACTCACACATTATCTCACCACCACCACCACCACCACCACCACCGCCACCACCACCACCAACAATCACACATTATCTCACCACCACCACCACCACCACCACCACCAGCAATCACACATTATCTCACCACCACCACCAATCAAACATTATCTCACCACCACCACCACCAACAATCACACATTATCTCACCACCACCACCACCACTTCCACCACCAGCACTCACACATTATCTCACCACCACCACCACCAGCACTCACACATTATCTCACCACCACCACCACCACCACCACCACTCACACATTATCTCACCACCACCACCAGCACCACCACCACCACCAATCACACATTATCTCACCACCACCACCACCACCACCACCACCAGTACTCACACATTATCTCACCACCACCGCCACCGCCACCACCACCAGTACTGACACATTATCTCACCACCACAACCTCCACTACTACCATCACCAGCACCAGTACTCACACATTGCCTCACCACCACCGCCACCACCACCACCACCATCAGCACTCACTCATTATCTCACCACTACCCCCACCACCGCCACCACCACCAGCACTCATACATTATCTCACCACCACCACAATCACCACCACCACCAGCACTCACACATTATCTCACCACTACCACCACCACCACTACCGCCACCACCACCACCACCACCAGTACTCACACATTTTCTCACCACCACCACCACCACCACCACCAGTACTCACACATTATCTCACCACCACCACCACCACCACCAGTACTCACACATTATCTCACCACCACCACCACCACCACCACCACCAGTACTCACACATTAACTCACTACCACCGCCACCACCACCAGTACTCACACATTATCTCACCACCACCACCACCACCTCCGCCACCACCACCACCACCACCACCAGCACTCACACATTATCTCATCACCACCGCCGCCACCACCAGCAGCACTCATACATTATCTCACCACCACCACAATCACCACCACCAGCACTCATACATTATCTCACCACCACAGCCACCACCACCACCAGCACTCACACATTATCTCACCACCACCACAATCACCACCACCAGCACTCACACATTATGTCACCACCAACGCCGCCACCACCACCAGCACTCATACATTATCTCACCACCACCACAATCACCACCACCAGCACTCATACATTATCTCACCACCACAGCCACCACCACCACCACCACCGCCACCACCACCAGTACTCACACATTATCTCACCACCACCATCACCACCACCAGTACTCACACATTATCTCACCACCACTACCACCACCACCACCACCACCACCAGTACTCACACATTATCTCACCACCACCACCACCACCACCACCATCACCACCACCAGTACTCACACATTATCTCACCACCTCTACCACGGCCACCACCACCAGTACTCACACATTAACTCACTACCACCGCCACCACCACCAGTACTCACACATTATCTCACCACCACCGCCACCACCACCAGTACTCACACATTATCTCACCATCATCGCCACCACCACCACCACCAGTACTCACACATTATCTCACCACCACCACCACCACCACCACCAGTACTCACACATTATCTCACCACCACCACCACCACCACCGCCAGTACTCACACATTATCTGACCACCACCACCACCAGCACTCACACATTATCTCACCACCACCGCCACCACCACCACCACCAGCACTCACACATTACCTCACCACCACCGCCACCACCACCACCACCACCGCCACCACCACCAGTACTCACACATTATCTCACCACCACCCCCACCACCACCACCACCACCAACACTAACACATTATCTCACCACCACCACCACCACCACCGCCAGTACTCACACATTATCTCACCACCACCCCCACCACCACCACCACCACCAGCACTAACACATTATCTCACCACCACCACCACCACCTGCACTCACTCATTATCTCACCACCACCCCCACCACCACCACCACCACCAGCACTAACACATTATCTCACCACCACCACCGCCGCCACCACCACCACCACCAGTACTCACACATTATCTCACCACCACCACCACCACCACCACCGCCAGTACTCACACATTATCTCACCACCACCACCACCACCACCACCAGTACTCACACATTATCTCACCACCTCTACCACGGCCACCACGACCAGTACTCACACATTAACTCACTACCACCGCCACCACCACCAGTACTCACACATTATCTCACCACCACCACCACCACCACCACCACCGCCACCGCCACCACCAACACTCACACATTATCTCACCACCACCGCCACCACCACCACCACCAGTACTCACAAATTATCTCACCACCACCGCCACCACCAGTACTCACACATTATCTCACCACCACCAACACCAGCGCTCACACATTATCTCACCACCACCACCACCACCAACACCAGCACTCACACATTATCTCACCACCACCACCACCGCCACCACCACCACCACCACCACCACCACCAACACTCACACATTATCTCACCACCACCACCACCACCACCGGTACTCACACATTATCTCACCACCACCACCACCACCGGTACTCACACATTATCTCACCACCACCAGTACTCACACATTATCTCACCACCACCACCACCACCACCACCACCGCCACCACCAACAATCACACATTATCTCAACACGACCACCATTACCACCAACACTCACATATTATATCAACCACCACCACCCCTACCACCACCAGCACTCACACATTATCTCACCACCACCACCACCGGTACTCACACATTATCTCATCACCACCACCTCCACCACCACCACCACCGGTACTCACACATTATCTCACCACCACCACCACCAACAATCACACATTATCTCACCACCACCACCACCACCAGCAATCACACATTATCTCAACACCACCACCACCACCACCAGCAATCACACATTAACTCACCACCACCACCACCAGACTCACACATTATCTCACCACCATCACCACCACCACCAGCAATCACACATTAACTCACCACCACCACCACCACCACCACCAGCACTCACACATTATCTCACCACCACCACCACCACTCACACCCTTATCTCACCACCACCACCAGCACCACCACCACCACCAGTAGTCACACATTATCTCACGACCACCACCACCACCGCCATCACCACCAACAGTACTCAAAACATTATCTCACCACCACCACCCCCACCAATACTCACACATTATCTCACCACCACCACCTCCACCACCACCAGTATTCACACATTATCTCACCACCATCACCTCCACCACCACCATCACCAGCACCAGTACTCACACATTACCTCACCACCACCGCCACCACCACCACCACCAGTACTCACACATTATCTCACCACCACCGCCACCACCACCAGTACTCACATCATTATCTCACCATCATCGCCACCACCACCACCACCAGTACTCACACATTATCTCACCACCACCACCACCACCACCACCAGTACTCACACATTATCTCACCACCACCACCACCACCACCAGTACTCACACATTATCTCACCACCACCGCCACCGCCACCGCCACCAGCACCACCAGTACAACAACACACTTTGGTTACACTCGACATCACCACCATTTTCTGTTTGTGCTTGTTCATCTTCACTGACAGTGAAATACAACAATTGTTGAGCCGTACATGCTCCAGAAATGTTTCCAAAAGGTTAGCTGGCCTACTGCCTGCCGAAGGGACAGGCAGCGCAGAAAAGAACAGTATCATACAGTGCCTTTTGCTTCTTTCCAAATACATTTCATAATGGCTAGTGTTAATACCAGACAAAGTTCCAAATACATTTCATAATGGCCAGTGTTAATACCAGGCAAAGATACAGAGCGGTGAAGGTGATGAGTTGGAACATCTCATCCCTTAGAAAACGATACCCTGACCTACACCACAAAGTTGTGACTGAGGATATCGATATCACTGCCCTGTATAGTTTTTGAGGTTTGTGTATTATTAAGCTTTTCTGGGTGTATTTTGCATGCTGATCTCAAAAATGTTATCCATTTTGCTCAATCAGGTCAGAATTTTGTGCTATAGCATTTTAAGCGGTGATTCAGGTAAAATATTGTCATTTTTCGCTCAAAATGGGGTCCTCATATTCGTTCATTGAAAAAATCATCCGAGACATTGGCAAGCCTCACAGAAAAGATTTCGGTCAGTTTTAATGCCCTTACGATGCATTTAAATACACCCACGTGCTCGCCGGCCATTTAAATGTCCGCCGTGGCGCAAAGGAAAAGAGTATATGTCCGTGTTTTTTTACATATATTTTCTCACAATTAAATTTCTTTTTCATCTGGTGGTACATGGCATGTTTCCTCTGTCTGTGGGATAGTCGAGCAGACAAGCAGCACTACATGCAATGTGACTGGCCTGCAAGAAGTGGACTTACTCCAGGTTCTCACAATGTTGTTGCCCATGCTCTGGTGAATCCGCAGAACATTCTTCTTCCGCCACTGCACATCAAGCTCGGTCTGTTCAAAAACTTTGTAAAGGCACTGGACAAAAAAAGCCAGGCTTTCAATTTTCTGAAAGAAAAATTTCCAAAAGTCAGTGAGGCAAAGCTGAATGGAGGAATTTTTGATGGCCCTCAGATCAGAGAGCTTTTCAAAGATCCTAAGTTTGATTGCAGCATGGATGTAAATGAGAAGAAAGCCTGGCAGGCCTTTAAGTCTATTGTCTCCAATTTTCTTGGCAACTACACAAGTCCAGAGTATGAACGAGTTGTTGAGGACCTACTTCTGAGCTACAAAGTTCTTGGTGCACACATGTCCATCAAGATGCACTTCCTCAGCTCCCACTTGGACTACTTTCCAGAGAACTGTGGTGATGTGAGTGAGGAACAAGGAGAACGCTTCCATCAAGATATCCGTGTAATGGAGGAGCGGTACCAGGGTCGCTGGGATATCAACATGCTCGCCGACTACTGTTGGTGTCTGAAACGGGACGCCCCAGACACCAATCACCAAAGAAATTCTCTGCGACAGCCATTTATGCATGTCTAACTGTAAAGGCATCTATGTAGTTGACATATTTTGGTCCTATGTGTTGTGGTTACATTTCTTATGATATATTTTGCATAAAAAATTTGACATCATATTTAAGAATTTCGATTTTTTCCTAATTCCCATAGCATAAAAATCTGACCTGATTGGGCAAAATGAATGGCATTTTTGGAATCATCACGCAAAATACATAAAGAATCAGCTAAGAAACCCGGCACCTCATGATTTTTTTTTTCAAATGCAGCCCAGTGTACTGTGTGTCTGCAGGAGTGTCTCACACCTAATGGTAAGCCCCCCACCCAGTCTGCCCAATTATGTGTATTATGATCCTAGTTCTACTCACACATGTTTGATGTATGTTAAGAAGTCACTCCCGCATGTACCTCTTGTATCCAAAAAGACTACCAACCTTCAGTACCATGGGATCACTATCCACCTTGGTAACTCCACACTCAATGTGCTAAACGCCTATGCTCCCTTATACTGCCAGATCTGGGGTCACTAAATCTAAGGGGATAACTTAACTCTAATCTTAATTCCTAAGGGTCGCTGCCACCAGACCCCCTCTGGACAGCATGTAGCTCGTTAGGTAGCGGGCAGAGTGGACTAGGCATTGGGTTAGGTTTTCCATTGATCAGATCGATAAGGGTAAAGAAGGGTGAAACCATAACATGTCTTCATTGATTTATTTCTTATAAAACACACTGGTAAAAAAAACACATACAACCACACTGTGGACCATAATTCCAAGGCCTGTCCCAGGGTATAGCACTGGCGCCTCTAACAACTGTTGTTGTGGTCGGTTACACTCCGACCCGAGATGGGTTTGGGGTCCTCGGCCCACGAGGTAGAGTAGAGCCGATTAATCATGCCGAATCGGCGCCATCAATCCTATATTGACCACTGCTGGGTATCCACGGGCTCCGAGCGACCGGTGGGTTTCAATTAAGCCCACCCTCGATCTGGAGACAAACGGGAATCAGCGTCAGGGCACTGAGAAACATGACAACACCAACCAACTCTCTTGTCTAGACGACAGACGTATATACGTTATATTACTTCTACACTGGGTGAATGACAATTCAACTGTTAAATCATGAACACTGGTGAACACTGATAACACAGGACAACAAATTTTTTATAATTCCCAGTTGCATGAGATTTCTTTACTGTTTCTTACCATTTTTGATCTGCTGATTTCATATTTGAAACCAGTTTTGTTCTGCATGCTCCAGTTTTCATGTAATTTGAGGTTTTACATTCTAGCCGTTTGCGGTCAAATTAATTAATTACACGATTATGGTATCAATAGGGAGATATAATTTTGTCTGTTTTTTCTTTCAGATTTGGTCATGGCTACAAAGAGAAATCAATGTGTGAACAAACCTGATGCCTTCTGTTATATTTGTGGATACTTCACGCTTATTCGTCAGAGGCGCAATATAACATCGTTTGTGAGGCGCGGCTATAAAGCGTACTTCGGACTTACTCTTGGCGACCAAGACAAAAAATGGGCTCCACATGCTGTGTGTCATAACTGCGAAGAAATGCTGCGTGACTGGACAAAAGGAAAACGTAAGGGCTTACCGTTCGGAATTCCCATGACCTGGCGAGAACCGAAGGACCACACAACTGACTGCTATTTTTGTCTGATCAATACGAAGGGTGTTGGCAAGAAAAACAGACATAAAATATCGTATCCTAGTATCCCTTCAGCAATTCGACCTACTTTGCACTCTGATGAGCTACCAGTTCCAGTTTTTAATGGGTTGTCTCCAGCTGAAGAGGAGGGAAGCGACAAAGACCAAGAGAGTGAACATGAAACTCAAGAAATACTTGCAGATTCCGACGATTCTTCTGATGGTACACCAGAGTCATCAACCCCTCAGAAGTTTAGTCAGCCAGAGCTGAATGACCTTGTGCGTGATTTGGGTCTCTCCAAAAATGCAGCAGAAGTTCTAGCTTCTAGGTTGCAAGAAAAGGCTCTACTGAACCAGACCGCAAAAGTTTCAGACTTCAGAAAGCGGGAACAGGATTTTGTGCCATTCTTTACAGAGGAGAATAAGTTTGTTTACTGTCATAATATCCCGGGTCTTCTCCAGGAATTAGGGATTCCATTGTATAGTCCAAATGACTGGCGATTATTTCTAGATAGTTGTAAGCGTAGCCTGAAGTGTGTGCTACTACGTAATGGTAATGTCTATGCAGCTGTTCCAGTGGGTCATTCTGTGTGCTTACGAGAGGAGTATAATGACATTAAAACTGTGATTCACCTGCTAAAATACCATGAGCACAACTGGACAATTTGTGTTGACCTCAAAATGGTGAACTTCCTTCTTGGCCAACAAAGAGGATTTACAAAGTATCCCTGCTTTCTTTGCATGTGGGACAGCCGAGCTAGAGACAGGCATTGGAACCTGAAGGAGTGGCCCTTACGTGAGACTCTGGAAGCTGGTATGCCAAACATTGTCAATGATCCAATCGTCAGTCGAGAAAAGATCATATTTCCTCCTCTCCATATCAAGCTGGGCCTGATGAAACAGTTTGTCAGAGCATTAAATACTGATGGTGAATGCTTCCAACACATAGTCTCTGCTCACCCTGCTTTGTCATTTGAGAAGATAAAGGCAGGTGTGTTTGATGGACCACAAATTCGTGCACTTGTACGTGATCAAGACTTTGTCAGAAAGATGGACGACAAGGAAAGGGGTGCATGGCTTTCATTTGTGGCGGTAATGGAAAACTTTCTTGGTAATAAAAAGGCTGACAACTATGAAACCCTTGTAGCAACCATGTTGTCAGCCTTTCATGACCTTGGATGCAATATGAGTGTCAAACTCCATTTCCTATATAGTCATCTTGATAGATTCCCTGAGAACCTAGGGGTAGTAAGTGACGAGCAAGGCGAGCGGTTTCATCAGGATCTCAAGACCATGGAAGACCGCTACCAAGGGAGATGGGACAAACATATGATGGCAGACTACTGCTGGAGCATTAAACGAGAGTGCCCTGAGACATTTCACAAACGCAAGAGCTTCAAGCGCAAATTCCTACCTGGCTAAAATGTGATTGGGCTTTGTCTCCTCATAGTAACAAATTTCTTACCTAACAATGAGTTTTATACAAATTTCAACCTTTGTTTTAGATGGAACATGTTTCAAATTGTGTTGTTGAATAAATTTAGAATATGTAATATTTTATTGTTTATTACCCAGCTAATTTAATGACAGTTTAATGACATATTTTTCAAGATAGACGACGAGGTCAATAAGACGAAGACGAAATTTTGAAATTTCAAAATACCTTGATTGCAAAAAAACTAGAGCTTACAGAAAGAAACTAACTTCAGATATGAGATCAGCACACCCAAATTAGGTAGAATCAAGTGTTTATAGCAATGCAACAAAAACTTTGTTGACCAGTGTAATCACTACAATTGACTGAATTAACTGAATGGCTAGGAAACAACATACCTGGAGACAAACGGGAATCAGCGTCAGGGAACGCTGATGCCTCGCCATCTCGAGCTTATATACCCCTGAGTTGCCAGTGATCGCTACTCACGCAATGACAATAATCACAAACAAACTAACTGTTACTCATTCAAAGATGACCCTCAGTTGACAAAGGTCTGGCGAATTACTTGGGTTGATTTAAACAGACTAATTCATGGTTGCGTTGGCCAGTAGAGAGTGCAATAAACGTAGTGACAACTGTGTTCGAAGGCGGGGCTTACTGAGAGTGATCCTGAGGGTAAAACGCTCCTGAGATTCTACAAGCGCGGTGGATTTGAATATTATGTAGCGTAATATGAATTAAAACGGGTTTTTAGGAATGACGATGAGGTGCGCAGTACACCCTCAGATCAGCTTCAGTACACAGATCTCCCAGACTTTTTACACACTGAGCCCACTGTCCTGATGGGTGACCTGAATACTAGACACAAGAAATTAGGTGACTCCACCACTAACACCAATGGTAGGAGACTTATCTCACTTCTCAGCGCATATGAAGATGTTCAAATTATAGGTAATAATGAACCAACACACATCTATGGCGGGGGTCTAGACAAATGTATTGGCTTTAATCTATCATACACAACTCATAGCTCTGATGTTGTCACTGATCTTATGTCTGACCACAGCCCAATCCAAGCTAGTATACATGTAGCCAATGACACCCCCACTGGTGGTAAACTCAACAGACGTAGAATCACAGTCAAGCAAGAACATGAAAGCCAGTTCATAGACTTCATCCATGACTGGTACAAGGACTACAAGCCTAACAACTACCAAAGTTTCCATGACGATCTGATAGATAGGACTTATGCATACTTCACCAACAATGCCTCCACCAAAAAAAGGAGAAAACGTGGTCAGCATAATGGGAACAGGCAACAGCAGTGCTAAAATGACCCTGAGCTGAAAAAAATCAGGGCTAGGGTCAGGAGGGTGGGTAAGGGTTACAGACAATTTAGAACACCTCAAATGTTACAATTGTATCAAGCTTCCCTTGCTGCTGTCAGGGAACGTGTAAACGAACTCAGACAAAATGCATGGGAGACATAGGTCAACAGCCTGAACCAACACACATCCCTCAGCAAAGCCTGGAAAGACAAACATAATCAGAGGTAAAAACAGAAGACACGTCTCCCATCCAAACCCTCTGCAAAAGTCGAATGAGCTAATAACAAAGTGGGCTCATGTGTCGAGCTATGACATGTTACCAGCTAGGACTCGGGGACTCCTTGATGCGAAGTCTGTGGAGAGAAGTAATCTTATTAGCTTTATGCTGGGCAAACAGCACGATGAGCGTGATGTTCCATATACTGAGTGGGAGCTTGACGCCGCCCTCGCCAGGGGTAGGTCTACTTCCCCTGGAGAGGACGGAGTCACCTACAACATCATTAGACTACTAAGGCGCGTGCCAGGCAATCCATTGTTGGTATTGTACAATATGTGTCATGCCGAGGGCCAACTACCCACATCATGGACCAGCAGTATTGTTGTACCAATACCGAAACCAGGACAGCCTGATGCCTTTCGTCCCATATCACTAACCAGCTGCCTGTGTTAAGCCTTTGAGAGGATGGTTCTTGGCAGACTCTTATATAGAATCAGAGAACACATGTCTCCTAACATAAATGGCTTCACCCATGGTAAAGGTGTACATAATTGCATCACCACATTCCTAACTGTGCATGGTGATGAAAGGCACAGATACACCACATTTCTTGACCTAAAAGCTGCATTTGATATTGCCAATAGGCAACTGATATTGTACGAACTAGCCAAAAAGGATATAGGAGGTAGGCTGTTACACTGGATAAGTGGTTACCTAACCAACAGAAGGGCTGCTGCACTCTTTCAGGGTTACAAAAGTGAAGTTAAGATATGCAACTTGGTACCCCTCAAGGTGGAGTACTTAGCCCCACTTTGTTCAATGTTCTTATGAATGCATTATTAAATTTAATTCTAGACAACCCCAGCAATATCTCAATCAGCTATGCTGATAATATTCTTATACATATTAAAACTCATCGTGAAATGCAAACCACCCTGAACCATGTATACGCAGCCTGTGAACACCTCAGTCTTATTATCTCCACTGACAAAACTAAGGTGTTCAACAAACAAGCTGGTAACGGCAAACGCGGCCCCGCCAAGTTCAAGATAGGTAACAACACTATTGACTATGTTTCTTCTTTTAAATATCTTGGTGTTTCCGTCCTTTGTACCCTACCTGCCATACAACAGCTAACCCGCCAATGTACTGACAGACTGAGACCTCTTAGAAGTGTAGCGGGGTACAGCCCGCACTATGGTGCTAATATTAGAATTGTTAAAACAATGTACCTAGGCTATATAAGATCTCTGATAGATTACCACGCACCAGCCCTGGTCATTCGTGACGGGAAAGGCGTTGACAAGCTCGAGAAAATGCAAAATAAAGCCCTCAGAATTATCCTAGGATGTCCCATGAGCACTAAAGTACTTAATATGAGGAAAGAACTAGGTATACCCAGTGTTAAAGATAGAATAATTGAAGTCAACCTCATGATAGCCCTGAGGCTTCTGCGTGGTGATCCTGATAACATTGTTTCCTTAAAATTGCTAGAATGTATGAACCATGGGACTACTGAGCCTAAAAGTATCCAAACTACAGCTACACATATGAAAATGTTTGGACTAGACCACCTGTACAAAGTTGAGACACAACAGCGCTTCCTGCCACCCTGGCGGACAGTTCCCTTCGATATCACAACACCGACGTATCCGCCTAAAAAATTAATTATACAAAGCATTTATCTCCAACACACTGCCAAATTGAGAGCTCTTGAACACATACACACTCTACAGACTGATGATAATATCACACACACCATCTACACTGATGGATCTCTAAACACCGCCTGTGGGAGGGCTGGAAGTGCTATGGTTGTGACTCAACCTGACAGTAATATAATTGAGAAAGGAGTTAGAATTAACAACTGGGCATCCACTCTACAAACTGAATTAGTTGTCATACTCACAGCTATTAAATTCATTGAAACCACTGTTACTGACAGTCTCATCATCACTGACTCTCTATCCTCACTACTTGCCCTTGGTACCCTCCACTCAGGTTGTCACGATCTTGTCTCTGAAGCCAGACACAAATATGCGTGCCTTGTTGACCGAGGTGTCAGGGTCAAGCTGTTGTGGATCCCCTCTCACATAGGCCTCATAAAACATGACAGAGTTGATGCCCTCGCCAAACTCGCGTCTAACAAAGACACCGTTGAATACAATTTGGGTCTGTCAAAAAGAACCCTTAAAACTGTAATTAGGAAAGAACTTATTGATGAGTTTGACGCAAGTAGACAAGTGCAAACAGGCACTAGTCGATCCATAGGTTACCATGATGAGATGTATCAAGTGAAACATGTATATGGAGCAAGTAACAAGATCACTAGATTACAAGATGTTGTAACCGCTAGATTAAGGTTAGGATATAAGTACCTTTGGCAGTATGTTCCTCAAGCAGATGTAAACAAAACTAAATGTAAAGTGTGTGGCCATACATATGGCCACACACTTGAACACTACGTCCTCGACTGTGTGAAGATAGAACCTTTTAGGGACAGGTCCAAGCACACTGTGTGTGAAATGGCACAACACTTCATCTCTAATGGCAAGATAGCCGACATATTAAGATTGTATCCACTTTTTTGCACTTAGTAACTATATCAATTCTCATGTACAGAACCAAATACGCAATGTGCTTGAACACCTCCCACGTAAATGTGAATAACAAAGTGTGAGGCCAGACATACTGCCTCATACGCCTGTACTCACGCATTTGTGAATAAGTTACCCTTTATGTATAGAACTAAACAAATAATGTAAATGAAATACTGTGTAACTTTCAGTGCCATAATATCCTGACAACGGGGGTTAATTATTATGACCCTTTGTAAACCCTACTCTGTAATCCTTTTGCGCTACCGCTCACAGGATGAGTGTGGGGTGCACAATAAAGTAGCCGCTGCAAGCGGCAAAATCAAAAAAATCAAATCACCACCATCACCGACCACCACCGCCACCACCACCCCTACCACATACAATCATCCATTATCTCACCACCGCCACCACCACCAGCACCACCGCCACCACTATCACTGCCACCACTACCACCACCACCGCCACCACCGCCGCCACCACCACCACTGCCATCACTGCCGCCACCACCATCACCACCACCACCATCACCACCACCACCACCCCCACCCCCACCATCACCTCCACCACCAACACCACTATCACCGCCACTACCATCATCACCACCACCACCACCACCACCGCCACCACCACCACCACCAATGTACTTGAATACCTCCCACGTAAATGTGAATAACAAAGTGTGAGGCCAGACATACTGCCTCACACGCCTGTTCTCACGCATTTGTGAATAAGTTACCCTTTATGTATAGAACTAAACAAATAATGTAAATGAAATACTGTGTAACTTTCAGTGCCATAATATCCTAACAACGGGGGTTAATTATTATGACCCTTTGTAAACCCTACTCTGTAGTCCTTTTGCGCTACCTCTCACAGGATGAGTGTGGGGTGCACAATAAAGTAGCCGCTGCAAGCGGCAAAATCAAAATCAACCATCATCACCACCACCACCACCACCACCGCCACCACCACCATTGTAACATATTTTACTGTTCCTAGATTTAATGTAACAAATTTTATGTAACAACTTACTCTTATATTGTCTTTTTAGTTCTTTTTATTTATGTTTTTATTTATTTACTCTTTTATTCTTTCTTTTACTTACTTCTACTCATTCTTTACTATCTAATTCTCTTTTCTTCTGTGTTCGTTATACTCGTATACTTGTGAGATCAGGAAGGTATTTGTTTATGTTTGCGGTCATTCTGATGGGTAGGAATGTAGCCCTACAGTGGCCCCTCACACACCAGCAGGGAGGCTGGTCAGGGGAACTTAGATACAACACTTCAGAGGAGAAAATATGAAATACTTATTATTTATATAATTCCCGCCCCCCCCCCCCCCCCACACACTCATCATTCTGTCACTTTATGTAACTTGCTGACAAAACCCATGACCCTTCAGGCTTCCACGCCCTTAATGCACGAGTCATAAAGGCAAGCACGAACTCCGCATGCTTCCCAGTTGGGCACTGTAAACGCTTCTGCGCTTCACCTTGCACAGGATGTAAGGGGGTGCCCAATAAACTAGCCCCCAACGGGGCAATCTGTAATCTGTAAAATCTTATTATTTAGGACTCACTGTATTATTGCATAATACCAAAGACAAGCGTGACAATGTTTTAGTCATCACAAGGGATTTGAGAACTAATCATAATGGTTCTTCATTTATTAACGACGATACTCAAATTGAACAGTTACACTTTCGAAACAATACATTTCGTGAAACAGATCAAACCTAATAGGTACTCACATTATAGCCGCCATATAAGGAGGTGACACCCAGGACACAACCACACTTAACTCCGCTTTTCAAACTGCGTCAGCCAACAAGGGACGCCACAACTTTCATGACGTACGCCTCATAGGCTCTCTCATTGGTCGAAGACAGGCTTAAGTCCTTTATACTATTGGCTTGAAATTGGCGGGAACTCCCATGTGGCAGGAAACTTATGATATTGTTACACCACTACCACCACCTCCACCACCACCACATACAATCAGCCATTATCTCACGACCACCACCACCACCAACACTCATACATTATCCCACCACCGCCACCACCACCACCACCGCCACCACCACCACATACAATTAACCATTATCTCACCACCACCAACACCACCAACACTCACACATTATCCCACTACCACCATCACCACCAACATCACCACTTACAATCACCCATTATCTCTTCACCACCACCACATACAATCTCGCATTATCTTACTACCACCACCACCACCACATACAATCACCCGTTATCTCACCACCACAACATACAATCACCCATTATCTCACCACCACCACCACCACCACCACCACCACAAACACTCACCCATTACTTCATTTGCACCACAATCACTCACGTCTCAAGGTACATACTAAACATTCCTCTGCTTTTGACAGGAAATTGAGAAGTTCAATCATGAATTGTATAATCTGAAACGTTTGTTCCTGAACAAACGAGTAAAAAAAATACTGACTACAATGCTCCGTGGAAGAAGGACAGTTTGCAACACATTTTGATATGGTATTATTATAGTTAACTTGAGGATGATGTCATCCTTCATCCTGTTTGAGTCATTTGAGGATTATTACGGAGTATTACGAGACCAGGTGTTATGAGAGCCGTGAGACGCTGTGGCTAAGGATCTTAATTCTTGGTTTTGTTATGTATGTACTGTCATTGTCTCATTCTCCATCGCTATTTTCCATATCACTAAGTTTCCTCTTTTTATTGATTTTATTTTATTTTCTCTACCCTCAACCTCTGACCTTTTATTAAATAATTCAGTAGTTTCTCCTTCAGTAATTCTTGTGTGTTTTACACTGTCTGGAGAGATATGTGTGTGTGTGTGTGCGTGTGTGTGTGTGTGTTTATCTCTGTGCGTGTATGTGCAGTGTTGTGTGCGTGCTTGCGTGTTTAAATGTGTGTGTGTGTGTGTGTGTGAGTCGTAATAATAATAATAATAATAATAATAATAATAATAATAATAATAATAATAATAATATACGGTTTATTAATAGAGTTGCATCCGGTGGCTGCAACTGTGTGTGTGTGTGTGTGTGTGTGTTTATGTATGTCTGCGCGTGTATGTGTAGAGTTGTGTGCGTGTTTGCGTATTTAAATGTGTGTGTGTGTGTGTGTGTGTGTGTGTGTTGACGCCTTTGAGAACCCGGACAAAGAACTGCACCGCATCACTTAAATGTAATAACTATTTAAAGTGGAGGTACCGATCCGCCTTATTTACAGATAGGTTTAATTGGATCGTCTATTTATATTGTTTTATAGTCAAACCATCTTCTCTTCTTAATTTTTATCGCACGTGAAAGGAAATTGTCGAGAACAAATAAAGAAAGCAAATGTAAGTTTAAGAGCGGGGAACGTCATGGAAATCCCCACAACTTCCATCTGCCAGACCGACACTAGGAAAACTTTACGTTTGCTGCAGCTGCCTCGGGACCTTGCGGCGTGCTCTGGGAGCTTATGAACACAGACTACTGTTTGTCCGTACGTAAACTGACTTTTTTTTCATAAGAAAAAAAATAAATAAACGTATTGCATGAGGAATCGCTCCCCCCACCCCTGGTTTATTTCACATGAAAATTACTCACCCTAATGCTGTTTTGAGGATTAGGTTAGGTTAGGATAAGGTACGCATGTTTAAGTTAGGCTATTTGTTGAAGTATAACATGATAAAGTCAACGTAAACGACTCATGACACTCTCATATTGGATTCTGAAGTTATCAAAAATTGAGCAGTATTTACCTAATGTTATGTATACTTCCCCTATAAGGGACAGTCGCCCACAGGTATTCGTACACACTGATGGTTAGTGTGGGTCAAATTATCTACGAGAAGTATTACTTTCCTGTAAAGAACTGTGAGGATTCCAATATAACCCCTTACACGAGTGTCATTCTTACATATATGTTATGAATACATTGATTTGTTGTGCATATTTGAACAACGTCAGGTCTAGAAAGCACAAAAAATCTGTTTTATGGATAAAGCTTCCTTCGTCCACCTACCAACCCATTTGGTGTTACGACTGATCGAATAGATCTGTGTGGCAAGATTGGTAACTAAAAACAATAGGCAGAATTTGGTAATGCTTTGAATCCCTAAACAAACACCAGCAACAGCTATACTGTACTATAATAAGCACATGGATTAATGTCCAGTACTTTTATTACTACTAAGTCAAACTCCATCACAACCAATAATACTATTTCTACCACCACTTACACTAAAATGCCGACACACCTTCTGGAATTTAAACGACAATGACTGACTATATATTTTTTGTAACTCTATAAAATGCATCTTGGATGAAGGGTGTTATCCAGTGCGACCCTGACTACCAAGCTTCACAAGTTCCCCGGAGTCCTATTTCCTCCTGTAAGCTGACCCAATGGTGAAATAAATAAATATGTAAAAAAATAAAATAAAATACTATTATAATTATATAATGATGACGAATATGATTGTTGTTTCTTGTCTAACACATTCAGCTTGGCAGCTTCTTGAACTTCGAGACACTCACTGCCATGCCTTTTAGGGGCAACAGTGAGGTGTAGGTGTATGAGGAAACCATTTAATAACCACCCCGCCGTGGTGGGGAACAAGCTCTAGCAGATTCTGAGCGCAGGATTAACCCAGGCGGTGTGTAGCAACCGGACGCACTAGACCAAGTCAGGCCACGTTAGTTTATATATATTTTTAATAATGTTTCAAGTTATAATTACATTTATATCCTGACACATAATAAGGTTACTATTAGTGATTAAGTAGAACAAAATTCTGTCAGCGATTACCATGTCTCGGTAAGAGGGGCAGAGGTGAAGGAGAAAAGAATAGCTGGAAAATAGAACAGGAAGGGAGGAAAGGTGATGAAGGGGCGGGAAAACTATGAATGGCGAAATATAGGCTGCATACTAAGACGCTATCACACCTTATGACAGTACAACGACGTCTTTCAATCATGCCCAGACGTTTATGAGATTAGATGGTCCACGGAAATAGTGGATTTGTAGAAGCTTAGTATATATAGGAGAAACTGATAATTTGGTAGACAGACAAACAAACATGTTTGTGAATAGAAAGGAAGTTATGGGAAAAAAGATGATGTCGTAAGACACAATATTACTTTGTAACCCATAACTAAGCTGATAAATGAGACCATAAAACAAGTAAACATTTACTTTACGTTTATCCTCTTCACCACTGATCGGCTCATTAGCCGCTTAGGCGATCGGTCACTTCTGTTACTTTTCCTTTTCTTTTATCCTCTTCACCAAATGATCGGCTCTTTAGCCGCTTGGGCAATCGGTCACATCTCTGTTACGCACTGTTCGCAAGTACTGGGCATGCACCGGCTCCTGAATGTACCTGAACCTGCTCCAGTGTTGGTCAAGTCTTGTCTTGAAAGAGCTCACACTCTGTGCCTTCACAACACTTTCTGGTAGATTGTTCCAAGAGTTCACAACTCTCACTCCGAAAAAGTTTGCCGTCACAGTTTTCTGGACTTGCCGCTTCTACAATCTTGAGCTGTGACCCCTTGCGGGGCGAGTGTCCGCCAGCTCCAAGTAAGGACACTCGACTGAGTAGAAAAGTTAGTAATTATTATAAAATGATAATCATAATTTGAATATTAACAATTACAGGATTAATAACAAGGAGATATACACATAGAAGTAATGGGTAATGCCAGAGGACTGCAAAGACACGGTGTCGTTTTGATTTGCTACCGGGTGGTAATTATGGCTGAAAAAGACAGCAAGGAGACAGAAGTACAACACCGAGCCACGAGTAAGGGGGCAGGGAGGTGGAAGGGGATTGAGGAATTTGGAGGCATGGGGAGTAGAGTTGAATTTTATCGCAAGTTTGAACACGCGATTGAGCCAAAATGGTTCACATATGAGATCATGCTCACACAACTAATTTCATATTGCTGAATTCGAATCTGATATTTGTTTTGTTCTATCAGACCAGGTTTTATAAAAAAATCAATAGGTACAAATATTTAATATTCCATCACGTGTCGTGCAAAAGATGAGATTATCTCATGTGACTGTGCTTTCATGACTAATTTCATATTAATGAATATTAATTGGATGTTTCATTCTACCATCAGACCTACTTTCTTAAAGAATAAAAAAAATAGTAAATATAGTAACATTATCGCGTCATGCAAGATACAATTTTAAACCTATCACAGATAAGCTCATAAAAAATTGTACCAAAAAACATAAGTTCAAATCCTTTATAATGACAAAATATGAAGTTCTAAAAGTGCTTCTGAACTTTACTCTTTCTCTTGTACAGCTTGCTCTCTTCTCGTTGCAGTGTCCAGCAATAGTCGCCCATCATGTTAGGACTGAATTGTCCCTGATATCTGCTCTCCATTATGGCGATATCTTGATGAAATCTTTCGCCGTGTTCATCACTAACGTCTCCAAGGTTACCTGGGAAAAATTCAATATGAGAGTGGAAAAAATGCAATTTCAAGGACATCCTTGCTCCCAATGCATGATAATTCTGAAGCATGGTTGTTACGATTTCTTTGTAGTTGTCAGCACGATAGTTTCCAAGAAAATTCTTTGACACATTGACAAATGATTCCCATGCTTTTTTCTCCAGTGGGTTCAATGTTTTGGTGAATTCGCTATCATTAACTAGTATACGAATTTGTGGTCCATTCAAGACACCTGCTTTCAACTTGGCTTCGGAAACCACACCACCTAGTTTCTGAGATAAGTATAGAGTCCCAGCACCGAATTGATCCATAGCTTTGATGAAATTTTTAGCCAAACCGAGCTTTAGATGCAGTGGAGGCAAAAATATCTTTTCTGGATCTACAAGCGGATTGTGAGCACAGTTAAACCTTCCAGGCGCATCTCTTGGTCTTGTCGGCCAATCCTTTCTCACATAGTGCTCTGCATCAGCTCTGCTGTTCCACAAGCACAAAAAGCACATGTGCTTTGTGTAGCCACTCTGAAGGCCCAGTAGTAAACTGATGACTTTGAGATCGCCACATATCTTCCACTGGTGTTTCTCATACTCTATAGCGGCCAACAGAATTTTCATTGTTTCATAGCTCTCAGTCATTTTTGTTGCGTGTGCTATTGGGACAGATGGAAGCCGATTGCCATTGTGTAAAAGAACAGCTTTCAGAGAGTCTTTTCCTGAGTCTATAAACAGCCTCCAATCCTCTGTCTTGTATGTTTCAGACTTGCAGAGTTGTTGCATGAGAGATACTGCGTCCTCGCAATAACAAAGGTTGTTTGCCATCTTGAAAAATGCAGACAGCTGTCTATGTCGGTAACGCGCTGTAGTGATATGCACTCCATCTTCTAGCAGGTTACGCTGCTTTAGTCTGGATCCCAAAACTTCAGCCTTTTCTTTTGACAAGTTTAGGTCCCTGATGAGATCATGAAGCGCTTCTTGAGTAAATAGTTTAGGCCTGGTATTTTCAGAGTCATCCTGGTAGTCGTTTTCCATTGAGGTAGAGGTAGAATCGGAATCACTCAATTCTTGTTCAGTCGGTGGATTTGGGACTGGAAGTTCAGCACTGTGCGGTACTGGTCGGATTGCAGAAGCAATATTGGGGTACTGTACCTTGCCTCGTGTCTTGATTTTTATTCCCTTAATATTTGTGAGACAGAAGTAGCAGTCACTACTGTGGTCTTTAGGTTCACGCCATATCATTGGTACAGCAAACGGCATTCCTGAACTTCGTTTACCACACATCCACTCGCTCAGGTGGTTAACACAAGACTTACAGGCTACATGAGGTGCCCATTTCTTGTCTTGGTCACCCAAATGACATTTGAAGTAACTTTTGTAGTTCAGTCGAACAGCTTTTGTGATTGGTTTCTTGAGGCTACCAGGAGTGAAGGCACCACATATGTAGCAAAAACTGTCAGCACCGTTCACACACTTGCGACGTTCCATGTTTTGTTAATTTCAGAGTAATTACAAATCATGCAGGTGTAGATATGCAATATCATGAATCAGCAAACTGAAACAAACAAAAAAGCACAAATCAGGACAAAATAATTGCATAAGTGGAGCCAATGAGCATATAAATTACTGTATGAATAGCATGGTACACTAAATATATAGATATGCTGGTTCTGGAAAACTGAGCCTGATACAGCTATACGAATGTCATAATTGAGTTCAGCACATACAATTACACTAGAATCAGACTGTTTTGATCCAGAACCATGAGAATTTTTTTTTTATGTTGACCAGTGAGGCGTATTAACCTTTAAGGTGTATACGAATACATGTGGGCAACTGTACAAGTCCGTCTAGTGCCTGAATTTGTGTTACCTTGTCTTGGCATGGGAGTTCGAATGAACCACTTTTAAATACCTGCAATGAGTAACTTCCCATCATGTACCTCAAATGAGGAGGATGAAAATGAATCGTCACTAAACACGCAAATTCCTCACGTGATTGGCTGGTTCTTTACCGGAGTGAGGTTTGAGCGACCTCCACACCCGACAGTTCATTCCCAACCTTTTCTACTCCCTTTAATTAGTCTTTTGACGATAAAAGGTTTGTAATAGCCATCTCCCCGCACGTATGATTCACATAGCTAAGCATGAAGTGCCTTAACCCCTATATCTCAGACACGACAGACGCTGTTAAAGGAGCTCTGTAAATAAACTCCTATATTCTCTCGTTCATCTATGCATTTCCCAGAAACTATACCTTTGAGGAGTATTCACAGTATGAATATTGTAAGGGAATTAATCAAATATTTCTCATGGGTAGGACTACCTGAGATTATTCAGTCAGATCAGGGAAGTAATTTCACATCTGGTATGTTTAAGAAAATTTTGAAAGGCTTGCATATCAATCATAAGTTTTCAAGTACATATTATCCACAGTCACAGGGCTGTTTAGAGAAATTTCACCAGACACTTAAGAACACACTGAGAATGTAACGTGGAGAGATGGGACTAGACTGGGATGAGGTGTGCCTTTGGCTCTTTTTGCTCTGAAGGATGCTGTACAGGAGTCAAGAGGTTTCAGCCCATTTGAGTTAGTGTATGGCCATGATGTGAGGGGGGCCTGTCAGTATGTTAAAGGAAAAATGGCTTGGAAGTGAGGACCCCCTAGTTTGTTAAAATATGTGTCTGATTTTAAGAACAGATTGATGAAAGTCAGTAAAATAGCTGCTGAGAAATTGAAAAAGTCTCAGAGTGACATGAAGGTGTGGTATGATAGGGATGCCAGGGATAGAAACCTTAAACCTGTTGAGAAGGTGTTAGTGCTGTTACCATTGCAAAGACATCCATTGAAGGCAAGGTTTAGTGGTCCATGGGTGGTTGAAAAGAACAGTGATGTGAATTACCGAGTATGTAGTTAACACCCCAGACAGATGGAAAAAAAAAGTTGTGTCACATAAATTTGCTGAAACCATACCACGAAAGAAAAGTAGAAAGTGACAGAAAATGAGATAACAAGTGAAGTACAGTGTGGTTGTTTGCAGGTAATGATGAGGAGGCTGATGAACCTGATGATGTTCAATTCTGTAGATGTGAGGATAAATTTCTGCAGAATTCTGTTGTAATGATTATGTTAGATAGTAAGCTTGACTATTAAGACTCTGAGAAGAATATAAATCTTTGTTCCCTGATGCTCCAAAGAGGACCAGTGTACTTGTTCATAAGTACAGGTGGAGAATGTTGCTGCTATTAAACAATCTCCTTACAGTGTGAACCCATAGAAGAGGGAAATCATAAGGAAGGAAACAGAATATATGCTTGAACAGGATTTGGTAGAGCCCAGTAACAGTCTGTGGAGCTCACCTTGTGCTTTAGTTTTGAAACCTGATGGTGTTTCTTACAGATTTTGTACAGATTATAGAAAAAATAATAACATAACCATATCAGATTTATATCCCATTCCTAGAGTTGATGACTGTATTGACCAAG
>CAUDMG010002669.1:0-285000 GCA_958450375.1 Homarus gammarus | reverse complement strand
GAGAAGATGGCACCGATGCGGCCGGATTAATGTGCCCCAAGGCTTCGTTGGGCCAGACCCCAGACCCGCCATGTGTCTGGCTACCCCATCTCGGGTCGGAGTGTAACCGACCACAACAGCAGTTGTTAGAGGCGCCAGTGCTATACCCTGTGACAGGCCTTGGAAGTATGGTCCACAGTGTGGTTGTAGGTGTTGTTAATACTTACCCATGTTGTGGGGGACCCATGTCGGGGTTTGTATCAGTATTAGTGTCTTGGGAGGAAAGACAAGGAACTGGTCCTGCGATATAATGTAAGGTGACATCAGGTATTGGGTGCACGGTAAGAGTGTAATGTCCGAATAATTGCTGTTGAGTAAATAGGAAAACAAGGAAACCAGTACAAAAGACATAGAGAGTTTGCAATAGGCCCAGGAGCTGAGCCTGGTAGTTATATGTTAATAACATCTATTTTCCCCTTTGATTTTATATTAATAAACTTGTTCTTTGAGAATTTAGGAGTATTCATTTTTCCCACAGTATTTTACCTTTATTTCCATCCAAGTGACCTGATACCAAAATTACCATATTCACGGGCCTAGACCCTCGCCCATGCTACCCAAGAATAGGTGACGGAACTGAGTAGAGTAAGAACTAAGAGAAGTAGATAAGATGAGGATGGTGTAGAAACAGACCGAGAATCCGCCCCCTCACAACAGTTGGCTCCAGTCATGTGCTGGCAAAGAGTGTTCTCACAGGGAAGTAGCTGACTAGTTCTACATCACTTCTTTTGCAACAGAACATCTGATACCTTAGTTCATTTACATCATCCACGTTAGTGTTACTGCAATGAAGTTGGCAAGTAAATACTTGGATGGTATTAAAGTCCTTTTTGGAAAGCTCCCAGTTTGAGCCAAGAGATGCAAAGGTTTTCCTGATTTTTTTATTATAAAGATTCATTTTCAGGGCCTTCAATATTCCTTGTCGAGAAAGGGCACTGACGGTGTCACATAATGAAGACAAATAATGAAGACATCTGTGTGATCTGTTATGCAGATCCGAGATGGGTATTGTTCAGCAGTATGTTTGGCCGGCATCTGAAGGTGAGTATCTGCTTCCTCTTGGTTGGACTTAAGAGCATTGATTTCTCCATGGATTTCATGGGTAAGTTTGATGCATTGATCGCCACATGCAAAAAGAATTTCTCTTTGCAGGAAAATAAAATTAAAATAGGTTTATTAAAAAAATAAACGCATCAATATGTAAAATATAGTAAAAAAAGGAAGTTAGTCTATATACGGCTAAACGTTTTGGGAGGTGAAACACACTTGGTAAAGGCATATGACATAAAGTAAATATAACAGGTGAGAACATATGGACGTAATCATGTGTTATTAAGTATGGAATATATTGAATTACTTATAACCACTTCATTAAGTTTACTTCTGTAAATTCACGAGGGGATAACTCTCTAATGACCTCCAGCACGACCTTCACCTGTCGTTTCGTCTTCCTCCATCCTTATAAATTTATGTAAGATAGTCTAGAAAAATTAATAACGAGAACGATGCTTTTTTTAGTCTGACTATTCCACAGTTTATAACTAATTGTTCTTGCTGAAATTATGTCTGTCTGGTAAATAGAAACATTATAGTGGTGTCTGGTTTATATAGTGTCCTTATATGTCTACCTTCAATCATTGGGAGATTCCCCCTCCCACATACACACATACGTATATATATATATATATATATATATATATATATATATATATATATATATATATATATATATATATATATATATATATGTATACACATACATATATACACATATATATATACATATATATACATACATATATACATATATACATACATATATACATATATATATATATATACATATACATGTATATATACATATATATATACACATATACACATATACATATATACATACACACACACACACCGAAGGGTCAAGACGTACCTGGCGCTCCTCTCGGAGCAGCCAGGTCAACTGTTAAGTTGGCCCATACCAACCCCCTCCCCTGAACCCTCCTCCCCACCGGAATATCAACAAATTCTCGCCAGAAGTTACAATTTCATTTAGGAAAGGAACGGAACCAGTGTTAAACAGAGGTGAACAGTGCTTAAGTCAGTGAGAACAATTCAACAGTAACAGTCGTACCCAAGTTAACCTTCACACAGTGAGGTCCCAGGTACCCAGTGATAACGGCCCGCGAGAGCCAACAACAACCACCAATGTGTTAATCCGTCTACGATAGGAAGGCCTGGGACCAAACCTCACTCATATAACACCATCTGTGAGGGAATTACTACACCACATGTCCCTCATAACACCATATGTGAGGGAATTACTACACCACGTCAAGTCCCTCATCACACCATCTGTGAGGGAATTACTACACCACGTCAGGCCCCTCATAACACCATCTGTGAGGGAACTACTACACCACGTGATGCCCCTCATAACACCATCTGTGAGGGAGTTACTACACCACGTGAGGCCCCTCATAACACCATCTGTGAGGGAATTACTACACCACGTGAGGCCCCTCATAACACCATCTGTGAGGTAATTACTACACCACGTGAGGCCCCTCATAACACCATCTGTGAGGGAATTACTACACCACGCCAGGTCCCTCATAACACCATCTCAGGGAACTACTACACCACGTGAGTTCCTCCTAACACCATCTGGGAGGGAGTTCCTACACTACGAGTTTGCTGTTCAACACCTACATTAATCTGCATGTACACTGTATGTTCCTTTACCTTTCTCTAATGAAGGCTTTTGTTAAACCACTAATGTATGTAATGAGTCATTTATGTCCAATGTATATTTTCAGCCTTCGGGCTGCAGAATTTTTTCAATAAACCGCTAATTATTATTATTATTATTTATTACACTCACACACACACACACACACATACACACATACATACATACATACATATATCTTCATAAAATCACACGGGAAAATGGAAACAACGGAGTACCTTAGCTTTCGTCTTTATTCAAGACATCTTCAGAGGCAACTGAAGATGTCTTGAATAAAGACGAAAGCTAAGGTACTCCGTTGTTTCCATTTTTCAGTGTGATTTTATCAAGATTTATCTTATCCACGTTTTCATTGTGGATTTACATGAAATATACATACATATATATATATATATATATATATATATATATATATATATATATATATATATATATATATATATATATACATATATATATATATATATATATATATATACATATATATATACATATACATATACACATATACATATATACATACATATACATACACATACACATACACATATATATACATATACATATATATATATATACATCTTGATAAAATCACACGGGAAAATGGAAACAACGGAGTACCTTAGCTTTCGTCTTTATTCAAGACATCTTCAGAGGCAACTGGATTACATGGACAGAGAGAGGCTTAAATATACAGGGTGACCTAAAAACATGAGGTCAGGTCAAAATGATGACATCCACTAATCCCCACACCAACACACACGTAGAGGAGCTTAAGAGAAGGGTGGTGACGTGACTAGTCAAGTCAGGTCAGAAAAAAGGGGACCCACAAAATAATTATCATACATCTAGATCAAAGGTTTTTAAAGCATTTTTAACCTTGGGCCACTGACAAATAAATTTATGTAACATATTATCAGTTTTGAACTGACCATCACTAAGGTTTATTGATTTTAATTCCTTAATCAAACTAGCTTCAACAAGAAGTCTTTCTGTGACACAAGATGATTTGAAAACTTCTAAGCTTTTTTCCCAAGCAATGGGGTGATTATTATTCCTAACATGAACGAACAAGGCACTGCTTTCAGATGCAGTTCTAATATTATACTTATGTTGTTTGATTCTAAGCTGCAGTGTTTTTCCTGTCTGACCTACATAATTACAATTACATTTGCTACATGGAATACAATAAACACTACCATTTACATTCAAACTTGGGCTATTCCTTATTAACATATTAGTAATGGTTGAGTCATACTTGAAAACAACATTAATATTTAGAAGCTTGAGGGACCGAACTAACGGGACAAATTCATTACGATAGGGCAGAGTCAAAATATTCTTAAGTGTAGGAACTTGTCTGGTTTGAGAGGAATGAAAGGATTTTTTAGCCCTATTAAAACAACGATCAACAAACACAGAAGGGTACCCAAGTTTATGTGCAATAGAACGAATGTGTTTCAATTCATCGTCAATAAATTCAGAGTCACAAATACGCAGACATCTTAAGAACATAACAGAAAAAACTGACATTTTGGTAGACTCAAGGTGATTCGATAAAAAGTGAATGAAACTGTCTACCTGTGTGGGCTTTCTATATACCTTGAATTTATAGTTTTGGCCATTTCTCATGATAAGCATATCAAGAAATGGAAGGGATTCATTTATTTCTCTTTCAATTTTGAACGTGATACTAGGGACAATATTATTAAGTTTGTCTAAAAATTCAAATGGGTCACTGTTTTTAGGCCAAAGACAAAGAACATCATCTACATATCTATACCATGGAGGAATAAAGTCCACTATATTGGGTAGTAATCTAGACTCAAAAAACTCCATATAAATACAGGCTAGAGGAGCAGAAAGACAATTACCCATGCTCATACCAAATATTTGCTTGTAGAACTTCCCATTTGCACTAAACACATTGTCAGTTACGCATAACTCTATCAATTTCAGGAAAGTATCATGTTCAATAGTTAAATCTAGCAGTTGTAATTTATCTTTAAGAAATGAAAGTAAGTCTTTGACAGGTACTCTAGTGAACAGTGAATTTACATCAAAACTTATTAATTCGCAAGGTTCGTTGTGTTTTTTGAGTTTATCAATTAAATCACTGCTATTGCGTATATGTGAATTAGAAATTTGGCCTGTAAGAGGGGATGATATCATCTTTACCAGCCACTTGGATAATTTGTAAGTAACAGACCCCACAGAACTCACGATAGGACGTAATGGATTATTAAGCTTGTGGGTTTTGATCAAGCCATACATATAAGGTAAAGTGGGATTGATTTGAGAGAGCTCCAGTCGCCTCCAGTCGCCTCCGGTCAGGACCGAGACTTCCCTCCGGCGCCCAGCTAAGCAGTCTCCCATAGAGACAACCCAGGACTACCTGCTAGGCCTCCCCTAGGTCACGTGAGTGTTTGTCAGAGCTTTCCACGGGATGAGTTACCTACGTGGGAAGTGTATTCATTTCATGTTCGTGTCCGAGAATCAGTGTCTAGTGACGTAATATGATGTCCTAGTAACGTAAATATAATGTCCTAGTAACTTCAATAGAAGGTGTTATTAATGTGTCCATGTTATGTTCGTAATTAATAAAGAGTTGTAACGAAGCGGTGTTTGAGAAGTCGCCTTTAAGAACGTAATAGATGTGTATTGACATATAAGATACGATAAGTGTACTGACAGTGTAAATATCTATCACGGCCACACTACCAAAATCTTCCTCTCTTTATACTCTTATACTATCAATATTCTACCTATATGTATTCTTCTTCATGTGAGTTTTGTCTCATTACATATATATATATATCGATAAAATCACACGGGAAAGGGGAAACCCTGTATATTTAAGCCTCTCTCTGTCCATGTAATCCAGTTGCCTCTGAAGATGTCTTGAATAAAGACGAAAGCTAAGGTACTCCGTTGTTTCCCCTTTCCCGTGTGATTTTATCAAGATTTATCTTATCCACGTTTCCATTGTGGATCTACATGAAATATATATAAATATAAATATATATAAATATATATATATATATATATATATATATATATATATATATATATATATATATATATATATATATATATAAATCACTCACGTGGTAAATAATGTATTGAAGAATAAACACTCTTCTTGGCACCATATTTATTTTGTGTACTGTTTCGTTGAGTCACTCACCCTTCTCGACACAGAGCTGCTACTAACTAACCGAGACCCAAAAGGAAAGTATATCTACAATACCTTGGCCAACCCTAACTAAACTAAGCTCAAGAGGAGGTTGTGGGTTAGAAGTGACCTGTCCTAGTCACCTGGTGGATCTGGGATATTAAGATTAAACATAAACTGGCGAATATAACCTTCATGGTTCAACTGTTTGAATAGAAAGATATTAACAGAATAATTTTGTACTGGCCATCAGATATACAGTACTAAAGTTAGAGGTTCTCTGAACTAATGTTGATTCAACAACTTTTCTTTTCATTGAATCCTTTTATTTATCAAGTAAAACTGGGTTTTATATATCCTCAGGGTGATTTTCTTGTAACCTGTGATTATTTTTTTTGCCTACCCTGATGTCTCTCTGATGATAATAAAATCTGTCTTTCAGTGCTTTCCCTGATTCGCCAATATAAATTTATAATTTTTTTTATCACATTCGCACCTATTCTATCAACATCCTGCTTTAGCTTATTTCTTATCAATTTCCTACCAATAGTGTTTGTCTAGTTAAAGGAAACATTGATGTTACTATCGTCTCGTGCATCTTTAATGGGAACAAGACTTGAATTATAAGGTAAAACAACACAGTTAACATTACTTCTGTGGACATTCGAGAGAGATTACCTGACTTTAGGATGAGCTCTTTTTAACAAACCACTGAGTATAAGCAAGTTCTTTGAAAATAGAGAGAATATTATCCGTTTCAGATGACAACTCGGAAGGATCACAAAATCTACAAACTCTTAGAAATGTGGAAGCTATAACGACTAGTTTCAAGAAGAGTTGTTTTTCTTCATGTAGAATTGTAGTTCCTTACACGCACTATACGCTCAGTAACTTCTCATAAATTAATTAATGCTCCATGCTAGATCTTCTTCCATGTATTACCTATTCTTAACCTTACATATTTCGTTCCCGAACTTTTTAGAAATCATATTAAATAAGAACATAAGTACATAAGAAAATAAGGAGTCTGCAATAGGCCGGTTGGCCTGTGTGCATGGCAGCTCCTGTCGAGAGTTAATACCACTCTCTATCATCCATGAATCTATCTAGCCTCCTTTTAAAACTTTCTAGGGTTCCAGCACTTACTATGAAATTGCTAAGCTTGTTCCACTCGTCCACCACCCTATTTGTGAACCAGTTCCTTCCTATCTCCCTCCTAAACCTAAACTTATCCAACTTAAATCCGTTGCTACGAGTCCTAGCCTGCTAGGATATTATAAGAACTTTATCTATATCGCCTTTATTGATTCCTTTCACCCACTTTAATACTTCTATCATATCTCCCCGCACTCTTCGTCTTTCTAGGGAATGCAAGTCTAGTTTCTTTAACCTATCTTGATATGGAAGGTTTCTAAGTCCCGGCATCATTTTCGTCATTCTTCGCTGCACCGATTCCTGTGAATTGATATCCATTCTATAATAAGGGCACCAGAACTGAACCGCATAATCGAGGTGCGGCCTGACTAGCGCAAGATATAGTTGCAATAAGACCTGTGCACTCTTATTACGTTACTTCTAGATATAAAACCTAATACTCTGTTTGCCTTATTTCGATCATTAACGCACTGTTTTCTAGGCCGCAGGTCCGGGCTTACAAGTACCCCTAAGTCTCTTTCACAAGTCGACTTCTCTAGGTTGATGTTGTTAAGGCTGTGTACATTGACAGTATTTGTTCTTCCAATAGCATCCAGCGTCTCTCTAGTCCAGTATTATCCAAACTCCCAATAACGGTCCTCCCTAACTCAGCAATGTTTCAGTGGCGCCCTGACCTCCTTCATATTATAAAAAAAAGAAAAGAAAAAAAGTGGCAGCAAAAAAAATCAACAATTTATTTACGTTCTTTTCACTTTTTAAGTTAGAAAAGAAACATTAAATTAAGACAAACTAATTAGAATAATACATTGTATTGTGAAATCATCCATTTACCTTAATTAGTGTAATGTATAAACTTGGTTTTCAACACAAAGCTTCTCGAATCGCAGTCGGTGATAACATAGTGTCTCGCACTTTGTCTTCATTACAACAACCGCAGAAAATCCGGTTTCGCACCAGTGTGATGTTACAGAATGTTGATGGACTTATATGACAAGGTGGAATGATCCTTCCTGACATGTAGACAAGACTTGTAACGAACCATCACTTAGTCTATTAGTTCAAAGTTTATCATCCGAAGACAGCGTTAGCAGCAAATGTATTTCGTATTCATTCAAGTTTTGAGACATCTACGTCCTAAAACTGAAATGAAAACTTCTGCATAGCAATCAATTGTGCAATACATCGTCCATTGTTGGCTTCGATTTCATGCTTTGAAGATAATTTTTTTCTCTGAAATAAGGAACGTCTCAAAAAGTGTATTTTCTGAATTAATTTTCTACAGCTGTACAGTAGTTTTCTCATAATATCTCTCACTTTGTCGTTCAGGGTCATGATATTGAATTGGGACCTGGCATTGACCTATTAAAATACCTCAGTTTTTTAAAAAGTCTTTGAAGCTATTTTTTTTTTTGCCTCTCCGAGGGGTGCACGCCCCAAAGTTTAGAAAGAAATAGTCATTGTGACACTAAAACTGTATGTATTTTTCACAAAATATTACTTCTTGACAGCTTACTCAGAGGCCCCAAGTACAGTACATGCTCACAACATGATGGGCAGATGCCAAGTGTGTGTGTGTGTGTGTGTGTGTGTTGTGCGACCTGAGGCGGAAAACTTCCTCTCAGAATCTCAATGTGACTTTAGACCATTACGTGGCACTACTGACATGATCTTTGCTGCCCGTCAGATACAGGAAAAGTGCATAGAATGGAGTAGTGACCCGTACTTGGCTTTCATCGACCTAACCAAGGCCTTCGACTCGGTCAACAGGGAAGCCCTCCGGTGAACCCTCAGCCGTTTTGGCTGCCCACCAAAATCGCCATTGAAAAGCAACTCCACGATGGCATGAACGGCAGTGTCCTGCACAATGGCACCCAGTTTGAGTTCTTCCGCATCCAAACGGGGGTTAAACAAGGGTGTGTACTGGCACCAACTCTGTTTTCCACTTTCTTGGCTGCCTTCCTTACTCGTGCCAGCGTCAATTTAGCCGGCAGGGTGGACATCCACCACCGGATGAAGGATCTTTACATCATAAGATGACTCCAGGCAGAAACAAAGGTGTCGACAGCTTCCATTACTGAGCTTCAGAATGCAGATGACCTCACTCCTGTCGCTCACACTGAACGCGACCTACAGGAGATCCTGAACACCTACGCAGATGCGTATGCACACTTCGGCCTTGAGGTGAATGCACGTAGTAAGACTCAGATTCTCTTTCAACCTGCCCCTGTTCAGCCACACCTCCACCATCAATCCAGCTTTACGGTACTACCCTCTGTGATGTTACCCACTTTCGGTATCTCGGCCCCCACCTTTCCACCACCGCGGACATCAATGAAGAGATTCAGCATCGAATCAGATGTGCATCTCAAGCCTTTGGCAGACTCCAAAACCGTGTCTTCAGTTGTAGGGAGCTGAAATTATCTACAAAGTTACACATATATCGAGCAGTGGTACTCCCCACCGTGCTATATGGCAGCGAGACATGGATCACACATATAGGAGGCACATCAAGGCACTTGAAAACTTTCACCAACGTAATCTACGTTCCATCCCCCAAGTTCGCTGGGACGACAAGAGAACAAATGCCAGTATTTTTGCTGACACCAACTGTAGAAGCATCGAGGCTACCATTATCCATGAACAACTATGCTGGACCGGCCATGTTCCCTCCTGGACGACAATAGACTGCCAAATCAGCCATTTTACATTCACCTAATGAATAGTAAACGTACGTTGGTGGGCAACTGAAAAGGTATAAGGATAGTCTTAAGACAAACCTGAAAAAATGCCAAATCGATCCCCTCACCTGGGAAACGATTACTATACACCGAAACGCTTGGAGGATCACCGCACAAGAAGGTGTCAATACTTTCTATTTAGCCCAACTGCATAGCAAGGCAGACAAACGCCAACGCCGGAAAGACGCTGCCGCCGCCCATCCCGCACTAAATGTAGCCCCCCACATGTGTAACATCTTTTATCGACCCTGCCGGTCCCGTATCGGCCTCTTTAGTCACCTCAAAACTCACCAACGTAGGTGACATTCTAAATAACTCATATCGTTGTATCATAGCTGGATGATCGTCATGCTCGATTCTGAGCGACAGGAAAATAGTAGTAGTAGTAGTGGTAGTAGTAATGTATGTGTGTGTGTGTGTGTGTGTGTGTCTTTTGTTATTCTTACAACTTCATGAAATTTAAATCATAAATGATAAAATAAATTCCATTTCGTTTAAGATGTCCTTGTACGTTTTGACAAAAACTTCATATAGTTAGGTTAGTTGAGGTTACGGTAGGTTAGGTTAGACTTTTATAAGTTAGGTTTGATGAAGAGGTTAGTTATATGTGTTACGAGTTGGGGATTTAGAATATAGTTAAAAGTCTACCCAGATCCCAACAGGCAACAACAAAAAAAAAACAAAGACAATCGGACTATAAAAGGGTAGACAAAGGATGCGAGTTTTCGTTGCGTATAATAAAGTACCATGAATTCCTTAACAAAATAATCAGATTCCTATAAATTACCCTTAACCATACTTAACCTAAACATTAACAGTATATACATATTAATACAACATAAAACAATCGTGAAGCAAGGTGGAGGTGGGAGAGGCAATACAAGATTACAAATACTTAAGTGAGGAGCTGAGATGGCTGACGAGCAAGGCTGAGTATTGTAGAAGACGGTAGGTAGTCACTGTGCCGTAGGTTTAGAGGATAGATGATCCTGTGGTCACTTCCCAGAGTGTAGTGCTCTCTCCTCGAACTCGAGCTGACAAAGAAGACTTGGAGGAAGTGACGCAACAACCAGGATATGGAGAAGGGAAACCCCGGAGTGGTAACTAAGACGAGTCATACTCGTGTCTCGTCCCTAGATGGCGTTGCTCGTGGTGCTGGGTAGGTAGATCAGGACAATAGATGGCGTGGTTCGTAGTGCTGGGTAGGTAGATCATGACAATTGGTGGAGTAGGGTGTGTCAATTTAGGGGGTGAACTGGCTAAATTGAAAATCGAGTAATTTGGTAGCAATTTATTGTAGTCTTTAAGCATGCAAAACAATATTCTGGCATAAATTTTTTTTTATAATAAGTCCTACCTACATCAAATGGATTTTTAAATGTACATATTTGTGAATTTATAACATAACCAGCGTTTGCACACATGTTACTGTTTCAAGTTTCAAATTATTATATTTTATTATCCGTAGTCTATTTGAAAGTAACCAATGCCTTCATACTCTCTTTGCTTTGGTTTCTTGTCATCAGTAGTCTGCTTGCTATTTGTGCTTTGATGTAACCTTCTCGCCTCTCGTGGCTGTAAACATGGCCCGCTGCTTCTGTGACCATTTTCACACATCTCTCCACACTTTGAGTGTGGGAAGGCCACTTCGGCACCTGCATTGGAGTCTCTTTAAGGTTTCTCAATTCTTGGCTAGTTAGACTTGTTGTCAATGGTGGCTCTAAGACTTCCAAACTCAAGTCAACCAATTCTGACAATTTGGTGGCATTGACGTTTATTGGGGGAACTTTCTTGAATGAAACGAACAGTCTCCCAACTGGTCGTCATCTATTAGCGTTCCTCTAATCTTTAGAATGACTTCTACAGCCTCGGTTCGGAGATTGGTACATTGACTGCAAAGCATTGCTTGCAAAACTGCTTCTGATCGAGCATACCAAGCGGACCTTCTTGCCACAGGTAACACGATGTCCCTCACTACCTTCCTCTGTGTTCTTACTAGCTGCAATTGAAACAAAAGGTGATTGGGCCCATCCACCCACATAGGATTAAGTTTCACACTAAACCACTGGGGAAGATAAACTCCAATAATAAATTCAACAATTAACCTCAAATTCTTCAGCACTTTGCCCTTCAATTCGTGTTTGGAAATCCAAATCCTGCAGAAACGAAGAGCTGTAGTTAACCAACGGCTGTGACTGACAGGTCCAATCTCCAAGAGAGCCAATGACTGAGGCACTTCTCCTGATCTTATTGCTTGGGCAATACGATAAGCATAGGATTGATCTGTGCTGAGATCTTTGATGACTCCTTCAGACAACGCCGGAAGGGGAGGGCCAACTTCGACCTTTGGAAAGGTTGTATTTATTTCTAGTTGTGTTGCTTCATCCAGCATGATGCCAAGGGGACCTGACCACTTGTTGTTGCTCTTTGTAGGACCATCAAGTTCCAGGATGAGATGACGAAGAGGTAGCTCGCCTGTATGTAAATCACATACAATCCAAACAAGTCTTCTTCCTAGTTTTTTCTCTAAATGCGTCATTACACCCCCCTGCCATACGGTGTTCACTGCAGTTGAATCTCCACCAACAGCCTGCAGTGAACTGCCAAGTCCTCTCTCCTGAACCCAACATAAAATATGATCAGCAATGACCTCTGCATGTTTCTTCCCTTCTACTTCAGTTTCGGGAGCAAAGTGAAACAAAAACCGACCACCAGGCTCAGAACAGACAGAGTAGTGTTCTTCTTTGATGAGACCTGGAAACTTTCTGTTCACTCCCTCTACTTCTAGCAAAACTTTTGTGTCATCTATTCTTCCATCAAACAAAAGACAGGAGAGCCCTCCCTCGCTTAAATCTTTTTCATGCTGATCAGATATTTCCTTCATTATTTTTTCTTGTGCTCTTCTAATTTTATTATGATCTATCACCAAAGATACATCCTCTCGGCTGATGAGGCCTGCATCTATCCAAGCGGCAGTTGCAATTTCTGCAGCCTCACGAAGTCCAGCATGGTGGCGAATACTAGCTAAAGCAATGTTTGAAATATTTCTTGTGTTGTATTTCATTTTCTTTGGTAAAGGTTCAGATGGCTCTTTGGAACTATCATCTGATGTTGCTTCCTGTTCATCAGAAGAACTATCAAAGAAGTGATAAACATCTTGACACAGCTCTTCCTCTCTTTGGATGGCTTCTTCACTCTTCATTTTCTTCTTTTGTTCCCTCTCTCGGATTTGTTCTCTCTTCTTGGCATTAGCAATCTGCTTCTTTGTTTCTGAATAATCTATTGAACCCATTTGCATACTTCCTTGGCCTTCTGCCTTTGTCCTCTGTGCCTTTATAAATTCAAGCTCTAAAACAGGGATCTTCTTTTCACGAGGACAACCACAATCAATGTGGGAATTATTTTCTCTCTCACCTGAGTGAGAACAGTTGGATTCAGAACATAATTGTATGGAGCACTTGCAGGTCAAAATGTCAAACAGAGTATCAAGTGTGTGCAGAAATTCATTTTTCCTGGCCAAGTTTCCTTTACCAAGTGATGTTTCAACTGCTTTGTGCCATAATTTCGTTAGTTTTAGCTCAATAGTTCGACACTGATTAATCACAGGTGGTTTGAATAGTGCATTAGCTTTTGTCCATTGATGCAGAAGAGGGACTATCATGTCATTTATGAGTTCTTTATCTGTATAGTTCCTTCTGTCCTTTGCATTTTTTTCTCGAAGGAGTAACCCTAATCTTAGCATGTCTCTCACTGTTGGAAGTTCTGATACAGGAAGCTCCTTCCCTTTACCAACTAGCAGGCTCAAGTGGGTTGACAACTGACTTCTTGTCTTCAATTTTGACATCCTCACACTGTCTGACAAATAGAAAAATATTTCAATGTTTCATAATTCAATTGTTGTTTCAAAAAATATCAATTTGTTTATCAAAAATGCTGTAACAGAAATAACATAATAATTTCTTAGAACATAATGTTTTATACAATGATATAAGTAACTGCGACAATCAATACTTACAATAATTAAAATGTAGAATTCGTCTGGTAGAGTAGGTGCAAGTGCAATGAGAGCAAACCACCGTCTATGATATCTAGAAGGAGAGTGAGCCGGGCGCCTTATCCTCACGCTTGGTACAAGTCAAAACAACAATTAAACTGTCCCACACGGAGAGCATGTTCATGTTCTGACATGCATATTGTACACAAGCTATAGAACCATAAAATACTCCATAATCCATATGCTTACATGAGATTAGTTAATATCAAGTGAATAATTCTAATCAAGTCTCATTAATTTGTTGAAATACTGATATTTGAAACTTTAAGGTATAATTGATGTAGGTGAGGGTTATTTCAATTCATTTTTGTTTGCTAATCTCAAGTTTAGACATAAAGAGGCACAATATTTTGACTACCAAATTTGATTTATAACATGTTGACAAAATTGACACACCCTATTGGTGGAGGGGTTCGTAACATATGTGAATATAAGTAATGACGTGTGAACATGTGTGTTGATGCTTGAACCTAAGTAATATATTAAATGCATTAACGAGCTACTCCTTAAAGATGGTATATTCTTCTATCCATTCTTACGCTGATGATTCTACTCTTCTATCGTCTTCACATTTTTCCCTTCACCCTAATTCTCAAACTAGATCTGCTTCTAGAGCTTATATCATTTCGTTTATCAATGAGGATCTGTGCAGCATCTCCGAATGGGGAGGTAGAAACTTGATTAAATTCAATAGTAATAAAACACAGTATTTACCAATTACGCTTTCCAAATTAGATGATCTTCCACCAATCACATTTCAGGAAGCAAAATAGATATACTAGGCCTCACCATTTCCTCTATTATGTCATGGAAGCCACACATCCTCAACATTGCTAAAGCTACTTCCCGAAAGCTGGGAATGCTGTACAGATGCCGAAGCTACTTTACTCCTGAGCAGTTGCTTCAAGCTTATAAGGAATTCATTTGTCCTAGCATGGAGTACTGCTCTCATATCTGGGGTGGCTCTTTTTCTGTCCAGCTGTTAGATAGCGTGGAATCAAAGGCATTTCTTCTTATTTCCTCTCCTCCTTTAGTTGATAATCTCTCTTCCCTTTCTCTTTTCCGCAATATTGCATCACTCTCTCTCTTTTACAGGTACTTTTGTAACTTCCCTGTAACTTCACTGCAACTTCTTCTGAAGACTCACACTTATTTGGGAAACTTGCAGAAAATTTTTAACAAAACGATCTGTCTTAGTTCACTTCTCTGATATGGGTGGACGGATACAAGTCGATATATGTACACACACACACACACACATACAGGTATATATATATATATATAAATTTCATTAGCCCAATAAAGCACGCGGACTTCTACATACAATCAACACCTCAACCCGCCAGGATTCGAACCCACGGCCCACAAGCCTATGACTGTGACCGGGGAACACTAACCGCTGGACCACCAGGATGCTAAAAGGAGTCCTAGACTTTGTTATATTTCACACAAAGCCTGTTCAACGAGCTTATGGCGCCGTGAACCTCTAATGGGGACCACCCGCACCACTTAGGTGGTCAGAGTAACGTTTTACCAAATCCGGCTTCGAAACACGAGGATCCATATATATTTCATTAGCCCAATAAAGCACGCGGACTTCTACATACAATCAACACCTCAACCCGCCAGGATTCGAACCCACGGCCCACAAGCCTATGACTGTGACCGGGGAACGCTAACCGCTGGACCACCAGGATGCTAAAAGCAGTCCTAGACTTTGTTATATTTCACACAAAGCCTGTTCAACGAGCTTATGGCGCCGTGAACCTCTAATGGGGACCACCCGCACCACTTAGGTGGTCAGAGTAACGTTTTACCAAATCCGGCTTCGAAACACGAGGATCCATATATATTTCATTAGCCCAATAAAGCACGCGGATCCTCGTTTCGAAGCCGGATTTGGTAAAACGTTACTCTGACCACCCTTGGGAACGCTTACCGGCTAGCCCACAAGGACACTAAAAGCAGTTCTAGACTCTGTTATATTTCACACAAAGCCTGTTCATCGAGCTGATGGCGCCGTGAACCTCATTGGGAAACTGCCCGTGCCTCGTATGTGGTGTCAGTAGCATTTTACCGAATCCAGCTGGAATGAAACGCGAGGTACATATATATACTTCATTTTTAGTCCATTTAACACGCGGACTTTGAACATATAATCAACGACCACACCAGCAAGGAATCGAACCCTCGACCTACTGGGTGGCCCTAGGGAACGCTTACCGGCTAGCCCACAAGGACACTAAAAGCAGTTCTAGACTCTGTTATATTTCACACAAAGCCTGTTCATCGAGCTGATGGCGCCGTGAACCTCAATGGGAAACTGCCCGTGCCTCGTATGTGGTGTCAGTAGCATTTTACCGAATCCAGCTGGTATGAAACGCGAGGTACATATATATACTTCATTTTTAGTCCATTTAACACGCGGACTTTGAACATATAATCAACGACCTCACCAGCAACGAATCGAACTCTCGACCTACTGGGTGGCCCTAGGGAACGCTTACCGAATAGCCCACAAGGACACTAAAAGCAGTTCTAGACTCTGTTATATTTCACACAAAGCCTGTTCATCGAGCTGATGGCGCCGTGAACCTCATTGGGAAACGGCCCGTGCCTCGTATGTGGTGTCAGTAGCATTTTACCGAATCCAGCTGGTATGAAACGCGAGGTACATATATATACTTCATTTTTAGTCCATTTAACACGCGGACTTTGAACATATAATCAACGACCTCACAAGCAAGGAATCGAACCCTCGACCTACTGGGTGGCCCTAGGGAACGCTCACCGGCTAGCCCACAAGGACACTAAAAGCAGTTCTAGACTCTGTTATATTTCACACAAAGCCTGTTCATCGAGCTGATGGCGCCGTGAACCTCAATGGGAAACTGCCCGTGCCTCATATGTGGTGTCAGTAGCATTTTACCGAATCCAGCTGGTATGAAACGCGAGGTACATATATATACTTCATTTTTAGTCCATTTAACACGCGGACTTTGAACATATAATCAACGACCTCACCAGCAAGGAATCGAACCCTCGACCTACTGGGTGGCCCTAGGGAACGCTTACCGGCTAGCCCACAAGGACACTAAAAGCAGTTCTAGACTCTGTTATATTTCACACAAAGCCTGTTCATCGAGCTGATGGCGCCGTGAACCTCATTGGGAAAGTGCCCGTGCCTCTTATGTGGTGTCATTAGCATTTTACCGAATCCAGCTGGTATGAAACGCGAGGTACATATATATACTTCATTTTTAGTCAATTTAACACGCGGACTTTGAACATATAATCAACGACCTCACCAGCAAGGAATCGAACCCTCGACCTACTGGGTGGCCCTAGGGAACGCTTACCGGCTAGCCCACAAGGACACTAAAAGCAGTTCTAGACTCTGTTATATTTCACACAAAGCCTGTTCATCGAGCTGATGGCGCCGTGAACCTCATTGGGAAACTGCCTGTGCCCCGTATGTGGTGTCAGTAGCATTTTAGCGAATCCAGCTGGTATGAAACGCGAGGTACATATATATACTTCATTTTTAGTCCATTTAACACGCGGACTTTGAACATATAATCAACGACCTCACCAGCAACGAATCGAACCCTCGACCTACTGGGTGGCCCTAGGGAACGCTCACCGGCTAGCCCACAAGGATACTAAAAGCAGTTCTAGACTCTGGTATATTTCACACAAAGCCTGTTCATCGAGCTGATGGCGCCGTGAACCTCATTGGGAAATTGCCCGTGCCTCGTATGTTGTGTCAGTAGCATTTTACCGAATCCAGCTGGTATGAAACGCGAGGTACATATATATACTTCATTTTTAGTCAATTTAACACGCGGACTTTGAACATATAATCAACGACCTCACCAGCAAGGAATCGAACCCTCGACCTACTGGGTGGCCCTAGGGAACGCTTACCGGCTAGCCCACAAGGACACTAAAAGCAGTTCTAGACTCTGTTATATTTCACACAAAGCCTGTTCATCGAGCTGATGGCGCCGTGAACCTCATTGGGAAACTGCCCGTGCCTCGTATGTGGTGTCAGTAGCATTTTTGCGAATCCAGCTGGTATGAAACGCGAGGTACATATATATACTTCATTTTTAGTCCATTTAACACGCGGACTTTGAACATATAATCAACGACCTCACCAGCAACGAATCGAACCCTCGACCTACTGGGTGGCCCTAGGGAACGCTCACCGGCTAGCCCACAAGGATACTAAAAGCAGTTCTAGACTCAGGTATATTTCACACAAAGTCTGTTCATCGAGCTGATGGCGCAGTGAACCTTATTGGGAAACTGCCCGTGCCTCGTATGTGGTGTCAGTAGCATTTTACCGAATCCAGCTGGTATGAAACGCGAGGTACATATATATACTTCATTTTTAGTCAATTTAACACGCGGACTTTGAACATATAATCAACGACCTCACCAGCAAGGAATCGAACCCTCGACCTACTGGGTGGCCCTAGGGAACGCTTACCGGCTAGCCCACAAGGACACTAAAAGCAGTTCTAGACTCTGTTATATTTCACACAAAGCCTGTTCATCGAGCTGATGGCGCCGTGAACCTCATTGGGAAACTGCCCGTGCCTCGTATGTGGTGTCAGTAGCATTTTACCGAATCCAGCTGGTATGAAACGCGAGGTACATATATATACTTCATTTTTAGTCCATTTAACACGCGGACTTTGAACATATAATCAACGACCTCACCAGCAAGGAATCGAACCCTCGACCTACTGGGTGGCCCTAGGGAACGCTTACCGGCTAGCCCACAAGGACACTAAAAGCAGTTCTAGACTCTGTTATATTTCACACAAAGCCTGTTCATCGAGCTGATGGCGCCGTGAACCTCATTGGGAAAATGCCCGTGCCTCGTATGTGGTGTCAGTAGCATTTTACCGAATCCAGCTGGTATGAAACGCGAGGTACATATATATACTTCATTTTTAGTCCATTTAACACGCGGACTTTGAACATATAATCAACGACCTCACCAGCAAGGAATCGAACCCTCGACCTACTGGGTGGCCCTAGGGAACGCTTACCGGCTAGCCCACAAGGACACTAAAAGCAGTTCTAGACTCTGTTATATTTCACACAAAGCCTCTTCATCGAGCTGATGGCGCCGTGAACCTCATTGGGAAACTGCCCGTGCCTCGTATGTGGTGTCAGTAGCATTTTACCGAATCCAGCTGGTATGAAACGCGAGGTACATATATATACTTCATTTTTAGTCCATTTAACACGCGGACTTTGAACATATAATCAACGTCCTCACCAGCAAGGAATCGAACCCTCGACCTACTGGGTGGCCCTAGGGAACGCTTACCAGCTAGCCCACAAGGACACTAAAAGCAATTCTAGACTTTGTTATATTTCACACAAAGCCTGTTCATCGAGCTGATGGCTCCGTGAACCTCATTGGGAAAATGCCCGTGCCTCGTATGTGGTGTCAGTAGCATTTTACCGAATCCAGCTGATATGAAACGCGAGGTACATATATATACTTCATTTTTAGTCCATTTAAAAAGCGGACTTTGAACATATAATCAACGACCTCACCAGCAAGGAATCGAACCCTCGACCTACTGGGTGGCCCTAGGGAACGCTTACCGGCTAGCCCACAAGGACACTAAAAGCAGTTCTAGACTCTGTTATATTTCACACAAAGCCTGTTCATCGAGCTGATGGCGCCGTGAACCTCATTGGGAAACTGCCCGTGCCTCGTATGTGGTGTCAGTAGCATTTTACCGAATCCAGCTGGTATGAAACGCGAGGTACATATATATACTTCATTTTTAGTCCATTTAACACGCGGACTTTGAACATATAATCAACGACCTCACCAGCAACGAATCGAACCCTCGACCTACTGGGTGGCCCTAAGGAACGCTCACCGGCTAGCCCACAAGGATACTAAACGCAGTTCTAGACTCTGTTATATTTCACACAAAGCCTGTTCATCGAGATGATGGCGCCGTGAACCTCATTGGGAAACTGCCCGTGCCTCGTATGTGGTGTCAGTAGCATTTTACCGAATCCAGCTGGTATGAAACGCGAGGTACATATATATACTTCATTTTTAGTCCATTTAACACGCGGACTTTGAACATATAATCAACGACCTCACCAGCAAGGAATCGAACCCTCGACCTACTGGGTGGCCTAGGGAACGCTTACCGGCTAGCCCACAAGGACACTAAAAGCAGTTCTAGACTCTGTTATATTTCACACAAAGCCTGTTCATCGAGCTGATGGCGCCGTGAACCTCATTGGGAAACTGCCCGTGCCTCGTATGTGGTGTCAGTAGCATATTACCGAATCCAGCTGGTATGAAACGCGAGGTACATATATATACTTCATTTTTAGTCCATTTAACACGCGGACTTTGAACATATAATCAACGACCTCACCAGCAAGGAATCGAACCCTCGACCTACTGGGTGGCCCTAGGGAACGCTTACCAGCTAGCCCACAAGGACACTAAAAGCAGTTCTAGACTCTGTTATATTTCACACAAAGCCTGTTCATCGAGCTGATGGCGCCGTGAACCTCATTGGGAAAATGCCCGTGCCTCGTATGTGGTGTCAGTAGCATTTTACCGAATCCAGCTGGTTTGAAACGCGAGGTACATATATATACTTCATTTTTAGTCCATTTAACACGCGGACTTTGAACATATAATCAACGACCTCACCAGCAAGGAATCGAACCCTCGACCTACTGGGTGGCCCTAGGGAACGCTTACCGGCTAGCCCACAAGGACACTAAAAGCAGTTCTAGACTCTGTTATATTTCACACAAAGCCTGTTCATCGAGCTGATGGCGCCGTGAACCTCATTGGGAAAATGCCCGTGCCTCGTATGTGGTGTCAGTAGCATTTTACCGAATCCAGCTGGTATGAAACGCGAGGTTCATATATATACTTCATTTTAAGTCCATTTAACACGCGGACTTTGAACATATAATCAACGACCTCACCAGCAACGAATCGAACCCTCGACCTACTGGGTGGCCCTAGGGAACGCTTACCGGCTAGCCCACAAGGACACTAAAAGCAGTTCTAGACTCTGTTATATTTCACACAAAGCCTGTTCATCGAGCTGATGGCGCCGTGAACCTCATTGGGAAAATGCCCGTGCCTCGTATGTGGTGTCAGTAGCATTTTACCGAATCCAGCTGGTATGAAACGCGAGGTACATATATATACTTCATTTTTAGTCCATTTAACACGCGGACTTTGAACATATAATCAACGACCTCACCAGCAAGGAATCGAACCCTCGACCTACTGGGTGGCCCTAGGGAACGCTTACCAGCTAGCCCACAAGGACACTAAAAGCAGTTCTAGACTCTGTTATATTTCACACAAAGCCTGTTCATCGAGCTGATGGCGCCGTGAACCTCATTGGGAAACTGCCCGTGCCTCGTATGTGGTGTCAGTAGCATTTTACCGAATCCAGCTGGTATGAAACGCGAGGTACATATATATACTTCATTTTTAGTCCATTTAACACGCGGACTTTGAACATATAATCAACGACCTCACCAGCAAGGAATCGAACCCTCGACCTACTGGGTGGCCCTAGGGAACGCTTACCGGCTAGCCCACAAGGACTGTAAAAGCAGTTCTAGACTCTGTTATATTTCACCCAAAGCCTGTTCATCGAGCTGATGGCGCCGTGAACCTCATTGGGAAACTGCCCGTGCCTCGTATGTGGTGTCAGTAGCATTTTACCGAATCCAGCTGGTATGAAACGCGAGGTACATATATATACTTCATTTTTAGTCCATTTAACACGCGGACTTTGAACATATAATCAACGACCTCACCAGCAAGGAATCGAACCCTCGACCTACTGGGTGGCCCTAGGGAACGCTCGCCGACTAGCCCACAAGGATACTAAAAGCAGTTCTAGACTCTGTTATATTTCACACAAAGCCTGTTCATCGAGCTGATGGCGCCGTGAACCTCATTGGGAAACTGCCCGTGCCTCGTATGTGGTGTCAGTAGCATTTTACCGAATCCAGCTGGTATGAAACGCGAGGTACATATATATACTTCATTTTTAGTCCATTTAACACGCGGACTTTGAACATATAATCAACGACATCACCAGCAAGGAATCGAACCCTCGACCTACTGGGTGGCCCTAGGGAACGCTCACCGGCTAGCCCACAAGGACACTAAAAGCAGTTCTAGACTCTGTTATGTTTCACACAAAGCCTGTTCATCGAGCTGATGGCGCCGTGAACCTCATTGGGAAACTGCCCGTGCCTCGTATGTGGTGTCAGTAGCATTTTACCGAATCCAGCAGGTATGAAACGCGAGGTACATATATATACTTCATTTTTAGTCCATTTAACACGCGGACTTTGAACACATAATCAACGACCTCACCAGCAAGGAATCGAACCCTCGACCTACTGGGTGGCCCTAGGGAACGCTTACCGGCTAGCCCACAAGGACACTAAAAGCAGTTCTAGACTCTGTTATATTTCACACAAAGCCTGTTCATCGAGCTGATGGCGCCATGAACCTCATTGGGAAACTGCCCGTGCCTCGTATGTGGTGTCAGTAGCATTTTACCGAATCCAGCTGGTATGAAACGCGAGGTACATATATATACTTCATTTTTAGTCCATTTAACACGCGGACTTTGAACACATAATCAACGACCTCACCAGCAACGAATCGAACCCTCGACCTACTGGGTGGCCCTAGGGAACGCTCACCGGCTAGCCCACAAGTATACTAAAAGCAGTTCTAGACTCTGTTATATTTCACACAAAGCCTCTTTATCGAGCTGATGGCGCCGTGAACCTCATTGGGAAACTGCCCGTGCCTCGTATGTGGTGTCAGTAGCATTTTACCGAATCCAGCTGGTATGAAGCGCGAGGTACATATATATATACTTCATTTTTAGTCCATTTAACACGCGGACTTTGAACATAAAATCAACGACCTCACCAGCAAGGAATCGAACCCTCGACCTACTGGGTGGCCCTAGGGAACGCTTACCGGCTAGCCCACAAAGACACTAAAAGCAGTTCTAGACTCTGTTATATTTCACACAAAGCCTGTTCATCGAGCTGATGGCGCCGTGAACCTCATTGGGAAACTGCCCGTGCCTCGTATGTGGTGTCAGTAGCATTTTACCGAATCCAGCTGGTATGAAACGCGAGGTACATATTGTTAGGTTCTGAATAATAAGTTCTATATACAGGAGAGAACACAAACACCTGTATAGTTTTGTAGGTTCGGTTTACTGGATAAGAGTATGTACACAGAGGGAAGCAGCACTCTCCCTTGGCTAGGCTCCTTGTCAACTGCTATAGACGACGTATGGCAAGTGATACATTAGCAGCTTCCATACGTCGCCAGGCACATTAATTAAGCATGTGGGATATGGTAATAACATTGCCACACGCTGCTAGCTAGGCTGAATAAATAATACATAAATGGAGCACATACATAATATACATACATGATATATAATCCAGCATACATAATATACATACACCTCCCTCCCCCCTATACGCTCATAGCAAAGTCTTGAGCGGACCTTTTCTTTTGGATCCGTTCTGAGCGTCGAGGGACTTCATCACTGGGAAGGGTATGGGACTCAACACTGGTGGCGGGGCCAGCAGAAGGCATTGTTACGGGGCGGAGAACACGGCGGTTCCTCCACCACACACGACCACTGGGTAACCGCACCTGGTAGTTCCGTGACCTGCCGAGACCCATAACTACGCCTACTTTGTCCCAACGTAGGGAGGTCGGGTCCTGAACACGGACTTGGGTGCCGACACTCAACCTGGGGAGAGAACGGGCGTGGTCATTGTAGCGGGCGACGACGTCCTGAACACGTTCGGCGGCTCGGCGATCACAATCCTCTGTCTTGGCCTGCCACTCCTTGGAGAAGGATTGAGGGTGAGCAGGGACACAAGAACGAAGGGGGCGTCCATACAAAACCTGGGCAGGGGAGCGTCCGGTGTAGTTAGGTGTGTTGCGGAGTTCAAGAAGACCCCTGTCGAAGGCCTCGCAGTCAATGTTCCCAGAAGGGGCTACCTTAAGGATGAGGTGCTTCAGGGATTTGACAGCAGCCTCAGCGTGGCCGTTGGACTGCGGGTAATGGGGCGATGACAACACATGCCGGACTCCCCATCGGTCAAGGAACACAGCAAAGTCCCGGCTTGTGAACTGAGGCCCTCCGTCGGTTCGCAGGCGTACAGGAACGCCCACGTCACGGAAGTAGTGGCGGAACTTGCTGATGCTGGCGGCAGACGTCGTGTCATTACCGCACTTGATGACAACCGGCCAACCAGAGAGACGGTCGACGATAACGAGGAAGGACTTTCCTGACACACAGAAAAAGTCGGCCGACACAGACTCAAAGGGGCGGGTGGGGTTGTCGTCACTCATAAAGGGTTCCTGCTGCTGGCTGGGTTGTAATACGTGGCGGGGCTTACACACCTGGACAGCATTGGAGATGTCGGGGTCGATGCCAGGCCGGAACACAGTCTGTCTTGCACGCCGTTTGGTGGCCTCGGCTCCACAGTGACTGTCGTGGAGGCGAGCCAAAGCGTGGAGACTTGAAGCAGCAGGGACAACTACCGAAGGAGAGGTGTCACTGGCCAGAGGTAGGGGTAGGGCGGCAGCAGGGTAGTTGCTGCTCCCTTCGTGCACCCTGTTGGCGTGTTTTACCTCGAGAATCGGTGTTGGGAAGTCCTGGGAGATGATGGCCAACTCTTGGCAATGTCTGTAGGACAGCAAAGGAGTCGGGACGCCATTATGCACATCAATCCAGGCTTGACACGACCTGTTGCCAAAGGTGACGTGTGCATAGAGTGAACCTAGGGCCGGGGTCATCTGTGAACCATCTGCCATAAAGCGGAGATCCTTGGGGGGCGGTCCTAGATCACTTGGAGAGAGCCCCAAGCATTGCAAATGCTGGGGACCGATGACTGTAGCATCAGCGCCGGTGTCGGGCAACATCTGAAGGCGGGATGACACACCGCCGTAGGTCACGATGACGCTGATGTACTAGGGGACTTTGGTCCTGGGACGCTGGGGGGAGCACACATTCCTAATGTGGCTCGAGCGTTGTCAAGAGTCGTCGTGCCTCTGATTGGAAGACTGTGGGCGGCCCTCTCTGGTGGAAGGGGGCTGAAGCTTCCGCCGACGCGGTCCCTTGGGTTTGTTGGAAGGGCAACACTTGTCATAGTGGCCCAGACGACCATACACATTGCGCTGGACGCGTTTGGCTGGGCACCGTACTGTGAGTGACCAGTGGCCCTTACGGTCACAACTGTTGCAGGTAGACTGAGCAGCTGGACACACCTGTGTTCCGTGCTGCTTACCACAGTTGTTGCAAAATAAACCGGGCGTGGACGTGGTGGGCGAAGGCGTAGGAACAGACTTCTTGTCCTTCTTGTACCGGGACACAGCGCGTACAGCTGTAGGGGGAGCACGGATGGCAGAGGTGGCACACCTGGCAGCCTCATAGGAGCGACATATCGTCGACACATCCTTAAGAGAAGAGGAAGAGTCGAGGGAGGTGAGGCGTTGGACAAGTTCCTCGTCCTTAACACCCATCAGGATCACTTGCTTCAACTGGGTCTCCTCGCACTGCTGGTGGTGGCCTGGACATATATCTACCTCTTCCGAGGCTCTCTTAAGACGCACGTAAAAGGCATCAAAAGACTCACCCTCCATCTGTCTACAGCTAAACAATTCCCTCCTGCGCAGAGCTTCATTCTGCTGTCCTTTGATGTGCCGTTGTAGAACGTCCAGTACCTCCTCTACAGACAGCAAAGAGGTTGGGGGTACCTGCAACGTATGTTCCAAGACACGCTGAATTTCCAAGGACAGGCACATACGCAGCTGGATGAGTTGTTTAGGCTGTGACAAACTCTGGAGATCCACCATTGTAGAATAATCAGTCCACCGTCGCCGCCATTCACGAAAAGTCTGGAAAGTCTCATCAGGCTTCAAGATGGGCGGCGTTTGAGCTGCTGCTTTAGGTGGGGCTGGGGGGCGTGAAGGAAGCATGGATGAGGTATCTGAACCAGTCAGTACCGAGGCAGTGTTAGAGCCAGGGGCTTGGTTAACAGTGAGGCGAGATATCAAGGCTTCAAACCGTTCACTGTCTTCCAATCTCCGTTGGTGGTCTCGTTCTGCCTCTGCTTGCCTTCTGTGCTCATCCGCCAAACGTCTGTGGGCTTCATCCTCGCGTTTCTCATCTCTCATAAACTTCAGTAAAGCAATTATCTCTGGAGACAAAGCTGAATATTGAGGTGAGGGACTGCGCGATATGGGGGCTGGAGCGTCGTGGCCGGCACTGGTCATCCATCTCTGCGGGGCTATCACCCGCCTGACTCATCCAGACGCTGGGTCCACGGCTACGTAAGGCGTGACACATAACTACTTCCTCTGTGTACTATGTCTTAAATCAGTGTTGACCGGTCAGCCCGTCGTATCAACAAGATTTCAGACAAAATATTAATTAAATACACAGATAAGTAGGTTATATATATATAATATATATAAGGAAGCCGCGCGGTCAGCGAGTGTTAGTACATGTATGTGCGTGAGTGTGTGTCCCGGGCGGGCAAAGCGTCTCGCCCCAGCTGTGAGGGGGGGTGGAGGCGGCGCTGTGAGGGGGTGGAGGGAGAGGCGCGGCGACTCCCAGTCAGTCCAGTTACCCTCAGAACGCGGTCAGAGACGGGTGCACTGAACTCTACTCCTTACAAATGCCCAGAACGTGCCGTATACCTTGGGAATCCTTTAGAACAAGGTCACACATGAATGGCACGAACACACAATGCACTAAACACTTCACAGAAAATCACTGACACTGCTCAAAGTTGCTAAATTCTTCAAGGAGAGGTGACGCGCGGGAGTTGACCCAAGCGAGAGTCCATAGAGTCCATAGCCGGCTTTCCACAAACTTTGCACTATCACTCGTAATTATCCAGTAAGATCGGATCACTGCGCCATGTTAGGTTCTGAATAATAAGTTCTATATACAGGAGAGAACACAAACACCTGTATAGTTTTGTAGGTTCGGTTTACTGGATAAGAGTATGTACACAGAGGGAAGCAGCACTCTCCCTTGGCTAGGCTCCTTGTCAACTGCTATAGACGACGTATGGCAAGTGATACATTAGCAGCTTCCATACGTTGCCAGGCACATTAAATAAGCATGTGGGATACGGCAATAACATTGCCACACGCTGCTAGCTAGGCTGAATAAATAATACATAAATGGAGCACATACATAATATACATACATGATATATAATCCAGCATACATAATATACATACACATATATATACTTCACTTTTAGTCCATTTAACACGCGGACTTTGAACATATAATCAACGACCTCACCAGCAAGGAATCGAACCCTCGACCTACTGGGTGGCCCTAGGGAACGCTTACCGGCTAGCCCACAAGGACTCTAAAAGCAGTTCTAGACTCTGTTATATTTCACACAAAGCCTGTTCATCGAGCTGATGGCGCCGTGAACCTCATTGGGAAACTGCCCGTGCCTCGTGTGTGGTGTCAGTAGCATTTTACCGAATCCAGCTGGTATGAAACGCGAGGTACATATATATACTTCATTTTTAGTCCATTTAACACGCGGACTTTGAACATATAATCAACGACCTCACCAGCAAGGAATCGAACCCTCGACCTACTGGGTGGCCCTAGGGAACGCTTACCGGCTAGCCCACAAGGATACTAAAAGCAGTTCTAGACTCTGTTATATTTCACACAAAGCCTGTTCATCGAGCTGATGGCGCCGTGAACCTCATTGGGAAACTGCCCGTGCCTCGTGTGTGGTGTCAGTAGCATTTTACCGAATCCAGCTGGTATGAAACGCGAGGTACATATATATACTTCATTTTTAGTCCATTTAACACGCGGACTTTGAACATATAATCAACGACCTCACCAGCAAGGAATCGAACCCTCGACCTACTGGGTGGCCCTAGGGAACGCTTACCGGCTAGCCCACAAGGATACTAAAAGCAGTTCTAGACTCTGTTATATTTCACACAAAGCCTGTTCATCGAGCTGATGGCGCCGTGAACCTCATTGGGAAACTGCCCGTGCCTCGTATGTGGTGTCAGTAGCATTTTACCGAATCCAGCTGGTATGAAACGCGAGGTACATATATATACTTCATTTTTAGTCCATTTAACACGCGGACTTTGAACATATAATCAACGACCTCACCAGCAACGAATCGAACCCTCGACCTACTGGGTGGCCCTAGGGACCGCTCACCGGCTAGCCCACAAGGATACTAAAAGCAGTTCTAGACTCTGTTATATTTCACACAAAGCCTCTTCATCGAGCTGATGGCGCCGTGAACCTCATTGGGAAACTGCCCGTGCCTCGTATGTGGTGTCAGTATCATTTTACCGAATCCAGCTGGTATAAAACGTGAGGTACATATATATACTTCATTTTTAGTCCATTTAACACGCGGACTTTGAACATATAATCAACGACCTCACCAGCAAGGAATCGAACCCTCGACCTACTGGGTGGCCCTAGGGAACGCTTACCGGCTAGCCCACAAGGACACTAAAAGCAGTTCTAGACTCTGTTATATTTCACACAAAGCCTGTTCATCGAGCTGATGGCGCCGTGAAGCTCATTGGGAAACTGCCCGTGCCTCGTATGTGGTGTCAGTAGCATTTTACCGAATCCAGCTGGTTTGAAACGCGAGGTACAAATATATACTTCATTTTAAGTCCATTTAACACGCGGACTTTGAACATATAATCAACGACCTCACCAGCAACGAATCGAACCCTCGACCTACTGGGTGTGACTAGGGAACGCTTACCGGCTAGCCCACAAAGACACTAAAAGCAGTTCTAGACTCTGTTATATTTCACACAAAGCCTGTTCATCGAGCTGATGGCGCCGTGAACCTCATTGGGAAAATGCCCGTGCCTCGTATGTGGTGTCAGTAGCATTTTACCGAATCCAGCTGGTATGAAACGCGAGGTACATATATATACTTCATTTTTAGTCCATTTAACACGCGGACTTTGAACATATAATCAACGACCTCACCAGCAAGGAATCGAACCCTCGACCTACTGGGTGGCCCTAGGGAACGCTTACCAGCTAGCCCACAAGGACACTAAAAGCAGTTCTAGACTCTGTTATATTTCACACAAAGCCTGTTCATCGAGCTGATGGCGCCGTGAACCTCATTGGGAAAATGCCCGTGCCTCGTATGTGGTGTCAGTAGCATTTTACCGAATCCAGCTGGTTTGAAACGCGAGGTACAAATATATACTTCATTTTAAGTCCATTTAACACGCGGACTTTGAACATATAATCAACGACCTCACCAGCAACGAATCGAACCCTCGACCTACTGGGTGGCCCTAGGGAACGCTTACCGGCTAGCCCACAAAGACACTAAAAGCAGTTCTAGACTCTGTTATATTTCACACAAAGCCTGTTCATCGAGCTGATGGCGCCGTGAACCTCATTGGGAAAATGTCCGTGCCTCGTATGTGGTGTCAGTAGCATTTTACCGAATCCAGCTGGTATGAAACGCGAGGTACATATATATACTTCATTTTTAGTCCATTTAACACGCGGACTTTGAACATATAATCAACGACCTCACCAGCAAGGAATCGAACCCTCGACCTACTGGGTGGCCCTAGGGAACGCTTACCAGCTAGCCCACAAGGACACTAAAAGCAGTTCTAGACTCTGTTATATTTCACACAAAGCCTGTTCATCGAGCTGATGGCGCCGTGAACCTCATTGGGAAACTGCCCGTGCCTCGTATGTGGTGTCAGTAGCATTTTACCGAATCCAGCTGGTATGAAACGCGAGGTACATATATATACTTCAGTTTTAGTCCATTTAACACGCGGACTTTGAACATATAATCAACGCGTGTTAAATGGACTAAAAATGAAGTATATATATTTACCTCGCGTTTCATACCAGCTGGATTCGGTAAAATGCTACTGACACCACATACGAGGCACGGGCTGTTTCCCAATGAGGTTCACGGCGCCATCAGCTCGATGAACAGGCTTTGTGTGAAATATAACAGAGTCTAGAACTGCTTTTAGTGTCCTTGTGGGCTAGCCGGTAAGCGTTCCCTAGGGCCACCCAGTTGGTCGAGGGTTCGATTCCTTGCTGACCACTTGATCTGGATCTGAGAGCAGTGTTAGAGATACTGTTTAGATTTGCTAGGACTGAAAAGGTCTCTCAGTCTACTGCTCAGTGGTAGATCAGTAATGTGTGGTGTCCAGCTAAAGACTGCATAGCTCTTCCTGGGCAAACCCACCCCGAGGCTAACTGACGATGACGCCACGAAGATGATGCATGGGTTCAAGTTTCTAGAAGCTTCTACCAGCCGGAAGGGTCGGTATGAGTCAATTCCTTGGCATGAACACCTGAATTAGTGTCAGCAGCGTTACTGAAATAGCTGTCCGGAAATGGTCCGTGAATCATCCTTAATTGACGTTGCAAATATCTAAGTAATCTGACTAATATATAAAATACTTGGAAGTCTACTAGTGATAATTATAATCAATGTACCTAGTTATCAAGTAAGAGTCATTAATTGAATAAGTAATGAGCTTCAAAGGTGATATCATCATACTGAGACATCTCTGGTCGACACACTGTCTCCAGACCGTGTACGTGACTAAGGCAGCTTCGTTTGAGCAGGTTAAATAAATCCTTACTACATGCTTGCTATGAAAACATCTTTGACCCCTGTGGGTCAATGTAAAATGCATAATGAAAACTTATTAATCCATCGTGTATAATACTCTGGTTGCTATACTGGTTACAGAATAAACTAGTCTAAACTGCTTACACTTTAACTGGCAATGTTCGGTGGATTTGGCATCCTGTGTACCGTCAGCAAGGCCATGGACCCGTAACACTCGCCTTGCCCGCGGTGCCCACGTTTCTGTGTGGATGTTGGTCATACTTGGATAACTCGTAATAGTACATAATTCTCTCCTCACACAGCCAACTGTGGAATGTTCTGCCTTCTTCTGTGTGTCTATACTCATACAATCTGTCTCACTTCAAAGAGCTGGTTTTCCGGCATCTTCGTGGTGTAGATTAATATAGTCTTTTTCTCTTCCATTTTTAATTTCTTTTTACTCTTATTTTTTCGCCTCCTAGGCCCTGTTGCGGGTCGATACCTGTGCCCGGGTGGGCTATTCCCCGTAAACAAAAGTGAATTTGTATATTTATGGATGTGTAAATATGCGTATTGATGGGAGCAAAAAAGTGCTTAATGATGTGCTTTTATTTCTAGTTAATAGGTATAATACCCAAAACATAACACTCTGATGCACACCCCTAACATGATTGTCTGGGTAAGTACATGTTTCGTAAGCTCATAAGTTCTGAGAATATTATCTCGAACTCTGGCGTCATGACACGCAACAATGGAATAAGGGCGTCATTTTAGATCCAAGTTTGTCCGACGTCTAAACTGTATGCACTATCCATCCTTTATGGCAGAAGACATTTTGGGTAATAATATTACCAAAACAAAATTAATTTTCTTCGGGAGCTTGTGAAGAAAATGTGAAAAAATATCAGTTTCAGGAATAAATTAAATAGAATATATGTGTTTTGTATTTTGTGATAATTTGTCTGTAAATATGAACGTAATCAAATCTTACTTATATGTTTTATGATATTCACTCTGCTAGTAGTTTCGTTATTAGTATTTGTTAATCACGTCAGAGTAAACAAAGGCAAATGGCGTAATGAAACGTGCCTGGGGATTGAACCCGGGACTACACGCTTGCGAAATAAGTATGTTGACCATTACACCATAGGTCTCCTGCAAACACACACACACACTCACACACTACTACTACTACTACTACTGCTACTTTTTTTTTCTTCTTAACAATGGCCTCCAGCCTCCCCCAATAGCCACACCTTCGCCACCATTTGTTTACCTTAATATTAAATATCCTAATACATAAGAAGCTATCCTATCTGTGTATTTTAGTTGAGCCGCAGATCTATGCGGCATTCAGTGACTGTAGCCTCGTGGTCAATATCTGCAGCAGTTGTCGGAGTAGAGGCAGAAGCTCTCGTTCCCCTGAGGCAAAGCAAAGCCGACCGAAGGAGAGAGAAAGACAGTCGACATCTCATCCAGGCTGTAACATAACTTCTGGGCTGCTGCTTCTGTTCGAAGATCAACTCCGCGAGTCTGGCGTAGAAACATCTTGCACTTGGGCCCATCCCACCAGAGGTTGTGAACACTAGAGGAGTGAAGCTGCCTTGATCAACGTTTTGAATTATCTCCCCATATGCCCTTCTCTTGTCGTTCTCGTTCCTCCAATGTGCAGCATCGAGAGCTAGGTTACGGTGACATGCGGCCATGGAATAAAAAATCCTGATGTCGAAGAAAGCTCACTGTCCCCGCGTCCAGAATCCTCGAGCACTGACGTCCACACGGGCTTCGTTAGATGTGTTTGAAGTCCTGTGTTGGAAGATCTCGCCATCCAATGGAAGGAGGGTCGGTTCTACCATGACGTCCCGGCAGATTTCCTTCAACATATGTGCTGTGAGATCCCATACCTCGTCATGCCTCATGCATATGAAGCCCCCTTTCTTACAGACCATGGCGTGATCGCCATCATAGGAAGAGCCACACACGCATTGGGAGGGCAAACCTTCTACTGGCCAACCGTTACCTTAGAGCAATGGCATCTGTAAATTCTTGTTTGGTAAGACTGAAACCATTTGCCCTTATCGGTAACGTAGTTAACCAGTTCGAGGCGCCCACCTCCTGCCCTATAGCTACTTTTTTTTCAAATTTTCTGGAACCTGCAGCAATCGTTGCTGCAACTTATCATTTTGGCAGTGCTGTCGATCTGTCGTAATGGACCTAAGAATCTTATTTACTACTACTACTACTACTACTTTTTTTTTTTTTTTTTAAACGTGGCCTCCAGCCTCCCCCAATAGCCACACCTTCGCCACCATTTATTTACCTTAATATTAAATATCCTAATACATAAGTAGCTATCCTATCTGTGTTAAATTAGTTGAGCCGCAGATCGATGCGGCATTCAGTGACTGTAGCCTCATAGTCAATATCTGCAGCAGTTGTCGGAGTAGGGGCAGAAGCTCTCGTTCCCTGAGGCAGAGCAAAGCCGACCGAAGGAGAGAGAAGAACAGTCGACATCTCATCCAGGCTGTAACATAACTTCTGGGCTGCTGCTTCTGTTCGAAGATCAACTCCGCGAGTCTGGCGTAGAAACATCTTGCACTTGGGCCCATCCCACCAGAGGTTGTGAACACTAGAGGAGTGAAGCTGCCTTGATCAACGTTTTGAATTATCTCCCCATATGCCCTTCTCTTGTCGTTCTCGTTCCTCCAATGTGCAGCATCGAGAGCTAGGTTACGGTGACATGCGGCCATGGGATAAAAAATCCTGATGTCGAAGAAAGCTCACTGTCCCCGCGTCCAGAATCCTCGAGCACTGACGTCCACACGGGCTTCGTTAGATGTGTTTGAAGTCCTGTGTTGGAAGATCTCGCCATCCAATGGAAGGAGGGTCGGTTCTACCATGACGTCCCGGCAGATTTCCTTCAACATATGTGCTGTGAGATCCCTTACCTCGTCATGCCTCATGCATATGAAGCCCCCTTTCTTACAGACCATGGCGTGATCGCCATCATAGGAAGAGCCACACACGCATTGGGAGGGCAAACCATCTAGTGGCCAACCTTACCTTAGAGCAATGGCATCTGTAAATTCTTATTTGTTAAGGCTGAAACCATTTGCCCTTATCGGTAACGTAGTTAACCAGTTCGAGGCGCCCACCTCCTGCGCTATAGCTACTTTTTTTTTCTACTACTACTACTACTACTACTACTCTAAAACGTGGCCTCCAGCCTCCCCCAATAGCCACACCTTCGCCACCATTTAATTACCTTAATATTAAATCTCCTAATACATAAGCAGTTATCCTATCTGTGTTAAATTAGTTGAGCTGCAGATCTATGCGGCATTCAGTGACAGTAGCCTCATAGTCAATATCTGCAGCAGTTGTCGGAGTTGGGGCAGAAGCTCTCGTTCCCGTGAGGCAGAGCAAAGCCGACCGAAGGAGAGAGAAAGACAGTCGAAATCTCATCCAGGCTGTAACATAAATTCTGGGCTGCTGCTTCTGTTCGGAGATCACCTCCGCGAGTCTGCCGTAGAAACATCTTGCACTTGGTCTCATCCCACCAGAGGTTGTGAACACTAGAGGAGTGAAGCTGCCTTGATCAACGTTTTGAATTCTCTCCCCATATGCCCTTCTCTTGTCGTTCTCGTTCCTCCTATGTGCAGCATCGAGAGCTAGGTTACGGTGACATGCGGCCATGGGATCAAAAATCCTGATGTCGAAGAAAGCTCGCTGTCCCCGCGTCCAGAATCCTCGAGCACTGAAGTCCACATGGGCTTCGTTAGATGTGTTTGAAGTCCTGTGTTGGAAGATCTCACCATCCAATGGAAGGAGGGTCAGTTCTACCATGACATCCCGGCAGATTTCCTTCAACATATTTGCTGTGAGGTCCCTTACCTCGTCATGCCTCATGCAGATAAAGTCCCCTTTCTTGCATACCATGGCGTGATCGCCATCATAGGAAGAGCCACACACGCATTGGAAGGGCAAACCTTCTACTGGCCGACCGTACCTTAGAGCAATGGCATCTGTAAATTCTTGTTTATTAAGACTGAAACTATTTGCCCTTGTCGGTAACGTAGTTAACCAGTTCGAGGCGCCCACCTCCTGTGCTATAGCTACTTTTTTTTTCAAATTTTCTGGTACCTGCAGCAACAGTTGCTGCAACTTATCATTTTGGCAGTGCTGTCGATCTGTCGTAATGGACCTATGAATCTTATTTACTTCACTGGTATCCACTTCCCCTGTTGCATTCTGGGCTATTATGTGGTCCGTGAGGGCTGCCGTAAGCTTAAGTGAATTTTGATGCTCAGTGGCAGCAATCTTCTCTGGATTTGTTAGTCCCATCCCTCCCAGTCTTGATGGAAGTGCAAGAAGTGCTCTTTCTGCTGGGGTTAATTCAGGGTATTTCACTAATTTAGGAATAAAATTGACACTAACAACTTCTTCCAGAGGGTGGAGGAGGGGTCCGATGTCAGTGATAGTATGCATCAGGTAGTTCCAACGATGCTTGACTCCATGGATGAATGCAGCAAAGGCTGCATGTGGCTCTGTGTTAGCAATCTCAGACAGAGCTTGGATTTCACTAACCCACTCATTCACCTTTCCCACTACGTACTCGGTCTTGAAGTCCGCAGTGCCAATTACTGCGCCTAGATGTCTTTGGCCGTCCTTAGTTATTTTGACCTCACTTCCTCTAAAACCTCCATTGCCCGTTCATAATGTTCTGGCTTCACGATGAGGAAGGACTTGCTGGCGTTTGGGTGGTACCCTATTTGTGGACCTCGCGATGTTACCAAGTCCCACCACTTTTTGATGCCCTCCACTTTTCCTGCTCCTGTAAGGTCATCAGCATTTGCCACTTGTTTGACCCCAGTTGTTTCAAATTTTATTTCTTGTTGGAGCACTGATAGGCCAATTGCATACATTGCCATTGCAACAGGGTCCCCCTGTGTTGTTCCCTCGGTTCACTGTAAGATGGTATCACCTCTTAGAGCCTTGTTGTTTACTATATAGAGGTCTGATGGATTCCAATACGAATTTTCAACATACATTGCAAAGCTTGGACACTTGATCTTGATGTTGTGCAGTGCAGCCTTGCGGTTAAGTATGTTGAATGCTTTTGAAGCATCCACCAGGAGAACGGCCTCACAATCACGCTGCTCAAATATCAATCTCATGGCGTGAATGGCGGCCTCCCTGCCTACTACTACTACTACTTTGCTGTCACTCAGAATAGGGTATGACAATCATCCAGCTATGATACAATGATATGAGGTATTCAGGACGTCACCCTCGTTTGTGAATTCTGAGGTGACTCGAGAGGTCAATATGTGACCGACAGGGCCGTCCACAGATGTTGCATGTGTGGAGGGCTACATCTAGTGCAGGAGGGGCGGCAATAGCGTCTTTCCGCCGCTGGCGCTTCTCTGCCTCGGTATGCAATCGGGCTAACTCGAAAGTATTGACACCTTCTAGTGTGGTGCTCCTCAAAGCGTTACAGTGTGGAGTGATCATCTTGCAAGTGAGGGTGTCGATTTGGCATTTTTCAGGTTTGTCTTAAAACTATCATTGTACCTTTTCCGTCGTCCGCAAGCGTTATGTTTCCCATTCGCTAGGTGACTATAAGGTAGCTGCTTTGATAGTCTACTGTCGTCCAATCGGATAACATGGCCAGTACAGCGTAGTTGTTCATGGATAATGGTAGCTTCGAAGCTCCTACAGTTAGTGTCAGCGAGAACACTGGCATTTGTTCCCTTTATTACGAACCACGCCATCTATTGTGTCATGATCTAACTACCCAGCACTACCGAGCAACGCCATCTAGGGACGCGACCCGAGTATGACTAGTCTTAGTCACCACTCCGGGTTTCCCTTCTCCATATCCTGGTTGTTGCATCACCTCCTCCAACTCTTCCTCATCAGCTCCGGATCGAGGAGAGTTCAGTTCACTCTGGGAAGTGACCACACTTGGATTACCTATCCTGGAAACCTACGGCACAGTGACTACCTACCATCTTTTTCAATACTCAGCCCTACTCGTCAGACACTTCAGCACCGCACTTGAGTATTGTAACCCTATATTACCTCCCACCTCCACTTGCTTCAGATTGTTGTATGTTGTATAAATATGTATATACTGTTAAGCCAATGTTACGTATGTTTAAGTTAAGTATGGTTAAGGGTAAACTATAGAAAGCTGGATATTTTGTTAAGGAAATTATTGTACTTTATTATAAACAACAAAAACTCGCATCCTTTGTCTACCCTTTTATAGTCCGAGTGTCTTTGTTTGTTTAGTTTTTTTTTTGTTGTTGCCTGTTGGGATCTGGGTAGACTTTTAACTATATTCTAAACCAGTTTCTAAATCCCCAACTCGTAACACCTTGTTTTCCCAGCGAACTCGGAGATAGAATGTAGAGTATGTTCGTGAAAGTTTTCAAGTGCCTTGAGGTGCCTCCTGTATGTGACCTTTGTCTCGCTGCCATATTGCAGGATGGGGAGGACTACTGCTCGATATACGTGTAACTTTGTAGATAATTTCAGCTCCCTACAACTGAAGACACGGGTATGGAGTCTGCCAAAGGCTTGAGATGCACTTCTGATCCGATACTGAATCTCTTCATCGATGTCTATGGTGGTGGACGGGTAGGAGCCGTGATACTGAAAGTGGGTAATATTAGAGAGGGTAGTACCATTAAGCTGGATGGATGGCGGAGGTGTAGTTGAACCAGGGGTAAGCTAAAAGAGAATCTGAGTCTCATGTACATTCACTTCAAGACCAAAGTGAACATATGCATCTGTGAAGGTGTTCAGGATATCCTGTAATTCGCGTTCAGTGTGAGCGACACAGGTGAGGTCGTCTTCCTACTTAAGTTCAGTAATGGAAGCTGTCGACACCTTTGTTCCTGCCTGGAGTGGAGTCGTCTTTTGTTGAAAAGTTCCTTCATCCCGTGGTGGATGTCAACCCCGCCGGCTATATTGGCAAGGCACGAGTAAGGAAGGCAGCCAAGAAAATGGAAAAGAGATTTCGTGTCAGTACACATCCTTGTTTTATCCCTGTATGGATGGGGAAAAACTCAGACTGGGTGCCATTGTGCAGGACACTGCCGTTCATGCTATTGTGGAGTTGCCTCACAATGGCGACGAATTTTGGTGGGCAGCCAATATGTCTGAAGTTCCGCCAGAGGGAAGAAGTTTGTTTAGGAGGACTCAGGCGATAATCTTACCAGCTATGGATAGCAGCGAGACCCTGCTGTAGTTGCCACAGTCGGATCGGTCTTCCTTGTTCTTATAAATATTGACGATGGAGGCGTCTTTAAGAGCTTGGGGATATCCTCCTTTCCCCATATATTCTCCAGGAGACAGTGGGAACGGCTGGTAAGCACAGATCCTACTGCTTTATACACCTAGGCTGGGATTCCATCAGGCCCTGAGGCTTTGTTATTTTTCATCTGTTTGATGGCAGTAGCTACCTCAACCAGGGATGGAGGATAGCTGAGGTGGGTTAGCTCTGGATGCTGAGGGACCTGCTGGGTAGTCAGGACATCCACATTGGTGTTTCGGTTGAGCAGTGAATGATAGTAGTCTTTCCAGCACTGAAGGATGCCTTCATCGTCTTTAGTTAGAGAGTTACCGTTGGATGAGCTGAGGTGTCTGAAGTGATTGGCTCATAAAATGTTTTAGTGGAATTGCAAATTCGCTCATCTTGTGCTGATATGCGAATTTTTGTGTTTCACAAGCTTTATTTTTAAGCCAGTCATTCTTAATATTGTGAAGTTCTTGCTGGGCCGCTGCTTTATTCTTGGGGACGATATCAGCTTTGGTCTGAGACTGTGGGTCGTTCTGCCAGTCAGTTAAAGCAGCACGTTTATCAACAAGGAGTACAAAGATTGCCGGGTCACTTTCGTGAAACCAGTCCTGGTGTATTCTTTCGATCTGGCCGAGGGTCTCTCTGCAGGTTTTTGTTTTAAGAACATAAGAAAATAAGGAGTCTGCAATAGGCCGGTTTGCCTGTGCATGGCTGCTCCTGTCGAGAGTTATAACCGCTCTCTATCATCCATGACTCTATCTAGCCTCCATTTAAAACTTTCCAGCGTTCCAGCACTTACTACAAAGTTGCTAAGCTTGTTCCACTCGTCCGCCACACTATTTGTGAACCAGTTCCATCCTATCTCCCTCCTAAACCTAAACTTATCCAACTTAAATCCGTTGCTGCGAGTCCTATCCTGCTCGGATACTATAAGAACTTTATCTATATCTCCTTTATTGATTCCTTTCACCCACTCTTCGTCCTTCTAAGGAATGCAAATTTAGTTTATTTAACCTATCTTGATATGGAAGGTTTCTAAGTCCCGGAATCATTTTCGTCATTCTTCGCTGCACGGACTCCAGTGAATTGATATCCATTCTATAATAAGGGCACCAGAGCTGAATCGCAAAATCGAGGTGCGGCCTGACTAGAGCAAGATATAGTTGCAATAAGACCTCTGCACTCTTATTACTTACACTTCTAGATGTAAAACCTAATACTCTGTTTGCCTTATTTCGAACATTAACACACTGTTTTCTAGGCCGTAGGTCCGGGCTTACAAGTACCCCTAAGTCTATTTCACAAGTCGACTTCTCTAGGTTGATGTTGTTAAGGCTGCATACATTGACAGTATTTGTTCTTCCAATATTAAAGTACGCTGCACTTGCTGGAGTTGAATTTCATTTGCCATTCTACTGACCACTCCTGCAGTTTATTTAAATCCTCTTGTAGTGCACTTGCATCCTTCCCTGAATTAATCGGCCGCCCTATTTTGGTGTCATCCGCAAACTTGCTTATGTCACTGCTGATCCCAGGATCTAGATCGTTTATGTAGAATATGAACAAGAGTGGGCCCAGTACTGACCCCTGAGGAACCCCACTGGTTAAACAGCTCCACTCAGATTTAACACCATCTAAGCTGCCCATCTGTGTTCTATCGGTGAGTCATGATTTTATCCAATTTAAAATTTTCCTCTCGATACCATGATCCTTAACTTTTCTCAGAAGCAGCTGATGCGGAACTCTGTCAAACGCTTTGCTAAGTCTTAGTAAATAACATCGTAATTTTCGTCAAGAATATCCCATTCAGCACTGGGATTTGGGTTGTTTGTTGTCGGGTTGTTTATCAGCCCATGTTCGAGCTGCTCCCTGAAAACATGTGCTACCACTGGACCCTCCAGATACTTAATGTTAAAACCTCTTCTGGAGGCTTTTTGGGGACACACACACACAGACACATTAAAAAAAATCATTATCACAGTATGCATGTCATCACATACCCCTGTTAGAGTGTCATCGTTTTTCCCACAAAATATTTTGAAATATACATTACGATGGAATTTTTCCTATTTCTCAAAATACTCCACTTAACATTTTCACACAATAACCGGCGTGGAATTAATAGAAAAGGTGTTGAGTAATTCATAGGTCTATAATTGGATAACTAAATTAAATGAAAAATTAAAGGGAATGAGACATATAATATTTAAGATATATATATATATACATATAAATTTTTTTTATAAAATCACACAGGCAAAAGGGAAACAATGGAGCACCTTAGCTTTCGTCTTTATTCAAGACATCTTCAGAGGCAACTGAATTACATGGACAGGGAGAGGCTTAAGAACACACGGTGATCTTAAAAAACATGAGGTCAGGTCATAAACATGACATCCACTAATCCGCACACCAACACCACCACACACGATGAGGAGCTTAAGAGAAAGTGCAACGTGACTAGTCAAGTTAAGTCAGGTCAAAAATATGGGACCCACTAATCATCTATCCTAAATCTTACTCCAATGCTTTAAAAGCATTTTTAACCTTGGGCCACTGACAAATATATTTGTGTAACATATTTTCAGTTTTGTGCTGACCATTACTAAGGTTTATAGAATTTAATTCCCTAATCAAACTAGCTTCAACCAGAGGTCTTTCTGTGACACGTGACGATTTGTACACTTCTAAGCTGTTTTCCCAATCCATGGGATGATTATTGTTCCTAACATGAACGAACAGTGCACTGCTTTCAGATGCTGTTCTGATATTGTACTTGTGCTGTTTAATTCTGAGTTGCAATGCTTTCCTAGTCTGTCCTACATAATTTCCATTTTAGTTGCTACATGGAATGCAGTAAACACTTCCATTTACATTCAAGGTTGGGCTATTCTAGATTAATAGTAGAGTCATATTTAAAAACAACGTTAATATCTAATAATTTAAAGGACTGAACTAACGGGACAAATTCATTGCGATAAGGTAGTCAAAATATTCTTAAATGTAAGAATTTGCCGGTTTGAGCAGAAGGAAAGGATTTTTTAGCCCTTTTAACATAAGAACATAAGAATGGAGGAAACTGCAGCAGGCCTATTGGCCCATACTGGGCAGTCCTGTTTACACCCAACCCCTATTGCTCATATAAGCATCCAACCTATGTTTGAAGCTATTCAGCGTATTCGAGTTAATGAGGATATTTGGTAACTTGTTCCATTCATCCTCTACTCTGTTTCCAAACCAGTGTTTGCCTATTTCACGCCTAAATCTAAATTTGTCTAATTTAAAACCATTGTTACGAGTTCGCTCCTGGTTGGATAGTATGAGTACCTTTGTAATGTCCACCTTTGTTTAGCCCTGACTTCCACTTATACACCTCTATCAGGTCGCCCCTCGCTCTACGTCTCTGGAGGGAGTGCAAATTAAGATGCTTTAACCTGTCTCTATGCTCAAGGTTCCTAATGCCCGGGATTAGTCTTGTCATTCTCCTCTGAATTCTTTCCAAGGATTCTATATCCATTCTGTAATAAGGTGACCAGAACTGAACTGCGTAACCCAGGTGTGGTCTCACAAGCGCAAGATACAATGATCAACAAACAATGAAGTGTACAAATCATCATGTGTCATAGAAGGACTTCTGGTTGAAGCTGGATGATTAGTGGGTCACATATTTTTTACCTGACTTAACTTGACTAGTCACGTCGCCCTTTCTCTTAAGCTCCTTTGCGTGTGTGGTGGGGTTGGTGTGCAGATTAGTGGATGTCATGTTTATGACTAGACCTCATGTTTAATAAGGTCACCTCTCCCTGTCCATGCAATTCAGTTGCCCCTGAAGATGTCTTGAATAGAGACGAAAGCTAAGGTGCTTCATTGTTTCCCTTTTCCCTGTGTGATTTTATCAAGATTTGTCTTATCCACGATTTCATTGTGGATCGCCTCTTTGCTATCCTCACCTCATTATTCCTCTTTGCTTTCCTTATCTCGGTCTTAACCCTACCGGTCAATACCTTCGTGTTTTCTTGTTTGCTTGTGATTATCAGCATATATATATATATATATATATATATATATATATATATATATATATATATATATATATATATTTGCTAAGGCGAAGACAAACCCCAAGGAATTCTATCAAATGTATCAAACTGTTACGAACCCCTCCACCGATTGTCATGATCTACCTGCCCAGCACCACGAGCAACGCCATCTAGGGACGAGACACGAGTATGACTCGTCTTAGTTACCACTCCGGGGTTTCCCTTCTCCATATCCTGGTTGTTGCGTTACTTCCTCCCAGTCTTCTTTGTGAGCTCCAATTCGAGGAGAGAGCACTTGGCTCTGGGAAGTGACCACAGGATCACCTATCCTGGAAACCTAGGGCACAGTGACTACCTATCGTCTTCTACAATACTCAGCCTTACTCGTCAGCCATCTCAGCTCCTCACTTAAGTATTTGTAATCTTGTATTGCCTCTCCCACCTCCACCTTGCTTCACTATTGTTTTATGTTTTATTAATATGTATACACTGTTAATGTTTAGGTTAAGTTTGGTTAAGGGTAATTTATAAGCTGAATATTTTGTTAAGGGATTTATGGTACTTTATTATACACAGCGAAAACTCGCATCCTTTGTCTACCCTTTTATAGTCCGATTGTCTTTGTTTTGTTTTTTTTTGTTACGTGTTGGGATCTGGGTAGACGTATAACTATATTCTAAATCCCCAACTCGTAACAAATGGCGACCGTGACAGGACTCGACCTTAAATACCATATTCCTTCCCCCCTTGTTACTCATTGTTAATTATTCCTCCCAGTCACTTCTGCTCACAATTGCTTTACGGTGGTTTAAAGTTTCCTTCATATGTGTGTGCATATATTGGTATTATCGTATAGTAAGAGTGACAGACGTAGGATATTAGGTTCCAAGTGTCGTAAGGCTTACCTGTTATTACACGTGGCAGTCGTGTAGTAAGTCTTATCGAGTGTAGGGAAGAATCTGGATCTGATTAATGCCGTACCCTCACTCCAGAGTAGGCTGTTCCATAGTCACTAGTTTAGGGTGAAGTGATATCTTGGGACGCCCCGCTCTACCAGGACCCCATAATTATAAAGCCTCCATTATTGTTCTTCTCATTATCTCATTCAGGGTCAATCATAACAAACTCCAGGGTTGTTAATCCGGATCTTTATATAAATGCCGTAATACGCCCTTCCTCTTTCAAGTATATCAGGGTTGTTAATCCGGATCTTTATATTAATGCCGTAATACGCCCTACCTCTTTCAAGTCTCTTATCCTTATCTAAGGATCTTCTCAGAAGAACAATAATCATAAGTGTAATTTCCCTAGGTATAACTTGGTTAGTTTCCAGGACTTTCTGTTTATCCACTGCCGTGATATTTTCTAGGGTTATCCACTTATCTTATCTTTTTGACCATGAGTTAATTTATCCTATTTTTCTTAACAATGGCCACCTCAGGTTTTGATCTCCAGGATTTTATTGAAAATCCTTCCGTAGCTAAATTACGTGTTAATATCCTGAAGAAAGAATGGAAAGAAATAGCCAACTATTACAATATCCCATTTTCACAGCAACTGACTAAGGAAATGTTAAAAAAATCATGTGATTGAAGTGTTGGTTCAACAAGAAGTTTTAAAAGAATCCGCTGTTGACCGATTAACGCCCATGTCCAAGAACCTTCAACCACTATCCACCACCCCTCCTCACTCAGAAGTTGCTTCAGGTCTGGCTAGCCCTCAAGAAAAAACACAAGGAGTAGACGCCTTAGAACTAGAACGAGCAAGGTTCGAGTTCCAAATCAAAATGAAAGAACTCGAGTTGGAACAGGCCAAGTTGGAGCAGGAGGCCAAGTTGGAACAGGAGGTTAGACTGAAAGAACTACAGGGGAGAGAGATAGAAGTCACCTTAACATCGGAGTTTAAATCAAAAGAAGTGGCATTAAAAGAGAAACTAGCTGCTTTTAACCCTGCTACTGCTTCTTCCCTTGTTCCCGGGTTTGATGAATCCGATATGGACGGGTCATTTAGGACTTTTGAGAAAATAGCCGGGAAGAATGAGTGGCCCAAGGACCAGTGGGTGTCAGTGTTAGCTCCTAAATTATATGGTAAGGCTCGTAGAGTTTATAACTGTTTAGACCAGACTGATGACTATGATAACGTAAAAAAGAATATCCTCACCTCTTATGCTATCACGCCAGATGGATACCGGCAGAAGTTTCGTAAACTAACCAAACCATTTTCACACACCTTTGTTGAGTTTGCTCAAGAAAAGCTTTGGTTTTTAAGAAGTGGTTAGAGGCTACAGAGACCTCCACATTTCAGGATTTGTTAAATTTGGCAGTCCTGGAGGAGTGGAAAAGCAAGATACCATTTCACATCTTGAAGCATGTGGAGGAGCGTGGAGAGGTTAATTTAGGGCGTGCTGCTGAGCTGGCTGATGCGTTCGCCTTGCTGGTGGAGTCACTGGGCAGTAGAGAACGTGGTACTTCCCGACATGTTAGGTCCTCCTCTGATGATAACCTTGGGGGCGTGAGTGGTAGGTCGAAAGGTCCCACACCTACTCCCCCGGATGCAACCAAGCTTACTTGTTCTTACTGTAAAAACCCAGGCCATACAATCCAGACTTGTAAACACTCAAAGTGTCGAATTGCTAAAAGTAGTTCCCTGGATCCCAAATCCAAACCAATAGCAAACACCAATGTGGAAAGGCCCCATCAGGATCTCTTCTCTTCATTCACCTATGAGGGAAAAATTTCAATCATGGAGGGGTCTCGTTCTTTCCCTATTCGTATACTACGTGATACGGGCGCAGCACAATCTATCCTCCTGTTTAACGTCATTCCCGTTATATCTACCGCATTTACTAATGAGAGTGTTCTAATTTCAGATCTCTCATCCCATTCTTCCTATACTTTAGCGAAAGTGCACCTCCAATGTCCCTTGATTACTGGGGAAGTGCAAATAGCCATTAGGAAAGACCCAATGCCTGTGTGCGGCATTCATTTATTATTGGGTAATGACTTGGTAGGAGATCTAGTGGTTCCTAACATAAAGACAATCGACTCTCCCTTACCTGTCAACTCCACCACTGACCTTGAAGAAACTATTCCTCATCTTTTCCCATCTTGTGCTGTCACCCGGTCACAGAGAGTGCGAAATGGGCCCTCTTCATCTAAAACCACCTCCAATATCTTCCTACCCACAGAAGATCTGTACAATAAGACCATTATTAAGGACGAGCTCATTAAAGCCCAACAATCTGATCCATCTTTGAATAAACTTCATCATGCAGCAGTTGAGGGTAAAGATTTTAACACCCTTCCGTGTTTTTATTATCATGAAGGGGTTTTGATGAGGGCCTATAGGCCCCCTGAGCTTGCCCATCAAGACACGTGGTCTGAAATACATCAAGTGGTAATTCCCGCCTCAGTCAGACCAGCATTAATTGCCCTTGCCCATGATGGTATTTCAGGACATTTGGGAATCCTGAAAACATATAAAAAGCTCCTCCAACACTATTATTGGCCTGGACTTAGGAAGGATGTGTCAAAGTACCTAAAATCTTGTCATATTTGTCAAATGGTAGGAAAACCAAATGAAAGTATACCAGCAGCTCCCATTAAGCCCATCCCAGTATTTTCTACACCATTTGAAAAGATTGTTGTGGATTGTGTCGGCCCATTACCAAAGACTAAGAAGGGAAATCAATTCCTGCTCACAGTTATGGATACCAGTACACGTTATCCTGAAGCTTTTCCCCTTAAAAGCATCACTTCAAAAAACGTAATCAAACATCTTTTGCACCTTTTCACTTCAGTGGGCATTCCTAAAGAGATCCAATCCGATCAGGGCACCAATTTTACGAGCAATCTTTTCAAACAGGTGATGAAAGACCTCAGTGTGGACCATTGTACATCTTCGGCTTACCACCCACAATCCCAAGGTTGCTTGGAACGGTTCCATCAAACTTTCAAATCAAATCTAGGGACGAGACACGAGTATGACTCGTCTTAGTTACCACTCCGGGGTTTCCCTCCTCCATATCCTGGTTGTTGCGTCACTTCCTCCCAGTCTTCTTTGTGAGCTCCAATTCGAGGAGAGAGCACTTGGCTCTGGGAAGTGACCACAGGATCACCTATCCTGGAAACCTACGGCACAGTGACTACCTATCGTCTTCTACAATACTCAGCCTTACTCGTCAGCCATCTCAGCTCCTCACTTAAGTATTTGTAATCTTGTATTGCCTCTCCCACCTCCACCTTGCTTCACTATTGTTTTATGTTTTATTAATATGTATATACTGTTAATGTTTAGGTTAAGTTTGGTTAAGGGTAATTTATAAGCTGAATATTTTGTTAAGGGATTTATGGTACTTTATTATACACAACGAAAACTCGCATCCTTTGTCTACCCTTTTATAGTCCGATTGTCTTTGTTTTTTTTTTGTTGTTACCTGTTGGGATCTGGGTAGACGTATAACTATATTCTAAATCCCCAACTCGTAACACAAACTAAAACACGAGAAGAGATTGGGCCAATACAGTCAGATACCGGCGAGCTAACTGATAGCGACGGAGAAATGAGCAATAATCTGAATAAATATTTGTCAACAGTTTTCACCACCGAAAATTAAACATGATACCCGAGGCACCGACTTTATTCAGAGATAGTGAAGAAAACAAATTAAGCGAGATAGTAGTGACTAGTAACGATGTTATTAAGCAAATAGACAAAATAAAGCCTAATAAGTCGCCTGGTCCTGATGAGATATTTGCCAGAGTATTACAGGAATGTAAGGAAGAGTTTAGTGTGCCCTTAGCAAAGTTGTTTAACATGTACTTAAAAACAGGTGTAGTACCAGAATCCTGGAGGATAGCGAATGTTATACCGATTTTCAAGAAGGGGGATAGATCACTATCCTCTAACTACCGTCCAATCAGTCTAACACCAATTGTAGGCAAATTACTGGAATCAATCATTTCAAACTCTATTCGAAACCACCTGGAGAAGCACAAATTGATCAATGATTCCCAGCATGGCTTTACAAGCGGGCGTTCATGTCTAACTAATCTATTAACATTCTTTTCATCAGTTTTCGAATCGGTGGACGAGGGGCACAATTATGATGTGGTATATTTCGACTTTAGCAAAGCCTTCGACAGAGTCCCCCACGAAAGACTAATAAGAAAGGTAGAAGCACATGGCATTAAAGGTAATATTTTAAAATGGATTAGGGCGTGGTTACAGGACAGGAAACATCGAGTGAGTATTAACGGCACTAAATCCCATTGGAGCAATGTCACTAATGGAGTTCCTCAAGGCTCAGTACTTTGACCATTATTATTTATTATATACATAAACGACATAGATATCAGCATAGACAGGAACATAAGGAAATTTGCTGATGACACTAAAATAAGATGTGTTATTAAATCTGACGAGGACTCCGCAAAACTATAGGAAGAACTAAAAAAAAATTTCGAATGGTCTGAAAAATGGCAGATGAAATTCAATGTGGACAAATGTAAAGTACTCAGTATAGGAGACGTAAACAGGGAAACCAGTTACCAGATGAACAATGATGCCATTGAGAAATCCGACTGCGAGAGATTAAGGAGTAATGATAAGTAGGAATCTTAAGCCAAGTAAACACTGTGTTTTTGCTCGTAGCAAGGATAATAAAGTACTTGGGTTCATACAAAGGAGTGTTAGTTACAAGAATAGCGAGGTCATCTTAAGATTATATCTTGTGCTTGTGAGACCTCACCTGGATCACGCAGTGCAGTTCTGGTCACCGTATTACAGAATGGATATAGAATCCTTGGAAAGAATCTAGAGGAGAATGACAAGACTAATCCCGGGCATTAGGAACCTTGAGTACAGAGACAGGTTAAAGCGTCTTAATGTAGTTCCGATTTTCAAAAAAGATGATAATTCAATTGCATCAAATTACCGTCCCATTAGTCTCACGTCAATCATAGGCAAGTTGCTAGAGTCAATTATTGCTACAAAAAACAGAAGCCACCTTGAAACATTCAACTTAATTCATTCTTCTCAGCACGGGTTCACCCAGGGAAGTTCATGTCTCACAAGTTTGCTTAGCTTTTTCTCAGAAGTATATGAAGCGGTAGATAATGATAAGTCATATGATATAATTTATTTAGATTTCAGTAAAGCATTCGATAGAGTCCCTCATGAGAGATTGATAAGGAAGGTAGAAGCACATGGAATAGGTGGATCATTATTAAAATGGATTAGGTCATGGTTAACTGGTAGGAAACAAAGACTGGGGTGCGGTCAAAAGCGGAGTTCCCCAGGGATCTGTATTAGGCCCTCTGTTGTTTGTTATATTCATTAATGATCTTGATTTAGGTATAACTAGTAGGATTAGTAAATTTGCAGATACCAAAATGGGGAGAGTGATAAATTCAGACAGTGACGTTGAACACCTTCAAAGAGATCTAGATACCTTACATGAGTGGTCAGTAGACTGGCAAATGAATTTTAATACTGATAAATGCAAGGTACTACACATAGGGAAGACGAATACAAACGTTAAGTATAAACTAGGTAACACGGAAATAGAAAACTCAGATTGTGAAAAAGATCTAGGTGTATTTGTTAGCAACGACTTGAAACCTAGAAAACAATGTATTAGCGTTCCCAACAAGGCAAACAGGATTCTAGGGTTCATATCTAGGTCTGTGAGTAACAGAACTGCTGACGTTATCTTGAAACTTTACCTAGCATTAGTGAGGCCACACATGGATTATGCCGTTCAATTCTGGTGTCCTTATTATAGAATGGACATAGATTCTTTGGAGAGAGTACAAAGAAGAATGACAAAAATGATCCATAATATTAGAAACCTTCCATATGAAGAAAGACTGAAAAGCTTAGGCTTGCATTCATTAGAGATGCGTAGAGTTAGGGGAGATATGATAGAGGTGTTCAAGTGGGTAAGTGGGATTAACAAGGGTAAAATGGAAGATGTTCTGAAGCTCAGTAATAACGAAATAACTAGAACAAATGGCTTTAAATTAGATAAATTCCGATTCAGAAAGGATATAGGCAAGCACTGGTTTGGTAATAGAGTTGTGGATATGTGGAATAGGCTACCGAGTGCTATAGTAGGATCGGGGACGCTAGGGAGCTTCAAGACGGAGTTGGATAGGCACATGGAAGTGCTGGGATGGGTGTGAAAGGGATCTGCCCTGTATGGGCCAGTCGGCCTCCTGCAGTATCCCACTTTCTTATGTTCTTGTGTAATTTGGACTCCCTCGAGAGACGTAGAGTGAGGGGCTACATGATAGAGGCGTATAAATGGAAGTCAAGACTAAACAAAGGGGACATTACAAAGGTACTCAAGCTATCCAACCAGGAGCGAATTCGTAACAATGGTTTTAAATTAGACAAATTTAGATTTAGGCGCAAAATTGGTAAACACTGGTTTGGAAACAGAGTAGTGGATGAATGGAACAAGTTCCCAAATATCATCATTAACTCGAATACGCTGGATAGCTTCAAACATAGGTTGGATGCTTATATGAGCAATAGGGGTTGGGTGTAAATGGGACTGCCTAGTAAGGGCCAATAGGCCCGCTGCAGTTTCCTCCATTCTTATGTTCTTACTCTGTCGATCAGTATATGAACAGTATGCGCAAGGTTACAAAACACTTGGGAAGTACACGATGTAAGCATGGAGAACAAGCAACGCCGGATATTGTGCAAGGCAAAGATGTGTCACACTACTGAGAAAAAATACAACTTGAGCACATTTTCGGAACAAGGAAAGGTCTATAGAAGGTCGTCTACGTGAGTACAGAATCAAGAAAGAAATGACTGAGCTTATGAACATTACATTCACTTATACTCTCAGTTCAATAGAAATAAAGAAATTTTAAAGATAAAATCTCATAGGGAAAAGGGAAACAATGGAGAACCTTAGCTTCCGTTTTTATTCACCACATCTTCAGAGGCAACTGAATTACAAGGACTGAGAGAGGGCTTACTGTATGTACACAGGGTGACCTTACATAACATGAGGTCAGGTAAAAAAACATGACATCCACCAATCCACACATCAACCACATAGCAAACATAAGGAGAGGTTATAAGAGCGGGCGACGTAACTAGTCATATCACGTCAGGTTATGTAAGGTCACCCTGTGTACATGCTCTCTCTCAGTCAATGTAATTCTGTTGCCTCTGAAGATGTCTTGAATGTATACATGACGACTTCCACCGTGATAATACCCTAAAATTATCCACTTCTAACAAAGAGTAGTCTTCATCTATTAGTAAAAGATCGGTTGATACATCAAGAGTAAACAGTGTGTCATCAGAGCATAATGGGAAAGGTTCTACATGCCATGCATTAATTTGCTTTGCACTAGCATAGTTACGTGCATGAGGAAAGCATAGTGCGTGAGAGTTGACTCTAACAGAAGCATATACTATTCTGCCTCTTGATCATCGAAAATTGGAGTTAAAAGATAACTTGTCTTGGCTATTTGTAAGGCTTCAAGAAGAATTTTCACATACACATGCTGTGCATCCACTCGCCCTAAGCCTGCATCAACCATACTTGCAAACAGTTCGTTTTTGTTAATATATACAGCTCGAGCTGAAGTTTTCGTAGCATGCAACATGCATGGAAAAAGAAATGAATCATTCCAGTGTAGGCACTGAATTCATGAAATTATAAAAAATGAAAAATATATGATTAGACTCAGAAATATTTTCGTGTTAATATCATTGTAGAATGTTAGGAACATTATTATATACGTTTCGCAGAACGTAGTTTTAAACAATAAGCGTCAGGTACACTGGATGTATTTGACGTGTTTGCTGCGGAATGAATCTGAATGGACCTTTTTAAGTCTGCCCGCATGCACAACATCTGAAGTTTGTGAGATTGGCTTCAAAATTGTAAATTTGTTGCACGCTTCTTTAGCAATAATGCGGAATGGCCCGTCAAACTTAAGAACATAAGAAAATAAGGAGTCTCCAATAGGCCGGTTGGCCTGTGCATTAGGGTGTGTCAATTTAGGGGGTGAACTGGCTAAATTGAAAATCGAGTAATTTGGTAGCAATTTATTGTAGTCTTTAAGCATGCAAAACAATATTCTGGCATAAATATTTTTTTATAATAAGTCCTACCTACATCAAATGGATTTTTAAATGTACATATTTGTGAATTTATAACATAACCAGCGTTTGCACACATGTTACTGTTTCAAGTTTCAAATTATTATATTTTATTATCCGTAGTCTATTTGAAAGTAACCAATGCCTTCATACTCTCTTTGCTTTGGTTTCTTGTCATCAGTAGTCTGCTTGCTATTTGTGCTTTGATGTAACCTTCTCGCCTCTCGTGGCTGTAAACATGGCCCGCTGCTTCTGTGACCATTTTCACACATCTCTCCACACTTTGAGTGTGGGAAGGCCACTTCGGCACCTGCATTGGAGTCTCTTTAAGGTTTCTCAATTCTTGGCTAGTTAGACTTGTTGTCAATGGTGGCTCTAAGACTTCCAAACTCAAGTCAACCAATTCTGACAATTTGGTGGCATTGACGTTTATTGGGGGAACTTTCTTGAATGAAACGAACAGTCTCCCAACTGGTCGTCATCTATTAGCGTTCCTCTAATCTTTAGAATGACTTCTACAGCCTCGGTTCGGAGATTGGTACATTGACTGCAAAGCATTGCTTGCAAAACTGCTTCTGATCGAGCATACCAAGCGGACCTTCTTGCCACAGGTAACACGATGTCCCTCACTACCTTCCTCTGTGTTCTTACTAGCTGCAATTGAAACAAAAGGTGATTGGGCCCATCCACCCACATAGGATTAAGTTTCACACTAAACCACTGGGGAAGATAAACTCCAATAATAAATTCAACAATTAACCTCAAATTCTTCAGCACTTTGCCCTTCAATTCGTGTTTGGAAATCCAAATCCTGCAGAAACGAAGAGCTGTAGTTAACCAACGGCTGTGACTGACAGGTCCAATCTCCAAGAGAGCCAATGACTGAGGCACTTCTCCTGATCTTATTGCTTGGGCAATACGATAAGCATAGGATTGATCTGTGCTGAGATCTTTGATGACTCCTTCAGACAACGCCGGAAGGGGAGGGCCAACTTCGACCTTTGGAAAGGTTGTATTTATTTCTAGTTGTGTTGCTTCATCCAGCATGATGCCAAGGGGACCTGACCACTTGTTGTTGCTCTTTGTAGGACCATCAAGTTCCAGGATGAGATGACGAAGAGGTAGCTCGCCTGTATGTAAATCACATACAATCCAAACAAGTCTTCTTCCTAGTTTTTTCTCTAAATGCGTCATTACACCCCCCTGCCATACGGTGTTCACTGCAGTTGAATCTCCACCAACAGCCTGCAGTGAACTGCCAAGTCCTCTCTCCTGAACCCAACATAAAATATGATCAGCAATGACCTCTGCATGTTTCTTCCCTTCTACTTCAGTTTCGGGAGCAAAGTGAAACAAAAACCGACCACCAGGCTCAGAACAGACAGAGTAGTGTTCTTCTTTGATGAGACCTGGAAACTTTCTGTTCACTCCCTCTACTTCTAGCAAAACTTTTGTGTCATCTATTCTTCCATCAAACAAAAGACAGGAGAGCCCTCCCTCGCTTAAATCTTTTTCATGCTGATCAGATATTTCCTTCATTATTTTTTCTTGTGCTCTTCTAATTTTATTATGATCTATCACCAAAGATACATCCTCTCGGCTGATGAGGCCTGCATCTATCCAAGCGGCAGTTGCAATTTCTGCAGCCTCACGAAGTCCAGCATGGTGGCGAATACTAGCTAAAGCAATGTTTGAAATATTTCTTGTGTTGTATTTCATTTTCTTTGGTAAAGGTTCAGATGGCTCTTTGGAACTATCATCTGATGTTGCTTCCTGTTCATCAGAAGAACTATCAAAGAAGTGATAAACATCTTGACACAGCTCTTCCTCTCTTTGGATGGCTTCTTCACTCTTCATTTTCTTCTTTTGTTCCCTCTCTCGGATTTGTTCTCTCTTCTTGGCATTAGCAATCTGCTTCTTTGTTTCTGAATAATCTATTGAACCCATTTGCATACTTCCTTGGCCTTCTGCCTTTGTCCTCTGTGCCTTTATAAATTCAAGCTCTAAAACAGGGATCTTCTTTTCACGAGGACAACCACAATCAATGTGGGAATTATTTTCTCTCTCACCTGAGTGAGAACAGTTGGATTCAGAACATAATTGTATGGAGCACTTGCAGGTCAAAATGTCAAACAGAGTATCAAGTGTGTGCAGAAATTCATTTTTCCTGGCCAAGTTTCCTTTACCAAGTGATGTTTCAACTGCTTTGTGCCATAATTTCGTTAGTTTTAGCTCAATAGTTCGACACTGATTAATCACAGGTGGTTTGAATAGTGCATTAGCTTTTGTCCATTGATGCAGAAGAGGGACTATCATGTCATTTATGAGTTCTTTATCTGTATAGTTCCTTCTGTCCTTTGCATTTTTTTCTCGAAGGAGTAACCCTAATCTTAGCATGTCTCTCACTGTTGGAAGTTCTGATACAGGAAGCTCCTTCCCTTTACCAACTAGCAGGCTCAAGTGGGTTGACAACTGACTTCTTGTCTTCAATTTTGACATCCTCACACTGTCTGACAAATAGAAAAATATTTCAATGTTTCATAATTCAATTGTTGTTTCAAAAAATATCAATTTGTTTATCAAAAATGCTGTAACAGAAATAACATAATAATTTCTTAGAACATAATGTTTTATACAATGATATAAGTAACTGCGACAATCAATACTTACAATAATTAAAATGTAGAATTCGTCTGGTAGAGTAGGTGCAAGTGCAATGAGAGCAAACCACCGTCTATGATATCTAGAAGGAGAGTGAGCCGGGCGCCTTATCCTCACGCTTGGTACAAGTCAAAACAACAATTAAACTGTCCCACACGGAGAGCCTGTTCATGTTCATGTTCTGACATGCATATTGTACACAAGCTATAGAACCATAAAATACTCCATAATCCATATGCTTACATGAGATTAGTTAATATCAAGTGAATAATTCTAATCAAGTCTCATTAATTTGTTGAAATACTGATATTTGAAACTTTAAGGTATAATTGATGTAGGTGAGGGTTATTTCAATTCATTTTTGTTTGCTAATCTCAAGTTTAGACATAAAGAGGCACAATATTTTGACTACCAAATTTGATTTTTAACATGTTGACAAAATTGACACACCCTACTGTGCATGGCAGCTCCTGTCGAGAGTTACTACCACTCTCTATCATCCATGAATCTATCTAGCCTCCTTTTGAAACTTTCCAGAGTTCCAGCACTTACTACAAAGCTGCTAAGCTTGTTCCACTCGTCCACCACCCTATTTGTGAATAGTTTCTTCCTATCTCCCTCCTAAACCTAAACTTATCCAACTTAAATCCGTTGCTCCGAGTCCTATCGGGCTCGGATATTATAAGAACTTTATCTATATCCCCTTTATTGATTCCTTTCACCCACTTAAATACTTCTATCATATCTCCCCGAACTCTTCGTCTTTCTAGGGAATGCAAGTTAAGTTTCTTTAACCTATCCTGATATGGAAGGTTTCTAAGTCCCGGAATCATTTTCGTCATTCGCTGCTGGGTGAAAGCTTGGACTTTCGTTCAGGTTCTCGCACCATAACAGCATCGCCTATTTCTAACATGACAAGCTTAGCTTGTTTATGTTGCTTGTATATCATTTCAGCGCGTGACGCTGCTAAATGTTTACGTACTTGGCCATGAATATCCGTGAATACGTTGATTTACCTGGGAGCGAAATCGTCCACATTATAGACTGGGCAAGTGGGCATGGCTTGTCTGTAAGTACGTCATACGGTAGACGCTTGTCTATGACGTAAACATTATAGTAGGGTGATTTGCCTGTAGAGCTGTTGATCGACCCATTAATAGATGCGGCAACTTGCGGCAACCGATCTTCCCATGCATAGAGCATTTGAATTACTATTGGACAAAGAATTTCTAGGATTTTGCGAAAGGTTATTTCAACAAGGCCATTACCCTGTGGATGATTGGCTGCGATAAAACTTTGTTGGATGTCGTATTGTCGACATATTTGTGCTACAAGTTGGTTCTTGAACTCTAATCCGCTGTAGGAGAGAAGAACCTTGGGCGTGGTGAAAGGACATACGAGGTGAATAATTAAGGCATAAGCCACAGATTAGGCTGTTAAAACTTCAGTGGGACTAAAATCACAAATCTAGAAAAATGATCCACACACACAAGGACGTACGAGGATCCTTGATGACTAATCGGGATTTGTAACAAGTCGACACCGAATGTGTCAATCGGACGTTCTGATGTAGGATTTTTTTTTTTTTACGGGAATTAGCCCACTCGGGCACAGGTCAAACGACCCACAACGGGGCCTGGGGGCGAAAAAAAAAGAACAGAAAGAAATTGAAAATAGAGAACAAAAAGGTTATTTTGTGTTAATCTACACCACGAAGATACCGGAAAACCAGCTTTTTAAAGTGAGACAGTTTGTATAAGTATGGAAACACAGAAGAAGGCAGAGCATTCCACAGTTTGGCTGTGTGAGGAAAGAAGGAGGTACTATAACGGATTATTCTCGTGTGACCGACATCCACAGAGAAGCTGTGGGCACCGCTGGCAAGACGTGTGTTACAAGCCCACGGCCTTGCCGGCGGTACACAGGGTGCCAAATTCACCGAACATTGCCCGTTAAAGTACCTATAACAGAGAGAGAGTGAAGCAACATTGCGGCGAAGAGAAAGGGAAGAGAGATTGTCGACTAAAGGAGGAGAGTCAATAAGACGAAATGCCTTGATTCCACCCTATCTAATAGTTGGACAAAAGAAGAGCTACCCCAGATATGAGAGCAGTACTCCAAGTTAGGACGAATGAATCCCTTATATACTTGGAGCAACTGCTCAGGAGTGAAGTAGCTACGGCATCTGTACAACATTCCCAACTTTCGGAAGGCAGCTTTAGCTATACTAAATTGAGTTGGAGCCAGTGACGTGTAGTTCCCCTATGCTGCGCACATGACAAACACTTAACAATATGCAATTCTATGTCTTTCATCATAGCATTCCCAAAATACTTCTTTCTGACCTCCGCCAGTCATTTGTCACGTCCGGGGTGACCTGCTTGGGAAGCATTGTGATACAACGTTAGTATCGTTTCACGAAGTGTATCAGGTACGACAATTTGTGTAACAATACCTTCAGTTCTCTGCTTGGAGCGAAGGAGTATGTCTTGTCGCCGTTCAAATTGATTGAACGGAAAAGGTAACTTTGGAAGAATAGCTTCCTCCCCCGACTCTAGAGTGAAAATGGCTGTAGACCACACTGGATCGAGTCGTTCATCCCTTAATTGCGAGTGGGAGAACGATGATAGAGGCATCACTGGTGCTATGTTTCTGGACAAAGTGTCTGCGACCACATTCGCTCGTCACGGTAAATACTTGAACTCGGGTTCAAACTCTTGAATGGTCAGATACCAGCGTGCTAGTCTACCTGCAAGATTTTTACCGTGAAGCAGCTCTGTCACTGCCATGTGATCTTATAGACGGTTAATTTATAACCAAAAATTATGTCTTTAAACTTCTTCAGTGCCCAAATAACAGCTAACGTTTCTAGATGCGTTTCTGAATAACGTGTTTCGGCATAATTAAGTTTACAACTTGCAAAAGCAATCACTCTATATTTTTATCGTGCGTCCAGCTGCATAAGTACAGCGCCGATTCCCTGTATTGAGGCGTTGGTACACAGAGTAAATTCTTGAGAGTAGTAAAGAAATGTTAAAACTGGGGCATTGGTAAGTGCTGTCTTCAATGCACTAAAACTACCTTCAATAAAAGAACGATAATATCCAGATAAACCAAGAAAACTACGTACTTTATCAACAGTTGTAGGACGTGGGAACTGGGCAACAGCCTTAACTTTGTTATCAACTGTATGAATGCCGTCACCGTCAACTACATGACCAAGGAATTGCATTCTGGGTTTTAAAAATTCGCATTTAGAAAGTTTGACTTTGAGTCCTGCTGTAGAAACTTTTTGGAAAACTTCATGAAGTTTAGCAATATGCGTATCTACATACTTACTGACTACGATGAGATCATCTAAGTAGGCACATACTGTGGTCCCTATCAACCCTGCAAATAAGGTGTTGATCATCCTTTGAAAAGTCAGTGGGGCATTTCTGAGACTGAATGGCATCGGCAGAAATTCAAAATGGCCCAAAGGAGTACTAAAACTAGTACATCAAGGTTGCTAAATACAGCATTACCCTTGCCTAAGGCTTGTAAAATATCACTCAAGACAGGCATTGGATACCAATCTGGGATAGCATTTTCATTGACGCGCCTAAAATCAATTACTGGGCGCCAACCTCCATACTTCTTAGGGTTGTTGTTGTTGTTGAGATTGTCGGACCGTAGTTCGACACGGGCCTTTGCCTATAGGCGGCCCGTTTGGTGGTTCCGGCTGGAGCTCCAGGAGCAGCAAGACCGGATTGGGATTGGAGGTGGTCCCACCTGCAGATTGGAAGGATACTGCAGTTTGCAAGTGTGACCGGACCCCCGATCAGTGGACGCTTACCGCCAACCCCCACTCTTGGACGTGGGTCAGTTTCGGAGTGGCGCGCCCCCCGAACTGGGGTGCGCACTTGCTGGGAGAGGATACTTTCTAAGCTATCTGGGTGGTAGGTATCGTGTGATGACCCGGAGTAGGTGGTGAATGTGGTCTGTTTGGGCCTTTCGGGTTAGAGTGGCCGCTGGTGTTGTGTGTGTTTCTTGGGAAATTTGAGTTCTGTTTCGGAGGCTTTGTGTGACCTCGCAGTCGAGGAGATAGTGTTCAAGTGGGTTGGCTGCTGGCTCCTGACAGTAGGTGCATTCCATGACGTCATTTCCGATCATCTGCTAGGAGCACTTGTACCCTAGTCGTAGTCGATGAAGGCTGACTTGGGTTTGTCTTGGAGTTTTCTTGTCAGCGAAAGGTGGTTCCCCTTTTGTAGCCGCCAGGTACCATTTGGCTGATTGGGAACCAGCGTTGAATGCGTGAAGGAAGCTCTTTTTGATGTGGAGCTTGCTAGTCTTTCTGAGGTGATTCTTGATCTGTTGCACGCTTGCTGGAACTTGGATGTGTACGCTACTAGAACGTGTAGCTACCTTGGCTACTTCGTCTGCCACGTCGTTTCCTCCGATCCCTACATGACTGGGAATCCAGTGTAAGACGACTGGGCGGTTTTGGCTTTGGAATTCCTGTAGCTGTGCGAGGATCGAGGTTATGATGTGGACGTTGTCTCTTGGTTGACTGTGTTGCAGCGCCTGCATGGCCGATTTCGAGTCCGTGTGAATTATGATGGACTTGTTGTGTTGTGTTACAGCGTGTTTTAGGGCCTTTGAGATTGCTACCAGCTCTGTTTGTAGGGTGGAGCAGTCATTGGCTTCTTCGGGACTGTAAATAGTGGATTATTAAAAGGGGATTTTGAAAGTGTGATAACCTCTTGATCCAACAAATCCTGAAACATGTCCTGGACTACAGGGCGCTGGCTATGTGGTAGTTGGTAAGCTGGTATGTAAAATGGGTTTGTACCTTGTTTTAGGGATATGTGATGTGAGGTTAAATTTGTGTGACCTAGCTGTTCCCCTGGTAAAGCTAAAATGTTTCCGTAGTCGGCAAGCAACTTTAGGTTAAAGAAACTTAACTTGCATTCCCTAGAAAGACGAAGAGTGCGGGGATGATATGATAGAAGTATTTAAGTGGGTGAAAGGAATCAATAAAGGGGATATAGATAAAGTTCGTATAATATCCGAGCAGGATAGGACTCGGAGCAACGGATTTAAGTTGGATAAGTTTAGGTTTAAGAGGGAGATAGGCAGGAACTGGTTCACAAATAGGGTGGTGAACGAGTGGAACAAGCTTAGCAACTTTGTAGTAAGTGCTGGAACGCTGGAAAGTTTTAAAAGGAGGCTAGATGGATTCATGGATGATAGAGAGTGGTAGTAACTCTCGACAGGAGCTGCCATGCACAGGCCAACCGGCCTATTGCAGACTCCTTATTTTCTTATGCTATTTGATCTATTCTCTCCTGTCTGGTTTGTTTAATTGAAGGTGAAACACTACCAATTGGGAATTGAGTAGGCTGTTGGGCAACATGGTTATGAAAAACTAGAAAATCACACAAATAACATCCTTCTTTCAATATTCATAATGCGCCTGTTCTGTTAAGAACTAAAACGTCTGCTAAACCACCAGGACGAATCGTGCTCAAAGTAGGTTCGCACGATAAGCCTTTAACCTTGCATGTTTCCATAAGACAGACTACATCCGTCCCCGTGTACACGTTAGGTAAAACAACAGTGGCTCTGGTGATTTCCTCATTCTGAAAATGGAGAGTACCCGTTAAGACTGCAATTACGATCGTCCAACTATTGCTGCTATAGTCACGCAGGGGAAGTGAGTCTGTGGGGTCTTAGACTCGCTTCGACTCAGAATCCATAATCCTCGTAGTAGGAGCGTTGGACAACAAATTCACCCTTGCGGAGAGCAGTAGTACAGACGTATGCATGGCACGGTAGGAAATACCGTTAACAGTGCTAGTATGTTTGCTTGGCTGAGCATCTATCAAATTAATTTTAAGAGTTGGAAGACCTATTGAACCGTCAGCTGGTAAATTAAAGTCTGGGACTACATAAAAATCTGCAGAAAACGATATACCACGTCTAGAAAAACGTACCGGTAATGTTACCATTCCTGTTATCTCCAGCTGAGTACCGGAAACTCCTGAGAGAGCGGTGTCAGAAAGTCAAATAGAAATTTATTGGTGAGGGGATTTACGTTGTAACTCTTGATAGGTTGCCAAAGAAAGTACGATTCACTAGCACCCGTATCAATGTCTAATGCTAACTTGACTGACCCAACCCTCGCCGGAATTGATAATACTTCCGTGTTTCGAAGCCGGATTTGGTAAAACGTTACTCTGACCACCTACGTGACATGGGTGGTCCCCATTAGAGGTTCACGGCGCCATTAGCTCGTTGAACAGGCTTTGTGTGAAATATAACAAAGTCTAGGACTGCTTTTGTTTCCTGGTGGTCCAGTGGTTAGCGTTCCCCGGTCACAGTCATAGGCTTGTGGGCCGTGGGTTCGAATCCTGGCGGGTTGATGTGTTGATTGTATGTAGAAGTCCGCGTGCTTTATTGGGCTAATGAAATATATATATATACATATATATATATATATATATATATATAATCAACGACCTCACCAGCAAGGAATCGAACCCTCGACCTACTGGGTGTGACTAGGGAACGCTTACCGGCTAGGCCACAAGGACACTAAAAGCAGTTCTAGACTCTGTTATATTTCACACAAAGCCTGTTCATCGAGCTGATGGCGCCGTGAACCTCAATGGGAAACTGCCCGTGCCTCTTATGTGGTATCAGTAGCATTTTACCGAATCCAGCTGGTATGAAACGCGAGGTACATATATATACTTCATTTTAAGTCCATTTAACACGCGGACTTTGAACATGTAATCAACGACCTCACCAGCAAGGAATCGAACCCTCGACCTACTGGGGGTGACTAGGGAATGCTTACCGGCTAGGCCACAAGGACACTAAAAGCAGTTCTAGACTCTGTTATATTTCACACAAAGCCTGTTCATCGAGCTGATGGCGCCGTGAACCTCAATGGGAAACTGCCCGTGCCTCTTATTTGGTGTCAGTAGCATTTTACCGAATCCAGCTGGTATGAAACGCGAGGTACATATATATACTTCATTTTAAGTCCATTTAACACGCGGACTTTGAACATATAATCAACGACCTCACCAGCAAGGAATCGAACCCTCGACCTACTGGGTGTGACTAGGGAACGCTTACCGGCTAGGCCACAAGGACACTAAAAGCAGTTCTAGACTCTGTTATATTTCACACAAAGCCTGTTCATCGAGCTGATGGCGCCGTGAACCTCAATGGGAAACTGCCCGTGCCTCTTATGTGGTGTCAGTAGCATTTTACCGAATCCAGCTGGTATGAAACGCGAGGTACATATATGTACTTCATTTTAAGTCCATTTAACACGCGGACTTTGAACATATAATCAACGACCTCACCAGCAAGGAATCGAACCCTCGACCTACTGGGTGTGGCTAGGGAGCGCTTACCGGCTAGGCCACAAGGACACTAAAAGCAGTTCTAGACTCTGTTATATTTCACACAAAGCCTGTTCATCGAGCTGATGGCACCGTGAATCTCAATGGGAAACTGCCCGTGCCTCTTATGTGGTGTCAGTAGCATTTTACCGAATCCAGCTGGTATGAAACGCGAGGTACATATATATACTTCATTTTAAGTCCATTTAACACGCGGACTTTGAACATATAATCAACGACCTCACCAGCAAGGAATCGAACCCTCGACCTACTGGGTGTGACTAGGGAACGCTTACCGGCTAGGCCACAAGGACACTAAAAGCAGTTCTAGACTCTGTTATATTTCACACAAAGCCTGTTCATCGAGCTGATGGCGCCGTGAACCTCAATGGGAAACTGCCCGTGCCTCTTATGTGGTGTCAGTAGCATTTTACCGAATCCAGCTGGTATGAAACGCGAGGTACATATATATACTTCATTTTAAGTCCATTTAACACGCGAACTTTGAACATATAATCAACGACCTCACCAGCAAGGAATCGAACCCTCGACCTACTGGGTGTGACTAGGGAACGCTTACCGGCTAGGCCACAAGGACACTATAAGCAGTTCTAGACTCTGTTATATTTCACACAAAGCCTGTTCATCGAGCTGATGGCGCCGTGAACCTCAATGGGAAACTGCCCGTGCCTCTTATGTGGTGTCAGTAGCATTTTACCGAATCCAGCTGGTATGAAACGCGAGGTACATATATATACTTCATTTTAAGTCCATTTAACACGCGGACTTTGAACATATAATCAACGACCTCACCAGCAAGGAATCGAACCCTCGACCTACTGGGTGTGACAAGGGAACGCTTACCGGCTAGGCCACAAGGACACTAAAAGCAGTTCTAGACTCTGTTATATTTCACACAAAGCCTGTTCATCGAGCTGATGGCGCCGTGAACCACAATGGGAAACTGCCCGTGCCTCTTATGTGGTGTCAGTAGCATTTTACCGAATCCAGCTGGTATGAAACGCGAGGTACATATATATACTTCATTTTAAGTCCATTTAACACGCGGACTTTGAACATATAATCAACGACCTCACCAGCAAGGAATCGAACCCTCGACCTACTGGGTGTGACTAGGGAACGCTTACCGGCTAGGCCACAAGGACACTATAAGCAGTTCTAGACTCTGTTATATTTCACACAAAGCCTGTTCATCGAGCTGATGGCGCCGTGAACCTCAATGGGAAACTGCCCGTGCCTCTTATGTGGTGTCAGTAGCATTTTACCGAATCCAGCTGGTATGAAACGCGAGGTACATATATATACTTCATTTTAAGTCCATTTAACACGCGGACTTTGAACATATAATCAACGACCTCACCAGCAAGGAATCGAACCCTCGACCTACTGGGTGTGACAAGGGAACGCTTACCGGCTAGGCCACAAGGACACTAAAAGCAGTTCTAGACTCTGTTATATTTCACACAAAGCCTGTTCATCGAGCTGATGGCGCCGTGAACCTCAATGGGAAACTGCCCGTGCCTCTTATGTGGTGTCAGTAGCATTTTACCGAATCCAGCCTTTCCTACGTATTACCGTTGGCTTGACTGTAGAATTCTGGGAATTTCTTGAAAATTTGGCCTTTAATCCCGTAGACATCAGCGGCTTGGCTAACAGTCAGCTGGTCGAGATTCACGGTCAGGGTTGCTGGTGTGTAGTTTAAAGATGACGAACTTGAAGAATTCGTTTGGTGTCTGGTGTTCACGAGGGTAACCATGCAGTTAACCATAAGAGGGGTGGTGGATGGCGAACCCGATGAACTTGGAGTTTACTGGTGTCGTCAGGCGATTTTGTGAGATCACATAGGTTAATGCACCTTGGAGCTGGTAGACCTCTTGGAGTTGATTGAGTATGGCAGGTCAAGTAGTTGGCCTGTACCAGATGTAGCTGGTTCCACAAAGAATTTACAACACTGTTTTTACAAACTACAGAAACACTTAGTTAAACAACTTGGGATATCAAATAGGTATTTCTCTCAACTATGCCTTGGGCACAGAGTTGTACTATAGCTGTATGGGTTGGTTGTTCTTTGAGAAGGGGAAAAAATGTGCAGACATCGTCTCCACAACACTTGAGAGTTGGGGACAGTGGGATGTTTGAGACGTTGGAGTCTTTGTAGTGATGGGCACTCCGCTATCTGGTCATGCCGTAAGTAAATAAGATGAGGAGAAAGAGCAGCGGTCCGGCGTGGCAACTTGTATCTTACTGGCTAAATGAGACACAAGAAGCTCTGCCTTCTCCCTGGCACTGGTAGCCAAACAGCCAGCAGATTTTATTGCCCACTGATCCACCTGGCAATTTATTTCTAAGTCCTCTTGCTACCTGTTAAAAACCAACTTTTACTCTTGTTCTATGTGCTTTATCGACTGTTCACAAAGCATCTTCGTTTCGGTGAGTTAGTTTTCTATCATATAAATTCCAAGCTCTTAACTGTTCAGTGGCAGTAACTCTGTACTGATACCCAGACCCGGGTTGGTAACCTTATTTCCTTTTCTATACTACTTTAGTAGATTGTGCTTATTATAATGGAGTTGTAATAACTGGTATGTAAGATTTTCAACCTGCGTGTTAGCTTCTGCCAGATATAAATCCTAGTTTCCTTTCTCTAGAGAACTACACAATCCCTGCCAGTCACAGTAATCCCAGAGACAATTGGTGGGTAGGAAATCAGGACCCTTTCAGTCACGATATTAAAGTAGGTCAGCACCACTTGGTGATCCAAGTACTCGGCCTAGTCCAAGAGACGACATATAACTAGGTTTCTGTTACTTTTGTAATCAGCAGACCCATTGATAATCCTTACATCTGTCGTCCTCATGTTTGCGCTGAGCTGCGGCAGCAGTGCTCTCATGCTTATGCTGAACTACGGCAGTAGTGTCCTCATGTTTCCGCTGAGCTGTGGCAACTGTTGTCGCTCCAGCTCCCTGAGCTCCGCCACTTGGTCTGTGGTTAATCCTGCACGTACTGTACTTTGCTATATCACGGGGCTTTGTTAATCCTATTTCTTCCGCCTCCTGCTAGTGCTTGGCTACATATTTTACATCCACCCTTTAATAGCCAGATTGCTTCACAAAAGTGGATAAGTTCACTACGTACAGAGGTGAGTTATTTGTTATCCCCTTGATGCAAAACTCGAGTAATACACGTCCACCCTCTGCTGTGGGAAACAATTACCAACATAACCTACACTGGAGTCACCCTCATCAGCACCAGTCATCTTAAGTGTGTTGGTTTTAGCATTTGTGAGTACGTTACCCTCCCTCCTCCACTAATATAATTTTCTTTGACCTTCCTTTTTCACACCTCAATGACCCTGAGTTTTTGCTGTTCCTTAATAAGTACCAATATTCCTACACTGGTAATGCTGGTGTTGTTCCCCTGGATATACTGAACCGTATGTGTTACACCCCCTTCACTTCACTCACTGGGTTACACCAACCCCAACTGTAACTATTACTTTCCTGACTCTTCCGAGTTTAGTTCTAGCCTCGTACTACCCCATTCCTTCTCCCTAATTAGCCACAATATTAGCAGTATTTCTCTTCTCTTAGATACCTTTAAAGATCTGTTCATATCTTCTATTGCTACAAATATGATGAACAGTACTTGGATTCTGTGACACTGAACTCACGAACGATACTGAACACTTGTATAACATTCCTAACTATACTAGACATCGCGTCAATTCGCCACGATACAGTGGTGGTGTTGCTCTCTAAGTTGATATTATGTACAATATAACACTTCTGTAAGAGATGATTTAAAAGTTCAAGAGTTCATGGAGAGTTTTTTCACTGAAATACAGTACGTAACGACACGCGAAATACTCTATTAGGGGTAATTTACAGAAGACTAATGTCATTAACTTTCTTGATAAATTATCGGAGCTTATTTCTATAATAAGTTCTCAGAAGAAATTTTGCTACATTATAGGAGATTTCAACCTTGATCTACTAAAATCGAAGATGGACACCTCAGTAATAGACCTTCTTGCTATCTGTCATTCTAAGCTCTTCAACACAATAACCAAACCCACCAGAGTAACTGCCACCCCAGCCACTGTGATAGACCTTATCTGGTCTAACAAGACTCCTAACAATCTTGCCAGTTGAATTAATTATAACAGTATCTCAGATCACTCCCAGTTTTTGCCTATTTACGCCTTCGACAACCCCTAACGTGATCTGCTGCAACTTCTACTTCAGCTTCAATGCTTGCTTTGATAAATGCTTCCCTTCAAGACTAAGTTAGTAAAAAGTATATCTATCTCCGAGCCCTATACAGTATCATAAGTGAAATCATGGCAATGATAAAAGAAAAAGAAAATCCAAAGAAAATTTACAAAAAGACTCATAATTTTCGGTGCTGTTTACTGAAGTATCCGAAATAAAGTAACACAAGCACTTAGAAATGCCAGACGTAGATATTATATAAATAAGCTACAGTCTGCATCAGGCAACAGTAAGATATCCTGGATTATCATCAATTCTATTTAGAACAGAAATACTCAACCTTCGGCTCCCCACTCAGCTTTTACCATCAATGATTATTTTATAAATGTTGGCAGGAAACTTGCACAGTGCATGTTTGATCACCATGAGGAATTTTGAGCCTACCTGTAAAACAGACAGCAAAATGAGCTGTTCTTGTCCCCTGTCACGGAAATAAATTATTGACCACCATAAAGATGACCAAAGTGCAGGAGAAGGCGATGACAATATATACCAATGAGCATCATTAAGAAAGTGGTCCACGTATTACTACCTGTTCTCCTACAAATTAGTAACCCCCCTTCACTAATGGGTCTCTCCTGAAAAACTGAAAAGTGCTAAAGTTCACCCAGCATATAAAAAAATCTGGTGATAAAAGTCTCTTCAAGAATTACCGCCCCATATCAGTTCTCTCAGCCTTAAGTAAGATATTGGAGAAGCTGGTATGTAGTAGAATAAACTCCTTCTGAGAGTGCCCTGCTGTCCTTTACAAATGATATCTTGAACTCCTCTGATAATATGTTCTCAGTGGGAATACTGTCGACCATACCACCCTTCTCTCAAAAATTGAACATTACGGCTTTAAGAGCTTATCCCACAATTGGTTTACCTCGTATCTATCTAACAGGAAGTAGTATGTCTGCTATAATAATCATCAATCTTACTCCTCACCTATTTTGTATGGCGTCCCTCAAGGTTCCATTCTCGGTCTTGTACTGTTCTTGTTGTACATAAATGATATCGTCCACTCCAGCTCACTTATAAAATATAACCTATTTGCAGACGTTAGTAATCTCTATGGCAGTCACTCCATTCCTTGATGAAAACTATGAACAAGGATTTGACTGGTAATACGTAATAAAATGACCTTAAACCTCGAAAAATACCCACTACACAATCTTTCACAGAGGGAAAACTCCCCCCCCCCCCCCCCCCCCCCAAGTCTGGATTCTCTGTACCTAGGTAATACAGTCCTCAAACGTGAACAAAATACTAAGTTCCTTGGGGTTGTTTTTGATGATAAACTAAATTGGAGAAACCACATACAAACATTCACTGTAAAGTCAATAAACAGTGCGGTATCCTGTATCACACTCGTCAGTCACTCACTCTTGCAGCAATGAGATAAATCTATTTTGATCTTGTTTACAAGCACTTTTTATTTTTATTGTTCTTTATTTTTTTTTTTTACGGGGATTAGCCCACCCGGGCACAGGTCATTGACCCACATCGGGGCCTGGGGGGGGGGTGCGAAAATGTAATAATAATAATAATAATAATAATAATAATAATAATAAAGAACCATAAAGATACTGTATACAAAAATGATATAAAGAGCAAAAGTGAGAAACAATATATGTATGTTGTGTTTTCAATAGTAAGAGAAACAATTGAGACTATGCAATTGTGTGTAAATGAGGCAGAAAGTCAGATCAGTAACCTGGGACTTGGTCAAAATTTTCGTGATGCCATGTGGCAGCAGGGTCTACCATTAGACAACACATTATACTTCCAATATCTTCCCAGGTGGTGGTACCTCCCTGTTTGGTAGCTGCCTACTACCTACTACATTGTCAAATACTATTGGAAGCCTCCGACTCCACTAAAACACAACCCTTGGTCACTGCCCAGAAGAGAGATGTGCAGGCACTGACCTACTTGAAAATAAATGATCACACTAACGACAATTTGATAAGCTAAAAATATTGAAATTTGAGTATTTTAACACTTACTGCTGTGCTCTATTTGTTTATTAATCAGCTAATCACTTGATTGAGAATAATTATTTCCAGTTCCGAGATAACCCAAAGCTACTACCTGTAATACCAGCCTCCATGAGCTCCTCTCAGTCCCAGACCTCCATAAAATATCATGGTGTGAAGGTGTGGAACAACTTACCCCCACCCATCCGAGCTAAGACTACGTTCCCTTCCTTTAAATCATCTCTTAAAAAAATATATTGACTAAAGGCGTCTTTTGTAGATACACGGAATAGCTAACGCGTTGGCTTTCCCAGACTGTGTCATTTCAAAATACGACCGTTCTGCTGCAAGACGCCTGTCTTCTCCGCAACTTGGGAAAAACTGTTGTACAACAGTCTTCAGAAAACAATAAAATTAGGAGAACTGTTATTTTGACACAATGCGCAAAGAAATAGCGAAGAACATATATAGAAAATTATGGAAAGAAAGACAAAAAAGGAAAAAAGTCAATCAGCCAACAATAAATAAGAATAACAAAAAATGTGGCCGTTGTAAAGGTGATTTCTCCCGGACTCTCTGAAACCACACGTAAACAACCAGAGCAGCTCCCAATCAACCAAAAGATGGATTTTTCTGAAGATGATTTGTTTCTTGAGTAGGAGGATTAGAAGCCAAGAGTGCTTCATCCTTTTTATATGCCAAGGAGGAGGGACATTTATTCGCAAAAGACACCGTGATAGCTTTATACTTCAGTAGCAAATTATACTGCAAGATTAAAGGATTTGTGAAGTATTTGTGTAATATCTTTCCTCCATTACTTACATGGCTTGATCCATTTTTTTCTACAGGAAAGGTGTTCCACTACGTATGTTGTCTCTCTCTTTTCTCTCTGCTAAATTGTGATGTTTACATGTGTTCGCATATTTAAACATGAGATACGACGAATTTCAGGTTCGTTTAAGTCTTAATTTTTGCACTTACAAAATTTTAATCAACTTGTTCATTCTTATTTAAATTATCTTATGAGTAATGATATTAAGATTCAATCATATTTGAGTAATTATCAATATTGTTAGACCAAAGTCACCAACGGGTAATGAAATCGGACAGCGCCCACTTATAAAGGGGTGGAGCCAAAACAGGTTTCAACTAGGCTTGATCCTATCCATTATACTACTGTATATAAAAATATTTTTATTATTATATCACAGGGTTTTTTTGCCTTACATCCCCCAACTCATAAATAATTAATCAAAATATTATCCATAAGCGGCCATGATCCGCGTATTTACCCACTGTTTCAGTGGGAGAAACTCTTTGATTGGTTGTTAGCTATTCGGGCGCCGCACATGCTAACGCTTTATCGAAGCGTTTGATTTTCTCTCTTAAGGGGTCATGCACAGAACTCGGCAGGAGAGTATGCGCCGACAGAATAGCTAACGCGTTAGCTATTCCGTGCATCTACGATAAACGCCCTAAGTATTAATATTTTTGTAACACGTTACCATCAAAACCATGATATCATTTACTTTCAAGTAGATAGAATTTAATATTGCAATAATTATATATTTGCCGTCAAAACATGATTCCGACTGTGTCTGTCCCCATGCTTCCCTTATAACATAAATGTAAGAAATCTAACTAAAACAAATAAATAAATAAATAAATAAGAACTTCCTGACCTCTCGTACGTCTACGGGAAAGGGTCGCGGAAAGGGGACGTGATTGCTGCCCGTATCATCATTGAGTATGAGTTTGCTTGGGAGATTGGTATCCCCACATCCCCTGAGCAACGCTCTTGTGCATTATGCAGAAGACCCGACAGCCGCACCCTTTTCCACTACCTCCTAAGATGTCCCCACACACAACGCTTCCGTGACGCCTGCTGGACCACCACTCCACGACCCCCTGACGGAGACACGATGATCCTCCCCATACTGGCCAGATATTTTGTAAATAATATTGATTATGTGTTAAAGGAATATCCTTCCTTCCTTAGGCTTTAGTAAGCCCCCTTTATAATAGTTATACTGTATATACTTGTCACACTTGCCAGATGCTTCTGGTGTCTTTGTACAGGGGTACCTAGTGACAGCACTAGGATCCCGCTTCCTCTATCAAGGAGTAAACAATTGAAATTGAAATTGAAATAAATAAGCGATAATCGTGGTAACATTCTCATTATGTATTTACTCACACCAAGTTACATGTACGAATCCAGATAATACTAAATATTATATAATAATTCCTTGAGATAAATGTACAGTATACATCAGGTATCACTAAGAGGGCTCAGGCTCTCACTTGGCTCAGCCTTGTCGGTATTGTTATTGTCCACTCTGTATCTGTCTTTTTCTGGCTAATTAAACCGTTTCAATATCAATATCAATTGCTCGGTCAACGTTCATTTGGTTAATTCTTTACTGGTTCACACCTAGCTGATTCAAAGAAATTATGTATGTGTGGTTCTTTGTATTTAATAATTCAGCTCAAAATCTTCAGAGAACAGTGTTCGGTGGGACGGGTGCGGCCAGGGACCGGGTGACCTTGGGTGGGGTGCTCCGCCTTGATGCCGGTTAGATTAACGCAAGTCTTCCCCTGGTCACTTGGGACATTATTTGCACCAATAGCTGTGTTCGATTTAGAAAAAGACACGAACTACAACTCCTACCCACCTTGAAATATATCCAATAAAGTAAAACATGGAACCTACTTCCTCATACACTGGTCTGCCTAACAATCTAATGTGTATTAGACGCTCTGCTCACTTGCTGGATGTGCCACGTCAGAAGCCCCAAGTTGAACGCCACCGTCACGTTTTTCTAGCTACTGGTGGTGGCAGGGATGCTCTGGAACAATTTAACTAAAAATCATTTACCTTTCAGATTATTAATATTATGTACACATTTACAACATTAATGTGGTGATATCGAATTTACAAACCTGTTCATCTAAAAGCTATGATTATCCATTTAAAAAAAGCCTATTAAATCATGCAAGCTAAATTTACAAACTAAAATCGTATTCCATTTGAGGTAAAGTTCCCGGTTTAGTTTTGTCAATAACTATGCATCCATGTTTCAGGGATGAGTGACAGACCTGCACTGCGCTTGGTTAGTTCCCGCCACATTTAATTATCAAGTGACTTTTCCACCTTCGCGATTACAAAAAAATCAGTTCGGCACGAGGGGTAACTGTGAAAAAAGCAGACTGGTTTTTCCATCCCTGAAATAGCCAATAAAAACTAGACGGTGTGGCGTCACAGTCGTGTGGGCTACGTGCCGCCAACAAGTTTTTTTTTTACGGGGATTAGCCCACCGGAGCTTAGGTCACTGACTCACATCAGGGCCTGGGGGGCGAAAATATAATAATAATAATAATAATGACAATAATAATAACAATAATAATGACAATAATAATAACAATAATAATAATAATAATAATAATAATAACCACAAATAAATACAGAAACGAAAAAAATCAGGAGTGAGAAACGCTATACAGTATGTATGTTGTGTTGTCAAAGTAAGAGAAACAACTGAGACCCTGCAATTGTGTTTAAATGAGGCAGGAAGTCAGGTAAGCAGCCAGGAACTTGGTCACAATTTATGCGATGCCATATGGCAGCCGGTTCTACCATTAGACAACACATTATGCTTCCAATATCTTCCCAGGCGGTAGTTCCTCCCTGTTTGATAGCTGCCAACTACCTAACTACCTCACAGGATAAGTTATCTATTTCAGTCACCCTCAAGTATTCGCTTGGTATATATACATATGTCTGGTGTACATGCAGTTAAGTACATTATTAATAACTAGTGTGATGGGATGTTACACAAATACTCAGCATCACCTGTGAATCTGGTCTCTCAAAACGCAATTACTGTACACGCTTGGACTAAAGTCGTGGACAGCACCTCGGAACCTACACTAGTGACCTCTGGCAATAATAAAAACCATAAGTTAAAACAATTACATGATATAAATAAAAGATTTAATAAGTTTAAAATTCAAAATTTAAATAAAATTCTATAAAAATCACATGCAGTTGTTGTTATAATGTTATTACTGTGCTTCAACAACGAAGGTCTTTAAGGGTTAAACAACGATAAAAATTATGAGAAGATATAACTCTCTGTAATGTAGTACACAACACAAGAACACAAGAATGGAGGAAACTGAAGCGAGCCTATTGCCCCATACTGGGCAGTCCCATTTACACCCAACCCCTATTACTGATATAAGCATCCAACCTATGTTTGAAGCTATCCAGGGTATTCGAGTTAATGATAATATATGGTAACTTGTTCCATTCATCCATTACTCTGTTTCCAAACCAGTGTTTACCTATTTCGCGCCTAAATCTAAATTTGTCTAATTTAAAACCATTGTTACGAGTTTGCTCCTGGTTGGATAGTTTGAGTACCTTTGTAATGTCCCCTTTGCTTAGCCCTGACTTCCATTTATCCACCTCTATTATGTCGCCCCTCGCTCTGCGTCTTTCGATGGAGTGCAAATTAAGATGCTTTAACCTGTCTTTGTACTCAAGGTTCCTAATGCCCGGGATTAGTCTTGTCGTTCTCCTTTGGATTCTTTCCAAGGATTCTATATCCATTCTTTTAATACTGTGACCAGAACTGAATTGCATAATCCAGGTGAGGTCTCACAAGCGCAAGATATAATGTTAAGATGACCTCGCTAGTGTTGTAACTAACACTCCTTTGTATGAACCCAAGTACTTTATTAGCCTTGCTACGAACAAAAGCACATTGTTTACTTGGCTTAAGATTCCTACTTACCATTACTCCTAAAGCTCTCTCGCAGTCGGATTTCACAATGGCATCGTTGTTCATCTGGTATCTGGTTTCCCTGTTTACATCTCCTATACTGAGTACTTTACATTTGTCCACATTGAATTTCATCTGCCATTTTTCAGACCATTCGAAAAATTTGTTTAGATTTTCCTGTAGTTTTGTGGAGTCCTCATCAGATTTAATTACACGTCCTATCTGAGTGTCATCAACAAATTTACTTATGTTGCTGTCTATGCCGATATCTATGTCGTTTATGTATATAATAAATAATAATGGTCCAAGTACTGAGCCTTGGAGAAATCCACTAATGACGTTGCTGCAAAGGGTTTTAGTGCCGTTAATGCTTACTCCCTGTTTCCTGTCCTTTAGTGCCATGTGCTTCTACCTTTCTTATTAGTCTTTCGTGGGGGACTCTGTCGAAGGCTTTGCTAAAGTCGAGGTATATCACATCATAATTATGCCCCTAGTCCACCGATTCGAAAATTGATGAAAAGAATGTTAATAGATTAGTTAGACATGAACTCCCGCTTGTGAAGCCATGCTGGGAATCATTGATAAATTTGTGCTTCTCCAGGTGGTTTCGAATAGAGTTTGAAATGATTGCTTCCAGTAATTTGCCTACAATTGATGTTAGACTGATTGGACGGTATTTAGAGGATAGTGATCTATCCCCCTTCTTGAAAATCGGTATAACATTCGCTATCCTCCAGGATTCTGGTACTACACCTGTTTTTAAGGACATGTTAAGCAACTTTGCTAAGGGCATAATAAGCTCTTCCTTATATTCCTTTAATACTCTGGCAAATATCTCATCGGGACCAGGTGACTTATTAGGCTTTAGTTTGTCTATTTGCTTACTAACATCGTTACTAGTCGCTACTATCTCACTTAATTTGTTTTCTTGACTATCTCTGAAAAGAGTCGGTGCCTCGGGTATCATATTTAAATTTTCTCTGGTGAAAACTGTTGAAAAATATATATTCAGATTATTGCTCATTTCTCCGTCGTTATCAGTTAGCTCACCGGTATCTGACTCTATTGGCCCAATCTTTTCTCGTGTTTTAGTTTGATACATATTGTATTTAGTTTGATACATATTGTATTTAAAAAATGTCCTCATTGCCAGAGAACACTATAGTGTAGGTTCTGTGTGGCTGCCCACGACTATATTCATAAAGTGTACAGTACATGAAATGTGTGGCAATTGGAGTGATACACAGTTGTACGAGGGCTTCTTGGTAAAGGAGAATATTTTCGATATATATATATATGTATATATATATATATATATATATATATATATATATATATATATATATATACATATATATATATACATATATATATATATATATATATATATATATATATATATATATATATATATATATGCAAGTAAATCACTGTAGGTGCGCGTGATCTAGGTATATGCTGATAACCACCAGGAAAGAAGAAAACACGAAGTTCCCAAGCGCTTTCGTGTAATTCACATCTTCAGGGGTGAGTACAGACTAGATAGAGTAATGCAGAACAAGATGAATATATACAGAGGAGGGTGAGACCAGGTCCACAATGGTCAGGTAATGACCCTACTAATCTTTAAATGGCACACAACGGTTGGTGGTTGGGTCAGATGGGACAGTGACCCGCCCTCTCACCTGATCACAAATCTTCTTAATTACAAAGTTGTCCAGCTTGTACATACCGTTACTCAAATTCATGTTGAATGCTTCGGTATGTTTAATAAGACTAGAATTAAACAACACAAATACAGTGTCAGGACAGGCCAGGAATCCAATGCTCTGTTTGTTCATTTGAGGGATAACAAGCATTGCATTGACTGGGATAATGCCTCCTCAATATTACCATGTAATTCAATTGATAGTAGGAACATCATAGAATCTAGTCTTATTAAACATACCGAAGCATTCAACATGAATTTGAGTAACGGTATGTACAAGCTGGACAACTTTGTAATTAAGAAGATTTGTGATCAGGTGAGAGGGCGGGTCACTGTCCCATCTGACCCAACCACCAACCGTTGTGTGCCATTTAAAGATTAGTAGGGTCATTACCTGACCATTGTGGACCTGGTCTCACCCTCCTCTGTATATATTCATCTTGTTCTGCATTACTCTATCTAGTCTGTACTCACCCCTGAAGATGTGAATTACACGAAAGCGCTTGGGAACTTCGTGTTTTCTTCTTTCCTGGTGGTTATCAGGATATATATATATATATATATATATATATATATATATATATATATATATACATATACATATATATATATATATATATATATATATATATATATATATATATATATATATACATATATATATATATATATATATATATACATATATATATATATATATATATATACATATATATATATATATACATATACATATATATATATATATATATATATATATATATATATATATATATATATATATATATATATGGATCCTCGTGTTTCGAAGCCGGATTTGGTAAAACATTGCTCTAATCACCTAAGAGGCACTGGTGGTCCCCATTTGAGGTTCACGGCGCCATAAGCTCGTTGAACAGGTTTTGTGTGAAATGTAACAGAGTCTAGGACTGCTTTTAGTGTCCTGGTGGCCCAGAGGTAGCATTCCCTGGTCACAATTATAAGATCGTGGGTTCGAATCCAGGCCAATAAAGCGCATGATCCGTGTATATTCCGATAACCACATAGAAAACAAGAAAACACGAAGTTCTCAAGTGCTTTCGTGTAATTCACATCTTCAGTGGTGAGTACAGACTAAGGAGTAATTATTAGCAATGCTAATATATACTGTACAGTAAAGCAGAGCGAGAGCAAGTCCCTAGGGACAGCAGGTGTCCACCAAATTCAGGATACAAGTCTTGATAATCGTAAAGTTTTCAATTTGCACGTGCCATTGTTCTAATTCATGTTGACAGATTCCTTGAGAATTTGCAGTCCGGAATTCATCGATGAGGAATACAAATATATATATAATATTGGCTCAAACCTTTAAATACCCTAGATCTTTCATAGACAAATGCTTAAACATTACTAAGAAAACTTTTTATAGAACTGATCCCAAGCCCATTTATAAAGTTCCTTGCAAGGAATGTAATATGTTTTACTTAGGCCAGACAGGTAAAGATCTTGCAACTAGAATTAAACAACACAAATACAGTGTTAGGACAGGCCAGGAATCCAATGCTCTGTTTGTTCATTTGAGGGATAACAAGCATTGCACTGACTGGGATAATGCCTCCTCAATATTACCATGTAATTCAATTGATAGTAGGAACATCATAGAATCTAGTCTTATTAAACATACCGAAGCATTCAACATGAACTTGAGTAACGGCATGTACAAGCTGGACAATTTTGTAATTAAGAAGATTTGTGATCAGGTGAGAAGGCCGGGTCACCTGACCATCTGACCTGACCACCAACCGTTGTGTGCTATTTAAAGATTAGTAGGGTCATTACCTAATACCTGACCATTGTGGACCTGGTCTCACCCTTCTCTGTATATATACACCTTGATTTGTATTTCTTTCCCTAGTCTGTACTCACCCCTGAAGATGTGAATTACACGAAAGCGCTTGGGAACTTCGTGTTTTCTTCTTTCCTTGTGGTTATCAGCATATACATGATATTGAAAATATTAGAAACTTAGAAAATTTCTCATTAGACAACAATAAATTAAAAGTAGTAAGAAATGTTGCTTGCTCACATGAAATAGGCCTTAAGGGCTTTCAACAAAATAATATCAATCACTGAAGAAATGGTATAAAAAATAAGAAATTATTAAATCCACCATGAATAGGCCTTAAGGGCACTCAATAAAATTATGTTACCAACAGATGCAAGCCTTAGGGGTTTTCAACAAAATAATATCACTCACTGAGAAAATGGTATAAAAAATAAGAAATTATAAAGAAATATTAAATGCATTAAAGGAACTAAATCACAGTTTCACTTACAACAGAAAGGAGGAACCTCATCTGAAAAACAGTTCCCTCGTTATTTGACATCCATTAATGACACAAACATGAAAAAACACTACTATCAAAATTATTTAAGAAATATTAAACTACACACAGCAAGACAATATCAGTAACTGAAAAAATAGTATTAACTACAGACAGCAAGACAATATCAGACACTGAAAAAATATTATCACTACATGAAGAAGTTCCTGAGTCTACCAATACCCGTGAAAACATGCTCCTTAACCTCACACATAGATTCCACATGCACCTGTAATTTCTTAAGGCCCAACCAAGCAGGCACCCGTAGTTTAAGGCACAAACAAGCCTTTTTCAACCTTGGAAAATGTACCTCTAAGTTCCACTAGACTCCAAGTCTCAGTGTGTGACCATTCATTCACTCAGCTGGCCTCATTTTACACTCAGTACATTCATGAAACGGAAGGGAGTGAGCAAATACGACCTTGTACAGTTGAGAGAAGCTTTAGCTTCTCGTTAGTAAACGGTTTTCACTAAGCTGCTTGAAGATATGTGATATTGTGAGCCGAGGGAGAAGAGATCTGGCGACCCCAAACGATCGTCAACCAAGGGCAGACGATGGTCCCACTTGTTAGTTGTGCACCCAGACAGCTGGTTTCACTCCAGAGATCCCTTGCTAACCAGTGACAAGCCTGCACTGATCGTTCCAACTGCAATCATCAATCATCAACGGCAGTCGTCAAACGGCAGTCATCAATCACAGTCAAGTGGGTTCTGACGAAAACCCTGCAATGAGCTCATTGTTAGCTATTGTTATCTTTATCACTGCCCTACCTAAGCCCTGTCTGAGATCTAATGAGACTTACTTGTTATACTGCAATGTCGCAACACAGGTGACTAGACCATGTGACCGTTTTGTCCTGTCTGACGCACAGCACAGACGGACCTCTCTGTTCGAACGCTGTCGTCTGACTAAGAACCAGCCAGCCTGTGTTTCCCCACGACGGTAGCCTGGGCCTATGTTACATATTTTCCTCATAACTAATAACTTTCTTGGGACACCAGTAACATTATTTAGACTGAGAAACGATCCAATAATAATTTCAAATATAATAACGTCATTTAATTTCATGATTCGCGTCCATATTAATTCGGTAAATTACATTTAATATCGTGTAGGCCTAGTTCTAAAAGTCTCCGTCCGCTTGGGAGGCGTTGTTGACGCTTGGCCAACCTGCCATATGGCTTTAGAATGACTCACACTAAAATTTCTGAATATTACAATACATATATATATATATATATATCAGCGAAATATCAGGCTATTTCTACTGATATCAGGAGAAACAAAAAGATAAATACTTGCAATTAGGGCTGGTGCAACTATATGATTTTTTTGCAGGAAAATGCCACTTTCACTATGAGTAGCCGACCCACCAATTCCCCAGTGTATGCCTCGTGGTCTAGGTCAACCAGCGCCGCCATACATCACGGAGCGGGGGTCAACTACTATTTAAGACCTGACCTCGTGGTGACCTGTCTCTTTCTACCTCCACCAACCAGCCAGCAACACCTCCTCCTCCTCCGCCTGCCTGGCTGTCCTCGCTCCCGCCGGCGAGCATGGCGACCCACAAGCTGTCCTCCTGTGAGCATCCTTACCAACCAGCTCTCTCTACATCACGCTTGTAACCATGCTGCCTTCCCAGCACCAAGCTGCATTGTACATCCAATACAACATGTATATAGAGAGCACATTGTGAGTTTCCTTTCTCCATTCCATCCTGAGTGTGAACCAAACATCTGTACCCCACAACTGTGTCATCATCATAAGTAAAGGGAATGAAACACTTGCTGTTCAGAACCTCCAGAGGAACACTGACATCGTCATCAATGTGAGATTATTAGCACTGATTATGGAGCAGCAAAAATTTAGACGAGACAAAAGTAACGAGGATATTTACCTACAAAACAGATAGAATTAACACACTTAGCATGCTAACAGTTTAAGGTTAGGCAGGAATTTAGACACGGTTGTATATTATCTTCATTATCTTATGATTTCTATTAAAATCTTCAATGGCAGAAGATGTAAATAATGGTGAAGATAATAAGTTATTTGTAAGGAATATCAAATATTCAGTGAACAAATACTACTACTATTACTGCAGATAATAAAGAGGCATTACATAAACTGGCCAACATATTAAGGAAAAGGTGAGTAACATAAGTTTGAGTTAATATTGTAAGAGCAGAAAAAAACGGTCGTTTTGAGTTAAAAAACATAAACTCTAAAACAAAAATTGTAAAAAGGTAATTTGGAATTTATACAAAGGAAAAAGTTTTGTTTTTAGTTACAAAAATTGTGATGTTAGAAGTGAGAGAGAAATTAAAACAATAAAATGTTAAGCAAGATCTATGAGTACAGGTACTGGTAAAATGAGTCCGTAAACGTTTTGAGTGGAGGGCCGTGGTTGACAGGCCTGAAACAAGTGGATGGTATCTTGATTTATTAATAGGTGTAACATAAACGAATATCACTCTCCCAACGATGGCGTGCTTCCTGTCCTTCCAGCCAGTGGACCAAGTGACTTTTAAAATGTAACACGATGTATTCTCTTGTACAAACTCTAGTTATACCGGACAGTTTACAATTACTGCATTCACAGCAAAACGTCAGTCGCCTATAAATTGTTGACGTGCATGGCGTCATTATTTTTTTAGTTATAATGAATAAAAAAATATAACCCTGTACGCGGTAAGCCAGATATTCTCAACTAGTGAGCTAAAACCAGTAGAACAGCGGGTCACCGATAATGGCAGCGAGTGTAAAGTTCCAGAACAGTTCCACAGTTACAAAACATTTCTAGTATTACCTTTTACTATTGCACATCAAAAACCCATCAGCTATGTTTACACATCAAGTTTTCTGTGTTTCGATATTATTTATAAAGCCCCACATTATTTGGACACTTCACTTAATACACCATTAAGGCAACATGTGGCAGCTCCGTCCAAGGTGCTTCTTTGCTTGCATCAGCTTGGGATTCACGGTCATTACTAAAGTCGCACCTCAACCCGAGCCACACCTTGATAAAGCCGCGGATCACCCGGTACTTCACGTCAGCCGCACCCAACAAAATCTGGCATCCTGTAACTAGTGTGGCAAATTTTCCTCTTGTAATCCTCTTAACGTTATTTCCACACACTCATCTTCCCCAACAGTTCGCCAGATCATCTAGAGCGCCATGGAACCCACATTACTAAGGGCTCTTAATTAAGTCAAAGCACACCACTCTTCTACTACCGTTTAATAAGACGTCAAACTCGTGCAGCCAGATGACGATACCTGCTCCTGTGATCATTGCGTCTATCACCTTGATCACGACATTGGAGTGAATAGTAATTTGAATTTTTCTTATTTTCTATTTAATGTATTTTTATTTTATGTGTCACCCTTAATATTTTAATTCCGAGAAAACTCAACGCAGACAGATTCTTCAGAAACCAGTTTCTAGTCTGTCCGAGCTATCCGTTTATTTATCGAGATACATGGAAATGAAGACCTATCACTTGGCCAGACACTTAAGGATTGAAAAGAAACATCAGCTACTGTAAATGCGATAAAATTAGATTCTAAGGGCATACAGTTTATATTCTATAGACTGTAGCTTTAATTTAGTTGTACACCATAATTCACATTCAAGTGCCAGTAACCTAGCATTTGTTACGAAAGTTGATCACTTTTAATCAGCTGTTACTTTATTGTTTCAAGTACACAGGGTCCCATTACATGTAAATTTACAGTGATTTTTCAAACATCCATGTACAAGCACGTGAAAACTTGTACCTAAGTGCAAGACCAAGTACGTGTACTTGTATTTCAGGCCTCAGTTTGTAGCTGGGTGTCATGAAGCAGCCCACAAGATGAAATAAATGTATAATGTAAACAAATAAAAACTGCTTCGGTAATATTCAACACTTTATTAGAGACAAATGGATTTCCAATAACGCTATTTACCAAAGAAATTAAGCTAAATACGGAGTTACAGTATATCGTAAAAATACTTTGTAGAGTATCTTTAATATAAGTTTGTACAGGTATAGAAACAAATTATACAATTATAACAAAATATGAATTCCAGTTATGTTTATCTTACAATGCTTGATATGGCCATGTGTTAATCCACCTATGAGTTGCATACGAACATGGTTTGCAACTTATTATTGCATTATTTATAATTGCCTTATTACACAGTGCATTGAAGTTAAGGACACAAAACATGACCAAAAAAACTTATATAGCTTGGCATTGTCATGTAACTTCACCATCAGTACTTATTAAGTATTCCTTTAATTCCTCACGAATATGTTTACAATCCAAAGAATAATGTCGATGACAGCTGGGATGAAGAGCCCAAAAAATCTCCTGAGGCACGCCCCCTTCCTCTCACCACGACCCGTTTACAACAGCATGAGTTTCTTTGTCATCTTTATCAAAAGTGCCAGGGGAGCATACCTCTTTTCAGAATCTTCTGTTTTCAAAAGAAAATTATGTAGCACGCATACTGCCAAAACTATCTTCTTAACTTTATCCGAGGGAAGGCTCAAAGGTCTTTTAAAGATACGGAACCTATTAGCGATCAGTCCAAACACGTTTGGACTGATAAAAGGTAATTAAATACGCGATTGGGAATCGGTTGGACTCGAAAAGGAAACGGTTTTAGAAGATATGCTTTCATGGCAAAGGCATCATCAGCAACAAGAGTGTAATGAGACAAAATCTCACATGAAGAGGTAAGTTAGGAGGTTATAGTAGTAGAATATTATATCGAGAGGAAATGGTAGCGTGTCTCGAGGGTGTGATGTCAACACTGTATATTAACACAGGCACAGTACAAGTGTTGTATATAAAACACCAATGCGTGTTACAGCTTTATTTTACTAGTTCAATAGGGGGGATTAATGGGGGGGTTCGTACACAATTTATGATAGACTATGGTATTCTCGTATCACCTAACCTCACAATTAGAATGGGCACTTCACTAAGTCGATCGCTGGGGAGGTTCGGGATCACCGCACTTCTACCGTCTACACAGCCAGCACTTACTGTTACACGTTGAGTTGACAGCACTCTGTCGATGGACCAGGCTGAGACTTCGTTACACTTAGTGGCGGGCTTCTCTCGAGCGGGACTGGGGACGTGGTAGCAGGCCCTTCTTGGTTAAAAGACACACTCTCATGTAGGGTCAGGTCTGGACTTTTTTAGAGACTATAAGTTGTATATTCTGGAGAAATCTTCAGATGGGGGCGTATGACATGAGAAGCCCTGGTTGGTTTGTGGCCCCTTGACTTGGGCTCGAGGGTTACATTTGACCTGGCTAATGTGAGGTCAGGTCTGGACTTCTTCTGCGGTGTAGGTTATTGTGTATATTGGGAGAGAGTCGGCCGGTGCCTTCTTACATGTTTATTGGGGCCGTGTGACATAGGAGGGGAGCCAGTTGATTTGTAACTCCTTGAGTGGTTGCGAGGGGTACCCTTACATTTGACCCCCCTAATGTCGGGTCAAGTCTGGACTGTTTCTGAGATGTAAGCTGTGGTCTGACAACCCATCACTACACCTCCCGCCAAGACCAAAGCTTCCATGCCATACGCAATCGATGTTCACAGTGGATGACAATAGCGAGTGCCCAACCTGAGAAAAATAGCTACTGCGGTGTAAAGTATGCACCTCACATCCTACCATAGTCTGGTAATATTTATAATATCTAAGCGGCTATCTAAGGATACGGAAACGGAAAGGTGAATGTAGATATGAAGGAGAGAGAGAGCGCCTTAGCAGGAGCTTGTCGGAGAGCGTCACTTTAGGGAGTTAGATGAGGGTACACAGTCAGAGGTTTGAAAGGTTATGCAATGGTGTTGCTTGCCCTGGCTTATTTCTGCTTAGGTTCCCTAGTGTTAGTATCTTCAAGCCTGGAATAGATTTACATACTTGTTGCTTCAACTGTTACTCTCTGGCGCAGGGCAGCACATACAACATATATAATAATAAGATACATGGCCGCTTAAAAAAAAGGGGGGGGGAAGTTGGGGAAAAATACAACTTGTGGACAAAAAGAAGTATTTGTACATACTAAAAAGGCAGCAGAAATTATTAACAAGATACAATGGCAAAAACAAAAACTCGTCAGCATTCGTCGAGATTCCGGGTGGCGCGTGGTCCATCACCACCTCCACCAATAGGTGCCCGGCATCAGGGTGGACGACGCAGTAGATACGGTGGTTGGCGTTTCCTGTCGCGTCCGGCGGTCTGCCACAGTGTGTGTCGCGTGCCTCACTTCCTCCACTTGAACTTCTGTGTAGAGCGGCAGTTCCTGACGCATTCCAGATGGATTTTTCTAGTCCCATCTGAGTTTCCTCTGTTGAGTCTCATTTTCCGTCGTGGTCCAGATGGATTTTTCTAGTCCCATCTGAGTATCCGCCCTTCCCGGCCGGGATCAAAGCCGGTCCACTGCTTGGGGTATCATCGCTTTGGATGGCGTGTAGGGCAGGGTCCACGGACAAGAGTTCGCCCTCCGTACGTGAGTGTCGGCGAGACCCCTGACCGTCCTGTCCCACACCCTCACAGTGGTGAATCCCTCCCTGGGTGAGCCCCCCAGGGTTTGCTTGTTTCTTCCTCTACTTGTAGTCAGGTCACTTCTGTTTCGTCCCCAATGGTGTGGTAAACATCGGCGAGGCAGATCCCGGGTGGGCCGAGGTCAGCCATTACTTGTCTGGTACCTGGTGGTTCCATTCCCGGAGTGGAAGTGCGTGGGACCAGTTGACAGGTCCTGAAACGTAGGGAGCTGTCGTCTGCATCGCCACTGGGACCTCTAGTTGTTTGTTGCCTGTTGCTTGCTGCTACTGAAGTTGCAGGTCGGGGTTTCGGGATTTTCTCCTGGGTTCCAAGGAGACGACCTGATTCCCTGCCTGGAGCTAGGTGCTGCGCTGGTCCTGCATGGCGTAGCTTGCTCAGGCTGATGGTACCCATAGATGTTGTCTGTCAGTATTGTGGGCTGTGAGACCGTAGCCTCGGTGCGTGTCTCGTCGTTCAGCAGGCGAGCGACGAGACGCAGCCCAGTGTCTTCAACCAGATCGAGGGCCAGCATTATGCAAGCCCGTTTCTGGAGCTTGGGGCTTGCAGTGTCTACGTGAAGGCGTCACCCATTCGCCGCCGGGTTGCCCGCTGCGTGTCCCGCTCGTGTTGGGCATCCCAGTGGCGGCTCGTGAAAAATAAAATGGAGGGACTGCAAGCCTCACACAACAGTAGGATACAAAAATTTGACCTACCTCAGGTATGAGTTGTAGTTGATGTCCACGAATTCCCAGGGCATGGTAGTAGTGTTGGTGGTAGAAGGGATGGCCGAGGTGGTGATGGACCAGTATTAATTGAAAATAAAGTCGGCGTGTCTGCTCTTTGATGTAGCAAAATTGTTTATTACTATTTCATTAAAATCCTTTATTTCTGTTATCATTTTATTTTCAATGGATATCACTGCTAAAGCCGACAGTCTGTCATTCACCATGTACTACTTGAAAATAAAGTCCGCGCGTCTGCTCTTTGATGTAGCAAAATTGTTTATTACTATTTAATTAAAATCCTTTATTTCTGTTATCATTTTATTTTCAATGGATATCACTGCTAAAGCAGACAGTCTTTCATTCACCATGGTACTGCGCAAAAAAGTTTTAATTCTCTTCAAAGTTGAAAAGCACCTTTCTGCTTCTGCCGTTGTCATTGGAGTTGTTATTAAAATTTTCAGCAACTTGACAGTGTCTGAAAATGTTGACTGTAGATTATTGTCATTCATCATCTCCAACAAGTCTATGAGACTTTCTGATTTACACAAATCACGATTTAACCACACCGTCCACACGCAATGTAAACACGTTGTACGAGACTGAGCTGCTTCAAGTGCAGCTCATTGTCTCCAGAAGTGGTGAGGCGGCGGCGCCAATTAATAACAGACATGAATCGTACAGCATTGACAGCAACTATGAAAGTAACTTAAATTTTGGTCTGATTTTAATGAAAATTCACTTAGCAACGTATTGAAAATAATTAAATAACATATAAAATGATATATTTGTTGGTAGTGTATTATTCAGCTGTCTCTCTAAAGGAATCTTACGCCTGGCAGTGAGTGTCTGGGGGGACTGCAGCTCTGCAGCCCTATGCACGAGCCGCCACTGGGGCATCCATTATGAGTCAGGATGCGTTGGTCTCAGCTCATCTGGTAGGGGGTCAGCTGCAGCTGTGGTGGTGTCATCTCCGACTTTTGTGTGGGGTCAGGGAGACCTCGCCCAGGCCCGTGAAGAGCAAGGGCAGTGCTGACTCTGTAGCTTGGCAGAAAGACAAGATCCCGGGGTGGAGAATCAACAATTAGAAGTGCCCCTAGACTCGTTACTTTAATCTATGTTCTGTGACCTGGTGTTATATCTATGAGCCCTAATCTGATCAGGTCTTACTGGTACAAGTGGGGCAGTAGCTTGGGGAGTTCTCTGATTATTACTTGGGGTGTGAGGTACCTGATTGTTCTGAGGGGGGTGGTCAGCTGCTGGTGGAGGGATAGGGTGTTGGGAAGGGAATGTTACTCCTAGAGGGGGCTGGTTGGTGAGGCCTGATTTGTTCAAGACGTCATCGTCGACAGTTGCCAGCTTCAATCTATTCACATGCACAGTTTCCTGACGTCCCCCCTGGCAAAGCGGGGAAATAGTGAAGTTTACATTGCTGGGTTGGGCGGTTACTCTATATGGGCCCTGCCATCTCTGTTGCAACTTAGAGGGGGTATCGGGGGAGGATGATTCGTTAGTTAGGAAGACCAGGGTACCTACGGTAATATTGGAAGGGGTGACCCTGAGGTTATAGTAGGTGGCGTTGTGTAAGTGACCTTTCCTGTTTAGTTCCTGCACCCGAGTAAAGACCGTTTGTAACCTGTTTTGCAAGACAGAAGGGTAGTCCTTGCCATAGGATAGGGTGGGGGGTTGATTACACCAGCAGGAAGGTTTGGATCCCTACCAAAGTGAAGGAAGTAAGGAGTGTTATGCAGGGTGGTATTAATTGCGGTGTTCATGGCCAGTTGTGCAAGAGGTAGCTGATCGTCCCAACCGCCGTACTGATTATTAACCAAAAACGACAAGTGATCTTTCAACGTGCGGTGGGAACGCTCAACCATGTCATTAGCCTGTGGGTGGTAACTAGTGGTTAGATTTGACTTAGCCCGCAGCAAGTCGCACGCCTTCTGAAAGATGCCCGAGGTAAACTCTGTCCCTTGATCACTTACAATGACCCGGGGACATCCATGAGTACCAACGTATTGTAATAGGGCTTCACAAACTGTCTCTGTGCGTTTATCGGGGATGGGTATATAGGTCGCAAAACGTGAATAGTGATCGACGATGGAAACAACTTATCTTTTTCCCCGATGTGAACGTATTGTCATGTCAGTTAGATCGATCGATACCCGTTCCAAGGGCTGAGAGGCTGGTGGGAACTCCTGCAGCTCTCCCTGTCTCTTTGGGGTACCCTTCCTTAACTGACATGGCAGACATCCTTTGACAAATGCCCCAACTTTCCGCGCTAGATTGGGCATGAAAAGCATAGAGTGTGCACGTGCATATGTGCGACATTCATCCGGGTGGGCTGCGAATTTGGAAGAGTGAGCTACTTCTAGGGCCGAGTTTTCCAAGGATGCGAGTTCTGTGGGTTGTTCATCATCCTGGTTCATAGTAACAAGATACAGGACTCCGCTTAAAAGACTTGAAATCACAAAGTGAGGCTTTGTTGATCTTCTTGGGGAGCGGACCCCCCTCAAGAACTCAATGACAGGACCCCACTGTGGGTCTTCGAGTTGGCGTTGGCGCACCGCGTTAGGTGATAGGTCCCCAAAAATGGGCTGAGTCATGCTGCTAGGATTCTCGACATTATTTATAGGTAATACATTACGGCTCAGTGCGTCTGGTACTACGTGGTTCTTGCCTGGCTTATGCAAAATGGAGAAGTTATACGCATTTAGAAAGACTGCCCAGCGTGCTACCGGTGCATTAGGCGTTTTACCTTGGAAGATATATATTAAAGGACGGTGATCAGTGATTACATAAAAGTGTCTACCAAATAGGTAAGCATCAAAGGAAGTTACCGCCTTGAAAATAGCCAAGGCTTCTTTCTCAGTTGTGGAGTAGCGGAGGGCAGCTCCGCTCAATTTCTGGGAAAAATAAGCAATAGGGATGGGGTTATCTTCACCACCTTGCATGAGACAGGCTTCCAGTGCTTCGTCGGAAGCGTCAGTGTGCACGTAAAACGGCTGCATGAAGTCCGGCAGTGCTAACATTGTTGCCGACTTCAATAAGTCCTTAAGATGGTTAAAAGCTTTATCTGCCTCCCCCGACCACCGAAACTGAACCGACTTCTTTGTAAGTTTCGTAAGGGGGAGGGCCGCCTCTGAAAAGTGAGGGATGTGACGTCTGAAAAAATTGGCGGTGCCGAGGAACTGTTTCATACCCCTGGCTGTGGTGGGAGGTGGCATCTCTGCTATCGCTTTCACTTTCACCGGGTCGGGCCTAACGCCGCCATGACCTACGATGAATCCCAGGAATTTAACTTCCTGGCGCGCGAACGCGCATTTCCTAAGGGACACTTTCAGTCCGGCCGCTTTCATGACCGAGAGAACCTCATCTACATCCCGCATGTGAGAATCCATGTTTTTACTATAGACGATAACATCGTCCAGGTAAGCCATAGCGTTCCGCCCAAGCACGGGTGTGAGACTGTGGTTCACAGCCCTCATGAACGTGGCCGGTGCTCCCTTTAGCCCGAAAGGTAACCTGTTGAAACAAAATAGACGGCTGCCGTCCGCGAAAGCAGTTTTGGGGCGGTCAGCCGGGTCAACTGGTATACTCCAGTACGCATCCTTACAGTCTAGAACTGTGAATGTAGTAGCTCCGTTCAATTGGTCCAGTGTCTCGTCAATTCTGGGCAAGGGATAGCTATCAGCTATGGTGTCCTTATTAAGTTCCCTATAGTCTACACAGAATCTAGTTGACCCGTCCTTTTTTCTGACTAATACGACCGGGGAGCAATAGGGGCTAGTGCAAGGGAAGATGACACCACGTTCCTCCATTTGGCGACATAAGTCCCTAATTTGAGTTTTAGCCGCCTCAGGAAGCCTCCACTGCCGTACTCTGGTGGGGGGAGCGGAGCCGGTATTAATTTTGTGTGAAGCTGACATCAGGCCGAGGTCCTGATTTGAAGTTGCAAACAGATCTTCATGCTGCCTTATTATAGAGCGTTGACGTTCTCTAATAAGGGTGGGTAGGTGATCTATGTCAAGGGATTCTATTGCAGTGGCGAACATTTGCTGTGACTCTACGAATTCTGTGTCACTCCTAATGTTATATCTCGTAGGATCAAAATGCTCCAGATCCTCTACTTTATCGACCGCACAGACTGTTCCCACTGAATGACCAGGAGTAAGTTTAAATTCCCTGGAGGTGGGGTTTATGACTGGGACGCTAGGCTGCTGAGTGTTAATGAGCCCCGACTGCACGTATGGGGACATTTTATGAGGGGTTTCAACAAATACATACTCCTGATCCTCCGTGGAACTGTCGAACGACCTTGACCATCGAGCGGGCAGAACAACACTAGAATGGGGAGGGATGACAGTGGCGCGCGTTGGGTGTAGCTGGGGGGCTTGGGGTGCGGGAGGCTGGGGGCGTTTAGGCTTAATGAGGTGGACGGGCAGACCAGACCTATTCCTAATAGGAGTACCTGCATAATCTCTACCATCTAGTGTCACGGTATACCGGCTCCCATCAAACTGGATTCCATACTTAAACCTACACAAGAAATCTGACCCAATAAGAACATCCCCTGGGAAAAGATCACCGCTTACCACAACCAGCGCGTGAACAACTATCTTATCTCCAAAGTCTACAGTTATATCTCTGGAATCCAATGTTGAGAGGCGGTTCCCCGTGACGCCACATAACTCAGGAACTCTATGCTTTCCCCCTAGGCTCATCTTGGAGACCACGTTCTGTTTCACCAAGGACACCGAGGAGCCTGTGTCAATGAAAGCTTCAACCCGTTTCCCTCCCATTTTCAACTTAATAATTGGCCTGTCTTCCCTAGTCACCATCAACGCCTCGCCCTTGTCTTTAGTAGTAGGGACATAACCTGCGAATGTGTCCCCACTCAGCACATGCGTAACAACGCATTCCGGTGTGTGGACACTCTCTGCGGGTATGTCCCTGGTCGCCACACCCATCGCACTGGTTTCCCTCACATTGGAAGGGACATCCGTGCACCGCGTGGGACCATGTCCCACAGGAGGAGCAGCGAAAAGGCTTCGAACCTCATCTTCAGCTTCCCGTTCTTCGTTTTCTTCCTTTTCTGTTTCTGTCCATTTCCCTTCATCATCGTCGTCTCCCTCCGCATCCTCCACAGGTCGTGGACTCTCATTTTCACCCTGATTTCAGAGATAGTGGGGACAGTGGCCTACCTATGCACATCCATTACCTTCTCAGTCACCTTGTTGGTGGCATCCATATAATCAAAAGCATTTGTTCTTCTCCTTAACCTCTCGTTTTCTGCTTCACAAGCCAGGGCACTTCCAACTTCCTTGTTCAGAGGCAACATGTTAGATGGCAGAGGCATCCGAACTCCGAACACCTTATCGTTACCCTGGCGCAGCTGAGTGTTGCTAATCTTAGGACGACCCATCTTGGTGGCGGCCCTTTGAACTAACTGCAAAACAACACAGAAAAAACAACTTTCAGCACTTCAATATCACCACCTATTGAACAATATTTTATTCAAAAGTACGGACTGAGATTTTTTCCTTAACTGTCCAAGTCAAGCTACTTGGGCTGAATTCGTTGATCAGTCCTGGGACGAATATTACCAATGGCGTGAATAGATTCCGTGGAATAAATTCAGGGCATTCCCGTCCAGGGAGCCTCAACAAACTCTGTAAATATTGCCATTGGCCTGCCTTTGGCACACATACGGAGTTTGGTAATGTTCCATGAGCGGGAATGTCCTGAATTCATTCCACGGAATCTATCCACGCCGTTGGTAATATTGGGCCCTGGTTTTCGAAATATACGTATGTGGTGACTTGCAGCAAAAATATCGGCATAATTTGTAGCGCATTGAGTTGTAATACAATAGCATATTATGAACCAGTGTACACAGTAGTCGAATAATCCAATTCAATAACTTGATTTTAACAGGTTGTGCCACATTGCCAGTCCCTTTATTATTTACAGTTTTTTCGCGTTTTTCATGCCAAACCCAAAAGTATCCACAAACCTTCTAATGCAATGATGTAAAAAACTCAAACATATTCGGAATTAGCGTGGCTGATAGACAAATAATCCAACCCAAGCAATTAGATTTTGAAAACTTTTGCAAAACTGTCACTCCTTAATGTATAGTACTCAGTATAGGAGATGTAAACGGGAAACCAGATACCAGATGTTATTGAGAAATCCGACTGCGAGAATGATTTAGGAGTACTGATAATTTTTTTTTTTTTTTTTTTTTACGGGAATTAGCCCACCCGGGCACAGGTCAAACGACCAGCAATGGGGCCTGGGGGGGGGGGGGGGGCGAAAACAAAGAGCAGAACGAAATTGAAAATAGAAAACAAAAAGGTTATACTGTGTTAATCAACACCATGAAGACGGCAGAAAACCATCTTTTTAAAGTGAGACTGATTGTATAAGTATGGAAACACAGAAGAAGGCAGAGCATTCCACAGTTTGGCTGTGTGAGGAAAGAAGGAGGTACTATAACGGATTATCTCGTGTGACCGACATCCACAGAGAAACTGTGTTACGAGCCCACGGCCTTGCCGGCGGTACACAGGATGCCAAATCCACCGAACAATGCCCGTTAAAGTACCTGTAAATGAGAGAGAGTGAAGCAACATTGCGGCAAAGAGAAAGGGAAGAGAGATTGTCGACTAAAGGAGGAGAGTAAATAAGACGAAATGCTTTTGATTCCACCCTGTCTGACAGTTGGACGGAAGAAGAGCCACCCCAGATATGAGAGCAGTACTCCAAGCTAGGACGAATGAATCCCTCATATACTTGGAGCAACTGCTCAGGATTGAAGTAGCTATGGCATCTGTATAGCATTCCCAACTTTTGGGGGGCAGCTTCAGTTATACTAAGGATGTGTGATTTCCAGGACATATTGGAGGAAATGGTGAGGCCTAACATATTTATTTCAGAATTTGGCAGGATGATAGCGTCCTGAAATGTAATTGGTAGGAGATCATCTAATTTACAAAGTGTAATTGGTAAATATTGAGTTTTATTACTATTGAACTTAACCAAATTTGTACCTCCCATTCAGAGATGCTGCACAGATCCGCATTGATAGAAGTAATGATATCAGTTCTAGAAACAGATCCAATTTGAGAGTTAGGAGGAAGGGGAAAATGTGAAGATGAGTGAAGAGTAGAATCATCAGCGTAAGAATGGATAGAATTAGTTGTAGTGTGAAGTAAATCATTGATAAAAAGAAGGAAGAGAGTAGGTGAAAGAACAGAACCCTGTGGGACACCACTACTGGTAGAAAAAGAGCGAGAGATGGATCCCTCGACAACAACTGCCATGGATCGGTTCTCAAGAAAGATAAAGATGAGAAAACAAAGTGGGGGAGAGAAACCAAAAGAGGGAAGTTTAGATTGCAAAGACTTGTGTCATACCCTCTCAAAAGCTTTGGAAATGTCGAGGGCCACGACAAAAGTTTCCCCATAATCTCTAAGAGAGGATGACCAAAGATGGGTGCAATAGGAGAGCAGATCACCAGTAGATCTCGCCTGGTGAAAGCCATACTGGTGATCCGACAAAAGAGAAAGGCGTTCAAGGTGAAGGAGAAAATGGGAGTTCAAGATAGTTTCGAAATTATTAGAGAGGGATAAAGTTAGGGCAATGGGGCGATAGTTAGAGGGATTAGAATGGTCACCCTTCTTTGGGATGAGCTGAACCAAGGCATGCTTCCAAGAAGGAAAAGTTTGGGTTATGAGGCAGAGGCGAGCAAGCACAGGGGCCGAGGCTTCAGCACACTCCCTCAGAACACGAGGGGGTATTCCGTCCGGTCCATGCGCCTTACTCACATCCAACCTGGATAACACACAGGCAACCCTGCGAGTGGAGATTATAGGAAAGTGCATAGGTTCAGTAGGAGGTGCAGGGGTAGGAGGGATAGAGTGGGAATCATCTAAGGTGGAATTAGAGGAGAATAAGGTGCCAAAAAGGTTGGCTTTGTCAGGGGGAGAGTTGGCTATAGAGTTATCAGGTCGGAAGAGAGGAGGAAAAGAAGGAGCGCAGAAGATGTTACAGATATTTTTAGTTAAGGACCAAAAGGATTAATCAGAGGAAGAATTAGTCAGGACAGCGGTCTTTCTTTTATTAAAATTCCGCTTGGCCCTACGAAGAATAGCCTTACAACGATTCCTAGATGTAATGAAAGAGGTGTGGGTAATAGGAGAAGACGATAGTTTCATAGCTCGATATGCACTATCTCTCACCCTGCAAGCAAGAGAGCAGGAGCGATCAAACCATGATTGTAATGTGAAAGTTTTGGTAGAAGATGGGATAAATTCACTCATAGCGCCTTGTATAACCCCAGCAATGCTGTCAGCACATATCGAGACATCCCGAGTGGAAAAGCAACATTCATCCCAAGGAAAGTCGGTGAAGAATTCTCGCAAGGATTGGCAGCTTGCCCTCCGATAGTGCCACAGTTGACGTTTAAAGGAGGGTGGGGGAGGTGGTCGTGCCCAGTTTGATTTAATAAAAATAAGGTTGTGATCAGAAGACCCTAAGGGGGCAGAAATTGAGTATGAATAGTGTGAGGGGCTAGAGGTAAGACAAAGATCAAGAATGTTAGCAAGTTGATCGTGTCGATCAGGAACGCGTGTAGGGTGTTTGATTATTTGTTCCAAATCATGAAGTAGGGAAAACAGAGTGCCTCAGCTCCACCTGGGTCATCCCTTGCAGAGCCAAGCCACTCTCTGTGATGTACATTGAAATCCCCTAGGTAGAGGATTTCGGTGTTGGGGGTGCGTGGATAGCAATGACTCATGGCAAGAAGTGAGATAGTCAAAGAGTTCGAAATAGTTGGTAGAGTTGGGAGAACAGTATATGAAACAAAGAAAATAGTCACAGTAGGTAGAGATATTTTGAGCCAGATGACATCATAACGGGGAGATTCAAGATTCGTGAGTCGAGCTATAGGTGTAAGTGTTGCAGTAGGCGCATACACCTCCCTCGGAACGGAAGGAGGTATAAAGGTTGTAGTTGGAGACTTGAAAAGGTTTGGGTGAAGCTGCTTTGGACAGTTGAAGTTCGGAAAGTAGTAAGAGGTCGGGGGAAGAGGTTAATAGATAGTGCTCCACAGAAGAAAAATTGGATCTCAGTCCGCGAATGATGGAAAAGTGAAGTGTGAAAAAAGCCGATCCTTCAGCAACCACGGTGGCGTCAGTTGAGGCCCCAGTAGCTTCTTGATGATCAGGTCGGCCCTGGGGTCCACAACCTTCCCGAGACAGTGGGACCCATCCGAGAAGGCCCTGCTTCAATATTAATATCAACTGACATAGGAGAATAAAACAGTAGGAATCTTATGCCAAATAAACAATGTATGTTTGCTCGAAACAAGGCTAATAAAGTTCTTGGGTTCATACAAAGGAGTCTAAGTTACAAGACATGCGAGGTCATCCTAAATCTACATCCTGCGCTTGTGAGACCTCACTTGGATTACGCAGTTCAGTTCTGGTCACCGTATAACAGAGGAGAATGACAAGACTAATCCCGGGATTAGGAACCTTGAGTACAGAGACAGATTAAAGTATCTTAATTTGCACTCCCTCGAGAGAAGTAGAGTGAGGGGCGATATGATAGAGGTGTATAAATGGAAGTCAGGGCTGAACAAAAGGGACATTACAGAGGTACTCAAACTATCCAACCAGGAGCGAACTCGTAATAATGATTTTAAATTAGACAAATTTAGATTTAGGCGCGAAATATGTAAACATTGGTTTGGAAATAGAGTATTGGACGAGTGGAACAAGTTACCAAATATCATCATTAACTCGAATACGCTGGTTAGCTTCAAACATAGGTTGGATGGATATATGAGCAATAGGGGTTGGGTGTAATTGGGACTGCCCAGTATGGGCCAATAGGCCCGTTGCAGTTTCCTCTATTCTTATGTTCTTATATTCTACAATACTAGCAGTAGGGCGGTCTACAACCACGTAGTACCACCACAATACCAACAGTGTGGCGGCCTACAACCACGTGATTCCACCACATTACCAGCAGTGTGCCGGCCTAAAATCACGTGTTACCTCCACAATACCAGCAATGTGGCGGCCTACAACCACGTGTTACCTCCACAATACCAGCAGTGTGGTGGCATACTACCACGCGTTTCTTCCACAATACCAGTAGTGTGGCTGCTAACAACCACGTGTTTCCTCCATAATACCAGAAGTGTTGTGGCCTACAACCACATGTTCCAAAATTCCAACACTGTGGCGCCCTACAACCACATGTTACATCCACAATACCAGGACTGTTGCGGCCTACAACTACGTGTTACCCCCACACTACCAGCAGTATGTAACCCTACAACCATGTATTACCTTCACAATACCAGCAGTGTGCCGGCCTACAACCACGTATTACCTCCACAATACCTAGTATTAACAAATAAAGAAAATATTATTAGAGATATCACAATAAGGGAAGAACTAGAGAACAGTGATCACAGAGAAATCAGGTTCACCCTAAATTGGGAAAGAAAAAACAATGAAAATACGATCAGAGTCCCAAACTTTCGATCCGAGGATTATGAATGGGTTAAGAAGGTACCTACTGTAGGTGAGGTGGCCTGGGAACAGGCAGGTCAGTCCCTGGTAGGAATGGGTGAGGTCACAGGCGAAACAACAATTAATCTAATATGCTATGGGAATAGCAGTGTGTGTGTCTGTCTGTCTGTGTTTCTGTTCTGGGCAGCCGAAATTGTACAATCGTTTTCATCAAACTTGGTGGAAAAATACCAAAAAATTCGTAGAGTGGAACAAACCTGGTCCCATGTCGATGTTTTCTTTAGGAAGGCATTAATTAACCATTTTATTTATGCTGGAAAATGATCTAAGTCTATGGACTTGGCGCACCCTCATTAGCGCTAGTCAAGCATGAGCGTTCAAACTTTCACGGGGCACGAAGGGCCAGCGATCACTTGTCATGACTATAACATATTCACTAGTATACTACGAAAAGCACATGAACAAAAAAAACATACAGAAAAATTAGGTCAAATAAGAATGAGCCAAGGTGGATGACCAAAAAACTTAAACATGACATAGTAATAATGAAAGGAATTTATAAGAAATTAAAGGGAATGGAGGAGCATCTCAGAAATAGGTATAATGAACTATCTAGGAATGTTTAGAAAAATGTAAGGAAGGCAAAGAGGGACAACGAAATCAGGATAGCAAGAGAATCCAATGCGAATCCCAAGGGATTTTTCCAGGTATATAAGATAAAGGTCAAGGACAAAGTAGGACCTTTAAAGTCAGAGAGAGGGGAAGTGATAGATGAGAGTGAGAAAATAAGCAAAGCATTAAACAGCAACTTCTTATCAGTTTTCACAGAAGAAATTCAGGAGGATATTCCAAAGGTGGAACTGATATTTATGGAAATAAAGAAGAGAAATTAAAGAATATCACTATCGGAAAAGAGAATGTTCCTAAGAAGATAAATAAATTAAAGAAGACAAAATCCCCAGGGCAGTATGAAATTTCCCTCGAGTTTTGAAAGAGTGTAAGGAACAGATTAGCGGACCCCTCGTAAATTTATTTACAAAATCATTAGACACGGGAGTTGTGCCAGACTTGAGGAAACGGGCAAATGTAGTACCCATATTCAAAAAGGGAGACAGAGCATCAGCGTCAAATTACCGGCCGATTAGTGTGACGTCAGTAATGGGGAAATTTCTTGAATCAATTATAGCAAATAGCATCCGATGGCATTTAGAGAAAAGCAAATTAATCTACGACTCTCAAGATGGGTTTACAAAGGGAAAATCTTGTCTAACAAATCTGCTGATGTTTTTTATGAAAGTCTTCGAGGTAGTAGATAATGACTGTTACGGGTGTCGGAATAAGAACCAATGAATAGATTACTGGTCGGCATATGAACTTCGACTCATTCGTTGTGTACACACAGAAGCAGTTAAAATTTAGATATTATATGTTATACTTGAAATGTAGTAACATTAGCTTCAATGTGTTTGGTAAAACAAAGTAATGTTTATTGTATTAGTCTCGAATACTAATGAATGAGTGAGCGTTTGATAGCTATTTGTGGATTCGCAACTTGAACGTCTTTTGTTTATGAAGTCATTTCCGCCCACCTCTGCTCGCTTAGTTTTACCTCTCTGAGCCGGGTGGCTTTAGTATTGGGCTGGCAGTCATAAGATAAGTATATCCTCTCCTATTGTATATTCCTAATGGTATAACGTGTCAACCTTGCTCGACTTTTAAGAACGCCAAATATTATATAGTGATTTATATGTGAGACTGTGGGTAGTCACATTTTAGAATTCAACGTTAAATAACTTACTTGTTTATGAGTTACGGGTGTTTGATAACCACATTGTTCATGGTAGTTTCTAGACTAAATAAGTGTTTAGTCTATGCTTTGATGGTCATTATTTTGTCACTCGGTTGAGTCGTTTATGTGATCAGATTTAATTTGTATTTGTTTATTTTTGTACATACTGATATATTTGTTTTATTGTTTGTTTGTTAATATATTCTTTAATTAAATTTATTCCGTGTATTTCAATATACCTCATAGTAATGAGGTGATGATTTTGGTGGGATCTATTCCTTGGACCTATAATACAAAGAGAAGTTCAATTTATAATTTTGTTACACCCTAAGAGGCCTAGGGTCATAACAAAATTGGCGACCTTGACAGGATAGATCCCTTTATCACTCATTAACTAAAGGGAATATTTAGATATAGAATTCTTTATTGATTACTCATGGCTACTTTTGATGTTGGGGAGTTTGATGAGAATCCATCCGTGAATATGTTGAAAAGACTGTGTTCTACGAAAGGATGATTGGATGAGACTTGCTCATACATATGAAAATGAGTATCGATGTAATGGTCATGACGGCTAACCTGAAAACCTTAAGGATTCATATTACGCTCAAACGTCCACAAAACCTTCTGAGTCCCCCCAGTGGAAACGTCCCCCGTTTTCTATGTTTCCCCCGTCTTGGTCTTTGGGAGTAGCCGCTGTATGTTGGGACCTGTTGCCATCCAAACCTTTGTAATCAATTTAATTTGGCTTTCGATAGCTGAGTCAGAGCATTGTTAGTTGAGATAATAATAGGGAATGAAAATGAGTTCATAGTCTCAATTTCAAGGTCAGAGTGTACAGTAAATTAATTCATCGGAATAGAAGTAGGTGAACTCCCTGGTCTGTTTTGAGTGAGGGCGCTGCGGGCATTTCAACCGTTAGTAAGTGCCCGTCCCTTCACCCATACAGGTAGGCCACCCACTCTGTGTTGTAATTTGCCCTTCTTTAAGTGATTTGACCCAATTAATAGTTGATTGTGCAAGTGTTACAGTAACGTAGTTGATATGCTCTGAGTGAAGTCATATTTACGTCTTTAACGTCCCCTGAAATGTGATGTTGTTGTCACCGTTAGTAAGTGCCCGTCCCTTCACCCATACAGGTCCCCTGACGCTGATTCCCGTTTGTCTCCCGATCCCATTGTGATTCTTGAATCGCTCTACCATCCAACAACGGCCTCGGATGTATTAGATGTCCAGCCGGGATCATATATGAGAAGATGGCACCGATGCAGCCGGATTAATGTGCCCCAAGGCTTCGTTGGGCCAGACCCCACACCCGCCATGTGTCTGGCTACCCCATCTCGGGTCGGAGTGTAACCGACCACAACAGCAGTTGTTAGAGGCGCCAGTGCTATACCCTGTGACAGGCCTTGGAATTATAGTCCACAGTGTGGTTGTAGGTGTTGTTAATACTTACCCATGTTGTGGGGGACCCATGTCGGGGTTTGTATCAGTATTAGTGTCTTGGGAGGAAAGACAAGGAACTGGTCCTGCGATATAATGTAAGGTGACATCAGGTAGTGTGTGCACGGTAAGAGTGTAATATCCGAATAATTGCTGTTGAGTAAATAGGAAAAGAAGGAAACCAGTACATAAGACATAGAGAGTTTGCAATAGGCCCAGGAGCTGAGCCTGGTAGTTATGTGTTAATAACATCTATTTTCCCCTTTGATTTTATTAATAAACTTGTTCTTTGAGAATTTTAGGAGTATTCATTTCTCCCACAGTATTGTACCTTTATTTCCATCCAAGTGACCTGATACCAAAATTACCATACTCACGTGCCTAGACCCTCGCCCATGCTACCCAAGAATAGGTGACGGAACTGAGTAGAGTAAGAACTAAGAAGTAAATAAGATGAGGGTGGTGTAGAAACAGAGAGGGAGTCGGGCCCCCTCACATTGGTGACAGACCAAGAACGCGCCCCCTCACATTGGTGGCAGCTAAAGAACCCGCCCCCTCACATCAATATAGTCAAAGGAAGTCTGTGATTCAAAATGCAGTTCTAATAGTGGAGCGGCATAGCTACAATTTTCATAACAATTGTGCATTTAATGATGAAAGCACCAAATTTGGCACAGCAATGGAGTAATGGTATATAAACATTTCCAGATATGGAACCACTCGATGCTGGATTTGAGTGGCCGCTATAAATCAGGGGGGGGGGGGGGATTCAGGAAAAAAATTCAGGTTCACCACGTTACTGTCTTAGTCCTGTGAGACCGTCTAATACTGCAAAGCATAGGGAAATAATAGGCTATAGGAAGAAAGAAAAGGTCAAACCCAGTAATCACCTTGGACCAACCATTGTTTGCAATAGCCAAACAGATTCAGTGGAATTGGCCCGAAAATTATTGCGAAGAGAAGTTTATTGTGATTCTGGGCGGTCTCCACATTGAAATGGCGGCTCTGAGGATGGCAGGCAGTTGGTTGCAGGGTAGCGGGTGGGCAGAAACCCTGGTGCAAGCCGATATTGCCAGCCCGGGAACTGCGAACTCTTTCCTAAAGGCTGCTCACGTCACACGCACCAGGCGAGGCCATCAGATAACAGCAGCAACCTTGAACATCCTACAGCACAAGGCTTATGGCAAATACACTGAAGATGCCCAAAGTGATGGTCATGAGCCCCTAGAGTCTGGTGTCTGGTGTCAGCAAAGGGCTGAATGTTGTTCCCAGTTTCACTACTGGGCAACCACCTTCAACCTAGAGCTAAGTATCTTTATGTTTGTTAGATCACTATGAGAATCAAACTTCTCGCTATGCATGGATGCTCTGGCTGAACTGTGTCAGTGGTTCTTCGCCTTGGATCATACTCATTATTCTCGGTGGGTTCCAGTCCACCTGAAGGACATGACAGAGCTCTCGGCCAAGCATCCTGATGTGGCTGCATAGTTTCAAGCTGGACATTTTACAGCAAAAAAGACAGCCCGCCGTTTTTCTGCAATGGCACTAGACCAGGCCCTTGAGCAGAACAATGCCTGCATCAAAGGTGATGGTGGTGCAGTCGGTTTGACTGGAAACCCTAGTGCACTTCGACGGTGGATGGTTGCAGGTCCAGAAGTAGCACGGGACATTGCTAAATTTGAATCATCGCAGAAAGCTGAGCAATCCAAGGCTAACTTCCACAATCATGAGCAAACCAACACGACGCAGGACAAGTTTCTTCGTGGTTTGAAAGCACTTACACTTGTCATGCAAGAAATGGGAAACCCATTTGAAGAAAAGAGTGCTGACCTAATGGTTCTTCATACAAAGGAAATCTTGTGTCCAGAAGCCGTGAAGAGTGTGCAAAATGTTGTCAAGATTGGACTAGAACAATTCCATTCATATGTAAGAGAACGCCTTGAAGACATGTCTAAGCCTATTGGTGACACTAATAAGCTCAACAAGCTAACACTATTCAGTTCTATGAAATTCAAGTCTCCAACTCGGAGTAAGCAGCAACTAGCCTTCGCAAAAGACGACTGTGGACTCTTCTCCAGGCTCTACATAGCCTGTCAAACAAGAGAGGGTGATTTGGACGAATTCTTCAAGCATAAAAACCGGGCCTGTCCACCAGCACTCTCCAGTAATGGGAAACTCCGCTTCAGCAAGAAGGCCGACTTACTCACACCCCTTGAACAGCTTGCTGACAAGATCACTGACGCTCCACATGTCACCTCAACTATACTCGATGGACCTGCCGTTGTGGAAATGTTCAAGCCAGGAGGCAGTAGGACATTTCAAGAATACAGTACAGTTGTATTCATTCCTTATATTGAATCACAGATCGAATATCGATCTCGACTTGACCTGGTATGGGATTGCTACCTGAAATCTGGGAGCCTAAAAGCAAAAGTAAGATGTAACCATGGCAAGGGCATTCGAAGACGCGTCACTGCCTCTGGTCCTCTACCTAGCAACTGGCAAAACTTTCTCCGCAACAGTGACAACAAAGAGGAACTCTTCAGTTTCCTGTCAGAACAGTTGGTTGTTAAAGAAAGTAAACAGCTGGTACTCACTGTTCCACCCTGGAAGGACACTGCCAACTTGGCACCATGCAACCACGAAGAGGCCGACACTAGGATGATGGTTCATGCAGCTGATGCCTTGGAATGTGGTCATCGGTGAATACTCATTCGTACCGTCAATACAGATGTTGTCATCCTTGCAGTTGCTCTAGATGAACTATGGCTTTCTTTTGGAACAGGAAAGAATCGACGTTACATAGCAGCACATCAGATTGCAAAGGCCCTGGGAAGTCCAGAGCTCTTCCAGTGTTTCACGCAATAACGGGCTGCGACACGGTATCTGTCTTTGCAGGTCATAGCAAGAAGGCAGCCTGGGCCACATGGAATGCATTTCCGGAAGTGACAACCGCCTTCCTCAGTCTGGCTTCCACCCCAAGTGAGCTGCCTGATGGTGTCCTGTCGACACTGGAGAGATTCATCGTGCCGCTCTATGACCGTACGAGCACATGCTGTGACGTGAACGTGCTGAGAAAGAAACTGTTTTCAAGAAAATCAAGATCACTAGAGGATCTCTCACCAACACGAGCAGCTCTGGAGCAGCACATAAAGAGAGCTGCTTATCAGGCTGGACATACCTGGGGACAGGCCGAAATAGCGTTTGTCAGTCTGCCATCACCATGTGACTGGGGTTGGATGGAGTCGGGTGATGAGCTGGAACCACTCTGGACCACACTCTCTGAAGTGTCAAAGTCATGCCACGAGCTCATCTCTTGCGGTTGCAGAAAACACTGCGGTGGCAGGTGTAGGTGCAAAAAAAGCTGCACTTAAATGCACTGGACTTTGTGCATGTGAAGGTGGCAGTTAAGGCCAAATATCTACAGAGATTCGACCTCAGTAGCCGAATGTTCAGAATTTTTTTTTAAGATATAGGAGTTCGGAAAATTTGTATTTTAATTTTCCAGTGTAATGCTTTTACTTGTCTTTTTCATTGTAATAAACTTCGAAAACTATCTCAAATGATTTTCGTAACCCGGATTAAGTATATTGATGCATTGGAATGAAATATGCAACCGTAAAAACAGAAATACATAGTTTAGGTATCCTGAACGGTGGCCATCTTGAAATTCAATTTGGCACCCACAGAGGTTGAGTTTCTAGTGGTTCCATATCTGAAAATATTCACCGTGTATTACTCTATATCTGTACCAAAGTTTATGCTTTCATCATAAAATGCACAATTGTTTGGCTAAGCCGCTGTACTATAACTGAACTTGTGAATGAAGAGGTGCTACCGAGCACTGACTTTGCGTGTATTTGACCCCAGGAAAGCTGTGGAGATAAGAAAGCTAGAATTGGAGCGTGGAAGGCTAGAACGAGAAAAGGATAAGTTGCATGAGTTGGCTTTGAAGGAAAGAGAAGAAAGGGAAAGAGAGCGTGAAAGGCAGCATGATTTAGCGTTAGCACAGGTTAGCAGTAGAAGACGAGACTTACAGGCATTGTCTTTAGAATCTGAGATAAAATTGTTTGATGTGACAAAACATTTGACTTATGCCTGCTTTTGACGAGGAGGATCCAGAAGAGTTTTTCATGCAGTTTGAGAAAATTGCAATGTGTTTTCAGTGGCCTGAAGAGTCGTGGATTGCTATGATTCAAAGTGTGCTCACTGGGTCAGCTCGTTCAACATTTCTATCTTTGTTAAGTGAAGTTTGTCGTAGTTTATAAGTTAATGAAAGAAGAAATTCTTAAGGCATATGAACTCATTCCTGAAATATATAGTGAAATTTAGGACTATGAGAAAGACTGATGTACAGTCGTATATAGAATTTGTTTATTCATTGAGTAAAATGTGTAGAAGGTGGATAAAGTCTAGCAAGGTAGAATTTTTTGAGGAACTTGTTCAGTTGGTGATTTTAGAACAGTTTAAAAGAGCCACTCCAAGAGATATACTGTCATGGTCACAATGACGGCTGGTCTGTTTAAAACCTGATGATTCATATTATGCTCCACGGCCGCAAAACATGTGGATAACTGGTGAGTTATCCCTAGGAAGAAACGCGTTTTCCCTCTCTTTAGGTGCCGGTCATTTTCTCCAAGATCTCAACGTATACACACAAAGACTCCTTGTCTCTAAGTCCCGCCCATTTGGGGAACTAACAGTTGTCAACGTGTATATTCCACTTTTTCCTGGCAAGCTCAATCTCTAATTAGTTTATGTAAATCAACTTAAGAAATTCGCCAGACCAGTGTCAACTGAGGGTCATCTTTGAATGTATAGCCGTTGATTTGAATGTAATTTCTGTCATTGTGTGAGTAGCCATCTCTGGCAACTCAAGCTGTATATAAACCTGTGCACGAAGGAGAAAAATCCCTCCTCTGACGATTTCCAAATTATCCCAGGTATGTGAGCGAGTGTTCCCCTCCGATATAGTCATTCAGTTTAACTTAGTCAATTTTGTGAATATCAGTGTTCATGTTGTAACAATGAAATTGTCATTTACCCAGTGTAAGAAGTACTATGACGTAAATGTCGTCTGTCATTGCTAGATGAAAGATTGTTTGTGATTGAGTCATCATCATCCCCTTCTTTGACGATTTCCAAATTATCCCAGGTCCAGTGTGTGGGTTATTTGAACACCCCACCAGCTGCCCGGAGTTGGTGGCTACCTAACAGTTAGCTGTATTGGACGATGTCGCTGATTCGGCAGGATAAAACTGCTCAAGTCACACTACAACCGACCATAACAGCGATCTTCATTTGTTGAGACGCCAGTGTTATGCCCTGGGACACTCTGTACAGTTATATGGTCCACAGTATTTGTTACATATGATTGGAGATAATTAACCGAAATATTATTATCCCATGTTGGGTAGTGAACCCATAAATATTGTTAGTATCAGTAATAGCGTGTTATGTGTTGTGAGTGCATCCTCCATATGTACTACCAACAGTTCTAGTTAAGGTACCATATGTAAGTTTGTCATGTGGTGTAGTCTAATGAAATGTACCACCAGTAATGTTGCAAGAAGCAAGAGTATCTAATTGGAATTGTCAGTTGAGTAAAGCCAAGGAATTGAACCTTGTAGTTGTATGTTAATGACATCTTTTACCTAATTTAATTTCATATTAATAAACCATTTCTTGAGTATATTAGGGGCATCATTTTCCCTCAGTATCCACCTTTATTTTTGTCCAATGACTTGATACCAGAATTACAGTACCCATGTGTCCTAACCCTCGCCATGCTACCAAAGGACTCAGGTTATGAAGTAACCATGAAATGAAATAATTAAACAGAACAAATGAAGGAAATAAGACAAAGAAAGAAGTATGAAATAAGAATATAAGGGAGAAGAAGAAAACCCCCGCCCTTATAATACAATTGTACTTAGGAGAGAGAGATATTAGTAATGTTCATAAAGCTGCTGCATAAGCTGATAGCTATGCCCTTACTCACAAAATGCATCCTGTTAAATCTCAAAATCATTCAGGTGGAAAGGGTTTTGTAACCAAGGAAAAGGGTGGTAGACAGAATAGTAGTGTTACTTCTTCTAGTAAAGTAAATTTTCGTGGAACTCAGGTGAGCTTGCTAAGACCTATGCCAAGACTAAAGCATTTGTCTGCTTTTACTGTAAGAAACCAGGTCATGTGATTGCAAATTGCCCTAAATTGGAAGCAAAGAAGGAAGAGCCAGTGCTCTCATTCAAACCTCTGGAGAAGTTTGACAAAACTTTGGTGAGAAATCGCCCAAAGGAGGATTCTTTTGAACCTTTCGTGTTTGATGTTTCAGTTGCAGTTGAAGAATCAGATGATCAGTACCCTGCGAAGATTTTGCATGACACTGGTGCTTCTCACAGTATTCTGTTGAAACGATCTGTTCCCTGCGTGGAAGATTCCTATACTGGAGAGCATTTGGTGCTGAAGGGTGTCGGTGGAGTGATCACTGTTCCTTTGTGTAGTGTTTTTGAGAACTCCACTTGTGACTGGTTGGGTGACTATTTGTGTTCAAGATTCTCTTCCTGTGACAGGGGTTACTTTTTTGCTGGGTAATGATATTGCAGGAGCCAGCGTGGTGACAGATCCTGTAGTATCTTCTACTCCTACAGTGGAGAATAATACTGGTTTAATTGAAGAAAAATACCCTGATTTATTTCCTTTATGTGCAGTTACAAGGAGCCAGACTCCTTGGAATAAAGTACAGACCGTTCCTTCAGTTGACCCTAAGCTTTGTATTGCTGATAGTAATACACCTGGCAGTGATGAAAATGATTTAGGTATTGAGAATTTGTTTGACAGTCAGGATGATTCATTTGACAGTGACATTCGTGGGAGAGATGTGAGTGAAGCTAGAGATTCAGTTAACATTCATTCCCAAAAATCTGAAGCTGATCTCTCATCTAGTGACAACATTACCATTCAGAAAATACCTTTAACTAAGGAGAAACTGATAGATGATCAGCAGAGTGACTCCGAATTAGCTGAACTATGTAGGAAGGCTGTGGATATGGAAGAAGTGGCTCGCTTCCCTGTTTGTTACTACATGGATTCAGAGTTACTTATGAGGAAGTTCAGATCTGTATCTGATCCTGCTGATGAGTGGAATGTTGTGCATCAGGTTGTGATTCCCAGTTGTCACAGGGGAGAAATCTTGAATTTAGCACACGACTTTTTGGGAGGACATTTAGGAGTTAGGAAAACAAACAAGAAGATTTTGTCGCATTTTTACTGTCCTGGAATGAAAGGTGATGTTGCCAGATACTGTAGAACTTGCCATGAATGTCAGATGGCTGGTAAACCGAATCAGGTCATAAAACCTGCTCCCCTAAAACCCATTCCTGTGGTAGATGAGCCATTTAGCAGGGTTATAATTGATCGTGCAAGTCCTCTCCCAAAAACTCGATGTGGCCACCAATATTTGTTAACACTCATGTGTACTACCACCAGGTACCCAGAGGCTATACCATTGCGAAACATCAAAGCAAAGAGTGTGGTAAAGACTCTGACTAACTTCTTCACTAAAATGGCATTCCTAGAGTTTTGCAGTCGGATCAGGGTACTAATTTCACTTCTTTGCTTTTCCAGCAGGTGATGAATGAATTGGGTATTAAGCAATACTTAGCTTCTGAGTACCACCCTCAAACCCAAGGTGCCCTAGAGAGATTCCACCAGACTTATAAATCTATGCTTAGGAAATACTGTATAGAGTCTGATAAGGATTGGGATGAAGGAGTGCCACTTATGTTGTTTGCCATAAGAGAGTCCCCAAGATTCCCTAGGATTCAGTCCCTTTGAAATGATTTTTGGTCATGCTGTAAGAGGTCCTATGACCGTGTTGAAGGAAAGTTGGATAAATAATCAGATAAAAATCCCTTTATCAGTGTATGTAGAGACGTTTAAAGAGAAACTGAAGAGAGTAGGTGAGATTGCTCTTGAAAATCTGTCAGAATTACAGGAGAAAATGAAAAAGCAATATGATGAGCATTGTCAAGCTTGAGAATTTAAGCCAGGAGATAGGGTTTTAGCACTTATACCCCTGTATAGAAATCCCCTTCAAGCTGAATATGAGGGTCCATTCACTATAGTTAAGAAATTAAATAACCTCAACTATGTCATAGCGACTTCAGACAAGAGAAAATTGGAGAGTGTGACTCATATCAACAGGTTGAAACAGCATTTTGGAGGAGTGAAGTGGTTTGTTCGGTAACAGGAGGAGAGGAGGTGGTCCCAGACACTGATTTCTAAGTGGATATCCCCATAAATATTTATAATTCCAGTATATTGTGTGACCCTAAATCTAAAGTATTCCATCCTTCACAACAACAGTCTCAGGATGTGGTGCAGCTGCTGCAGGAGTTCAAGCCACTCTTCGACGATGTGCCACGCCAGTGTTCTCTGCTGGAGCACGACCTAGTACTGCTGCCTGGCGCATCTCCCATCAAGCAAGCACCCTACCGAATGAGCCCTGATAAGCGGGAGAAGCTGAAGCAGGAGGTGGAGTAACTGCTGGAATATGACCTAGTGGATAGGAGCAGTAGTGCATGGGCGTCACTCTGTGTGCTGGTGCCTGAACCCGACGGAAGTGTCCGTATGTGTACTGACTACAGGAAGATCAACACGTGCTGATGCATATCCATTGCCGCGTAGCGACATCATCGATAGTGTGGGTCGAGCATCATTTGTCACCAAGCTGGATCTTCTCCAAGAAGACCTCTCAACAAGACCTCCTGCTGGACCCGGAACTGTGAAGACCGCCCTCTCTCTGCTGCCATTGTTTGGCCATCTTCCCGGACCGGACCATCCACCACTGACATCGTCGACAACAACTCACGAGTGTTTTCGGTTTATCGAGCATTAGCTTGCCCTCCCCACTGGTGGTGTGAGTTACCAACACTCCAGCTGGAGAGCAGGTATAGCGCGATATTCCCGACGTGGTTTGAGCTCTTTTCCTTCTACTGCTATTTTTCCTTTTTTCTCTCTGGCCTAGGGACCTGCACCCTGAAAAGTGTATTCGTCCTGCGGTCCCCCTGTAACTGTTCACCTCCCTCCCAGGAGATTGTGAACACGAAAGGGGGTTGGAGCAAGAACCCATCCCAGCCGAGTCTTTCCAGGAAAACCGTGATCGTGCGGGTCCACCTGGAAAGAGGATAGCAATACTTATCCTTCCCCAATAGGCACACTTAGCTCACGTCTATAAGTGAGCAGTCACACACACTAGGAAGTAGGTTTCCCCAACGGGGCTCCGGGAGAGAAGCTCAGGAACCACTCTACGACCACCTGGCCATCATTACCTGTGGGGAGTGCTGAAATTCCTCTGCTACTTGCTCAATCGGAATAGGTAGGCTCCATAAAAAAAAAAAAAAAAAAAAAAAAAAAAAGCTTAACCACAGGTTATGGAGGGCGTACGCCCTCCTAACCGCGACCCCCGCCTGAACCGCCAACCTGACAACCCGAACCACGACAGGCTCCGCACAGAGAAAGCGGACCAGCTACGGGCCTTCCACGAAGCCCTGAAAAGCAAGAACACTGCCACCGCCTCCAACAACTCCACCACCACTGTTACCGCCACTGAGGACGACAACTGGACGAAGGTTGAAAACAAAAAACGCCGACGTGCTTTTTCGGGAAACGAATGCCGTCAAGCAGCCCCAAAGGCACCCATCACCACCACCAGCTCACCCCTAACGACACTGCCAAAATTCCGGATCTCGAAAACGGACACGAAAACGACATATGCCGCATCACAGAGATAGAAAAACTAAATCCACCTGCCAAGTTCTCAGCGCAGCCCAACCTAAAGGGGGAGATGATTATTCACCCCAAAGACAAGGACTCCGCCACCACCCTCGACACTTACCTGCAAAACACCACCACTGTTGCATCAACCAAAGGAACTACCCCTCGAACCCCTGGAGAACCATCCGAAGATCCTAAAAGACGAGAGATGCTCTCCCCCGTCCGACAAGACGGCCACCACAAAACAAGTGCTCATAACGCACTACGGTCCACCCCCCAGCACCATAGACCTCAAACCTGGGGGATCTACGAAGTGAGGCCCTTCGTCCCGGAGCCCCTGCGGTGCTTCAGATGCCAGAAATACGGGCACCATCAGACAAGGTGCACGTACAAGGAAATCTGCGCAGTCTGCGCTCAGAAGCACGACACACACTCCTGCCTCACCAAGTTGAAAAATGGAGAAAAGATTGCCCCCAAGTGTGCCAACTGCGGGGCAAACACAACGCCTGGAACCCTGGATGCTCCGAGAGGACAAAGAGGGTCCAGACAAACCGACCAGCAGCAAGACCGGCCCCCACAGCCTGCACACCAGCCCCACCAAGTACCTTCGTGTGGGGAACCCAAAGGCCAAAAAAACAAAACCAACCTCCTCAGCCGGTCAACACCCAAAGTGCAGCCCAGTTTCCTGGCCTCACTACGGCCACACCTCAGCCACCCAAGCAGCAGACACGACAACCACGAAAAAGACAAAAGAAGCACACACCAAGGCACCAGAAGGAATGATACACGTATCAGACCTAGCCAAGGTACTGACAACCTTCGCGGAGGGCCTAGCCGGACTACTGGGCCACAAGATCCAACCCACACAGCTCCAAAAACACATGGGGAGCGTCCTCGGGCAAGTCGCCACAGCTCCAGCCACCTCAGTGGAGGACGCCACGCCGGTCCCCACACGAGTGACAGCCGAGGTACACTCTACACCGAAAAAGGCCACCAGAGAACCAAAGATTCCGACAGCTCCCAGAAAGAAATTGGATGTTTCAACTCCCCTGAACCGAACCACGGCCCAAAAGGCAAAAACCACAGCACAAGAAGATGTGAACCTGATCCAGTCGGAATCGGACCTGAACATTTCTATCGAGGACCACCTGAAGTCCCCGATGAAACAGTGGTGGAAAACATCAGCACCCTGAACATCCTTACATGGAATGCTCAGGGCATCAAAAACAAGAAACACCTCTTGCAAGAAGCAGCAGCCAAGGACAAGCTTGACATTATACTGCTACAAGAAACACTTCTACATGAACAACACTGTTTCAAATTCAGCGGTTACAAGGTATACAGGAGGCATTTCACGCAGGCGTCAACAAGAGGATATATGATCTTGGTCAAGTCAAGCATACCCTCCTCCGAGGTCATGCAGCAATTTCCATGTGGGGAAAACATTGAGACACAGGCCGTCAAAGTAACCCTCCAAGAACGGGAATTAACTGTTCACAACATCTACAAGAACCCAAGGGGCTCACTGGAGGTAACTCATTTATTCGCTTCAGCCGCTGACCACGCCACACTCATAGGAGGGGATTTCAACGCACATCATCCCTTCCTAAGCTCGGTAAGCCCCACAAATGAAGACGCCCGACACCCTATACACCACCTTTCAAGACACACCCGAGATCTGCCTCCTGAACACCGGAGAGCCCACCCACATTTGGGGAGGAAGGCTAGATCTAGCCTTAGTCGCCAGTGCACTACAGCCTTCGGCCTCCTGGTAGCTACACCCCACGCTGACCAGCGACCGCTTCGCCACCCTACCAACGCTGAAGGTAAACAAACTCCCCACTCCACCACCGCCGAGATGGAGATACAATGCCCAAAAGGCAGACTGAGGACTCTTTAAGAAACACCTGGCTAAGTAGCGCGAAAAATCACAGCCGGCCGGCGCAGCACACGTGGACGAGACAACCCTCCACCAACATTTGGTCGAGGCCTTTCACCAAGCGGCAGAAGAGGCTATCCCAAAAAAAAACCCACATCAAGACAATCCAATGATACTGGTACTACTGTCCCAGGGTAAAAGAACTCAACCACAGAGTGAACATGGCCCGAAGAAACTACAGGAGACATCCCACGGAAACAGACATCTCCTGCAAGTTATAGTTAAGGATACCAGGGAAGAGAAGGAAGAAATAAAAAACGTAAGCTGGCTCAAGTGGTGCTCCGAACTGAACCAGCACACCTCCCTTGGCAAAATGTGGGCCCAGATCCGAAGGGCATCTGGGAAGGAAACACCACCATTCCAACCCAGAAGAGGAAGCCGAGAGACTTGCAAAACTGTTCTCTGACCGAGCAGCAACGAAAAACCTCCCGAGAAAGGCGGAGGAGACACAACGGCGTCTGCGACAGGTCAGACTCCAGATGATCGAAGAGGCCTGCAACAGTGAATATGACACCGTCAGACCTTTCAACCAGCAAGAACTCCAGAAGTCGCTAAAACGAAGCAAGGACACAGCACCAGGGGCCGACAGGATAACCTACTCCATGCTTTCCCATGCCGGAAAAGCCGGACACGAGGCTTTGTTACAAGTCATCAATGCTTCGTGGACAGCACAAAGACTTCCACCGGAATGGAAGAAGGCAGATATACAGCCCATTCCGAAGCCCAGAGAACCAGACAAACCGAGGCCCATCTCCCTTCTCAGCTGCATAGCGAAGACAGGAGAAAGAATGGCTCTCAACCGACTCAAGTGGAAAGTAGGCAGCCCACACCCTCAGATTTTTGCTTACACCGAGAATACCGGCACAGGCAACAACATCGCCGAGATACTCAGCACAGTGGACTACAAACCAGCTCTGATGGTCTTCCTCGACCTGGAGAAGGCCTTCGAACTAGCAAATCCACTGGCCATTATAACGACGCTCGCTGAAAAAGGCGTCAAAGGAAGGTTGCTGGGGTGGATCCAGAACTACCTCACACAGAGAGAAGCAAGAGTACGCTTTCAGGGAGCAACCTCAAGCTACAGGGTCCATGAAAACAAAACACCACAAGGAGGCATCCTCAGTCCAATGCTGTTCAATGTCCTGATGGAAAATCTTGTCAAACTTCCTTTCAGACAAACAGCCAAGCTCCTATGCTATGCACACGACTTACAGCTTATAGTAAGAGGATCAAACAGACATAAGAACATAAGAACATAAGAATGGAGGAAACTGCAGCGGGCCTATTGGCCCATACTGGGCAGTCCCGTTTACACCCAACCCCTATTGCTCATATGAGCATCCAACCTATGTTTGAAGCAATTCAGCGTATTCGAGTTAATGATGATATTTGATTACTTGTTCCATTCATCCACTACTCTGTTTCCAAACCAGTGTTTACCTATTTCACGCCTAAATCTAAATTTGTCCAATTTAAAACCATTGTTACGAGTTCGCTCCTGGTTGGATAATTTGAGTACCTTTGTAATGTCCCCTTTGTTTAGCCCTGCCTTCCACTTATACACCTCTATCAGGTCGCTCCTCGCTCTACGTCTCTCAAGGGAGTGCAAATTAAGATGCTTTGACCTGTCTCTATACTCAAGGTTCCTAATGCCCGGGATTAGTCTTGTCATTCTCCTCTGAATTCTTTCCAAGGATTCTATATCCATTCTGTAATACGGTGACCAGAACTGGACTGCATAATCCAGGTGTGGTCTCACAAGAGCAAGATACAGTTTTAGGATGACCTCGCTAGTCTTGTAACTAACACTCCTTTGTATGAACCCAAGTACTTTATTAGCCTTGTTACGAGCAAAAACACATTGTTTACTTGGCTTAAGGTTCCTACTTATCATTACTCCTAAATCTCTCTCGCAGTCGGATTTCTCTATGGCATCGTTGTTCATCTGGTATCTGGTTTCCCTGTTTACATTTCCTATACTGAGTACTTTACATTTGTCGATGTTGAATTTCATCTGCCATTTTTCAGACCATTCGAAAAATTAGTTTAGATCCTCCTGTAGTTTTGCCGAGTCCTCGTCAGATTTGATGACACGTCCTATTTTAGTGTCATCAGCAAATTTACTTATGTTGCTGTCTATGCCGATATCTATGTCGTTTATGTATATAATAAACAATAATGGTCCAAGTACTGAGCCTTGGGGAACTCCACTTGTGACGTTGCTCCAATGGGACTTAGTGCCGTTAATGCTCACTCTCTGTTTCCTGTCCTGTAACCACGCCCTAATCCATTTAAGGATGTCACCTTTGATGCCATGAGCTTCTACCTTTCTAATTAGTCTTTCGTGGGGTACTCTGTCGAAGACTTTGCTAAAGTCAAGATATACCACATCATAATTGTGCCCCTCATCCACTGATTCGAAAACTGATGAAAAGAATGTTAATAGATTAGTTAGGCAAGAACGTCTGCTTGTAAAGCCATGCTGGGAATCATTGATCAAACGGTGCTTCTCCAGGTGATTTCGAATAGAGTTTGAAATGATTGCTTCCAGTAATTTGCCTACTATTGATGTTAGACTGATTGGGCGGTAGTTAGAGGATAGTGATCTATCCCCCTTCTTGAAGATCGGTATTACATTCGCTATCCTCCAGGATTCTGGTACTACACCTGTTTTTAAGGACATGTTAAACAACTTTGCTAAGGGCATACTAAGCTCTTCCTTACATTCCTTTAATACTCTGGCAAATATCTCATCGGGACCAGGTGACTTATTAGGCTTTAGTTTGTCTATTTGCTTACTAACATCGTTACTAGTCACTACTATCTCACTTAATTTGTTTTCTTCACTATCTCTGAATGGAGTCGGTGCCTCGGGTATCATGTTTAAATTTTCGGTGGTGAAAACTGTTGAAAAATAATAATTCAAATTATTGCTCATTTCTCCGTCGTTATCAGTGAGCTCGCCGGAGTCTGACCGTATTGGTCCAATCTTTTCTCGTGTTTTAGTTTGATACATTTGGTAGAATCCTTTGGGGTTTGTCTTTGCCTCCCTTGCTATCCTTACCTCATTATTCCTCTTTGCTTTCCTTATCTCGGTTTTAACCCTACTCGCCAATACCCTATAATAGTCCCGGAGGTGAATTTCGCCACGATTTATCCTTCTACCTACAGCCTTCCTTTGGCCAATGATGTTCTTTAAATAATTATTTATCCTTTTAGGGTCATTGTTGTTTGATCTGAGTTATTTGTATGGTATGTTCTGCCTTTGTGCATTAAGTAGCTCACTATTTAAATTGTCGTGGAACTCGGCAATCTCAGATCTCGTTATCAGGTCCGTGTCATCTGTCAGGTTCACGGCCAAGCGCGACACCCCCTCTCTCAGCTGTCTCTTTAAACTGTCAAAGTTTGCCCTTCTGAAATCTGGTACTTTAGTGGAATTTTCCTTACGTCTGCCCTGAAAATCTAACTGGAATCGAATTTCTTTGTGATCGCTGTTTGCAAGTTCGTTCCCTACCTCGACATTGCTAATGAGGTTTTCTCTGTTTGACAAAACTAAATCCAATATATTATTACCCCGTGTGGGTTCGGTTATATGTTGACTTAGGAAACAGTCCTGGATCGTCTCGAGAAAATCCTCTGATTCTGAGTTACCCGTAAGGTCGGTCCAATCTATTTGGCCAAGGTTAAAGTCGCCTACTATACAGACTTTGTTGTGTATGGAAGCCCTGCGCATTTCATCCCAGATAAGTCGCTCATTGACGCTATCAAGATTGGGGGGTCTATATATTACTCCTGTGATTAATTTTTCCCGACCGTCACTTAATTCTATCCAAATTGTTTCTGTATTCCTCTCAGTTTTTATTTCCTTATTTATTTCACACTTCAGATTATCCCTAACATAGATTGCTACTCCGCCTCCTTTCCTGGTCTGCCTATCGGTATGGAACAGTTTGTAACCCGCAATTTGGTATACGACTGGTAATTCACGTGTGTCTAGGTTGATCCATGTTCCAGTGAATGCAATTATATCGATTTCTTTGGTACATACCAAGGCCTTAATATCTTCCATTTTGTTTCTCATACTTCTACTGTTCGCATAGTATACATTTAAGTTAGTCGCGTTTAGTTTTAAACTCCCTGTCTAATTTAGTTATGTCATCATTCCTAACACTATTTCCCTGTAATCTTTCGCCTTGTTTACCCTCTCCCACTGCAGTCTCCTCCACCCCCGTGCCCCTATGTTCTCTTAGCAGTTTAAAGACTTCGATATCTTTTGAACTGCCCCCTCTAGAGCCCCAGCCAGGGTTGCTGCTCCATCCCTAGACAGGTTCACCCCATCCCTAGCATAAAGGTCCCTTCTGCCATAGAAGTTGTCCCAGTTGTCAATGAATGGGACTGATATTGACTTGCAATATCTGTCAAGACGGTCGTTAACACCAACTGCCCTTGACAACCATTCACTGCCAACTCTCCTTCTAGGCAGGACACCGCATATGATAGGGATCCCTCCCTTAGTCCTAATACGATCTATGGCTGCCTTGAACTTGTCAAGAAGCTCCTCGCTCCTACACGGGCCAATATCATTGCCTCCTGCACTGAGGCAGATAATGGGTTTGTTCCCATTACCAGACAAGATATTGTCCATCCTGTCAATTATATCCCCCACCCCAGCTCCTGGCAAACACACCCTCATCCTATTTTTGTTTTTACCACAAAAGGCCCTGTCCATGTACCTTACCTGTGAGTCACCAACAATTAAAGTTTCTATACCTTCCTTGTCATCCCTGTCCCTGACTGTACTAACGTCCAATTCGTCTATCAAGAGACTGAACGGGTTGGTACACTTAGCTGTTGTTGTCGTTGTTGTCGTATCCTTCGTGTGCTTCTTTACCATCAGCTTTGTCTTCACACTTCTCACAATTTTCCACTCGCTTGATTTTTCGTCAGCCACTGGCTTTACTCGTCCAGCCTCTCCTTTTAACATCGCCAGCTCTTCCCTTAATTTCAAGTTCTCCAACGTGGCCCTCTCAATTTCTAACTTGGCCCTCGCCAATTCTTCAGTGGACCACTCCAGTTTGGTCAACAAACTCTCATACCCAAGACCGCACATAGCTCTGGCCATATCTGATAATTATCCCTCCGGAGCTAACCCTGCCGTGACCTTTCCCCTAGCCAACACGCAACACGCACTCCAACTTATAGAAGAGGAGTGCAACAGACTTGGACTCAAGATAAATCCAGCCAAGGCTAAAGCAATGGCCATCTGCACAGACACACTAGACAAGATGCTCTCCATACAAAACACGCCGGTAGTCTGGACCAACACCCACCAGTGTCTTGGAATCTGGTTTGACCAGAAACTCACCTTCAAGCCGCAACTCGAGTATCTCAGGCACAGGGCGAAGAGCAGACACAATATAATGAGGTTGCTCACCAGCACAACCGCAGGAGCAAACCTTCATGTTCTCAAAGCCTACTACACGGCCGCCATCAGATCGCTGGTAGATTACAGTGCTCCAGCACTCATTGGACTGAGAGAAGACCAGATAGCTAAGCTAGAAGTTATCCAAAATAATGCTCTCAGGACCATGCTCGGAGCACCCATGTGCACCAGAATTTGCAATTTGCAAATGGAAACTGAACTACCACCCCTGGCAGTACGAGTCAAGCAGGTGACAGCCGGTCTCCTCGCCAAAATCTGTAGATCAGAAAAGCCCACAGCTGCCAAAACGCGAATCAGTGCCTCCCTCCACCTCGACAACAGAGAGCGAGGTCATCCGACACCTGCAAGCAGAAACACTCGTCAAGAACAACCAAGACACACGAGACAATGGTCACGTAGTTCCTCCACCATGGAGCCCTCCACCAGCCACATTAAAAATTACCGACCTAGGCTATAGTAAAGCCAACCTCCAGAAGGAGGACCTCAAAAAAATAACTCTAGAAGCCAAAGCCACCGAGACGCCTGCTGATGCAGCATCATACTTCACAGACGGCTTGGTGGATCCAAAACATCATACATCCGGAGCGGCCTTCTACACCCAAGGTCAGACCCTCCGATGGAGACTTTCCAATGACTGCTCCACCCTACAAACAGAGTTGGTAGCAATCTCAAAGGCCCTACAACACGCTGCAACACAACACAACAAGTCCATCATAATTCACACGGACTCGAAATCGGGCATGCAGGCGCTGCAACACAGTCAACCAAGAGACAACGTCCACATCATAACCTCGATCCTCGCACAGCTACAGAAATTCCAAAGACAAAACCGCCCAGTCGTCTTAACTGGATTCCCAGTCATGTAGGGATCGGGGTGAAACGACGTGGCAGATGAAGCAGCCAAGGCAGCCACACACTCTAGTAGCGTACACATTCAAGTTCCAGCAAGTGTGCAACAGATCAAGAATCACCTCAGAAAGACTAGTAAGCTCCATATCCAAAAGAGCTTCCTTCACGCATTTAACGCTGGTTCCCAATCAGCCAAATGGTACCTGGCGGCTACAAAAGGGGAACCACCTTTCCCAGACAAGAAAACACCAAGACAAACCCAAGTTAGCCTTCATCGACTACGACTAGGGTACAAGTGCTCCTGGCAGATGATCGGAAATGACGTCATGGAATGCACCTACTGTCAGGAGCCAGCAGCCAACCCACTTGAACACTATCTCCTCGACTGAGAAGTCACACAAAGCCTCCGAAACAGAACTCAAAACTTCCAAGAAGCACACACATCACCAGCGGCCACTCTAACCCGAAAGGCCCAAACAAACCACATTCACCACCTTCTCCGGGTCATCACACGATACCCACCACCCAGATAGCTTAGAAGGTATCCTCTCCCAGCAAGTGCGCACCCAAGTTCGGAAGGCGCGCCACTCCGAAACTGACCACGTCCAAGAGTGGGGTTGATGGTAAGCGTCCACTGATCGGGGGCCCGCTCACACTTGCATCCTGCAGTATCCTTCCATATCTGCAGGTAGGACAACCTCCAATCCCAATCCGGTCTGGCTGCTCAAGGAGCTCCAGCCGGAACAACCGAACGGGCCGCCTATAGGCAAAGGCCCATGTCGGACTACGGTCCGACAATCTCACCAACAACAATAACGGATCTTCTCAAATCAAACTCTCGGAAGTAGCAAAGCAGATTTCAGCTTTTGTCACTGCGGAGGGGCTGTGGCAATGCAAAGTTATACCCTTCGACCTCAAAGGAGCACCAGCAACATTTCAGCGAGCAATGCATATAGTGTCGTCAAGCCTGCCTGGAGTGTACGCCTATCTAGATGATCTGGTCGTCGTCGGTGACACATGGGCACAACACATTGGCTGACTCTGTAGGTTATGTATCTATGCTACTGTGCCGAGTAGCATTTATATATTTAATTATGTGGCAACACTGCACATGTTATGTGGCAACATTGCCCCGAGGCTGCCATATGGCAAGGCAGTCTCAGTCTGACTCTGTGGGCCGTGCATGGAACACACTAGACACCACTTGTATTTCTCCTATCCGTTAATAAATGGACTTCAATGTTACTCCGTGTTTTCCTACCCATTACTGCCTTCTTCAGGGAACACTTCATGGCGCAATGAGTAGGATCTGTGGACTTACAAGCAATGGACAGTTAGCCGGCGATGTGCGACTGCCGGCGATGTGAGCGTCGACTCTTAGTGTGTCGTGTTGTGTTGCGTTGTGTTTCACGGCGACGTGCAGTGTTGCGCCGTCACAGTGCGTTTTAGTGATGGTGGCAGTGTTAGTGTCAGTGTATTAGTGTGTCTAGAGCTGAGAGTTGAGCATTGGCCTGTTTTTTGTGGTACCCACGGAGCACTCAGGCGTACGCCCTTCTCGCGTGACATCCGGGGGACACTGACGTTCTTGCCTCCGCGGCGGCTCCAGCCTAAGGCCATCGCATCTGCTGTCTCAGACACACATACACACACACACACACACACACACGCACACGCACGCACGCATGCACGCACTCACACACTCACTCAAGGACAGAACAGTGGACTCTATGCGTTATTTCTGCGCTGTTTATGTCATATATATGTGGTTCCAGCTGATGAGGCGCCACTTTATATACTAAACAGAGCAGTTCAAGCATACTAAGATAGGCTGTAAGAAGGGACAACGTCAAGACGGGAGACACGACTCCCCACCACCATCCCCTCCACCGGGTGCAGATTCTCATCCTCCACCTCCAGCGATGGACATTGCCACAATTCTGAGGTGGATGGACAACAGGGACGAGAGATGCAGAGAGATGGAACTTCAGAGGGAGGAGACACGAAGAGAGGAGGAAAAGTCGCGTTTTGAGGCACTGTTGGCGACCCTGGCACTAACCCACCCTCCCTCACTTGCAGGTAGCACGCATCAAGGCGCCAATACCCTCCGTCCCCCACCACACCAGCGTCCTCCAGGCACTCTTGCTACTCCAACAGCTCCCAAGGCATCTGTTCAACCCCCACCCGCCCTCTCACCAGACGTCACGTTTCAGCTTTTTCGTGAGTGGAGGCGGCGGTGGACAGATTACTCCATGATGGTGGACCTTGACAGCATGCCACCAAACAAACAGCTCATCCAACTGCGGATTTGTTTGTCGCTGGAGACCCAGAGAGTTTTGGAGCACACGTTGCAAGTGCCTCCCGATTCTACCTCTTCAGTGACGGATGTGCTCGACCTTTTGCAGGAGCACTTTAAGGGTCGGGATAATGAGGCTTTGCGTCGCCGAGCCTTCACCAGCTACAAGCAGGCGGAGAATGAATCCTTCTGACGACTTTTTTGTACGTTTGAAGAGTTTGTTGGAGGAGATCGACGTCTGCAAGGTGCACAGCCGGGAATGTGAGGAAGCCTGGATCAAGCACGGGATCTTGACAGGTGTCAGACAAGAAGAGTTGGTGCAGCTACTCATCCCCCTGGACGCTTCCTCCACACTCCAGGTGGTAGTGACTGAACGTCGGTCATACGAGGCCACCAAGTCCGCCACCTCTGCCTTACGGGCCCCACCTGCTGTGAGAGCTATCTCACAATACAAGAAGGGTAAGAAGCGGCCAACAACGTGAAGGCTGCCGCACGTTCTTCCACGCCCCCGCCGAGTGCTTCCTGTGGCAGCTGTGGAAAGCAGCATTGCCCCAAGACATGCCCGGCCGTCGACGCACTGTGTCGTGGTTGTGACCGTAAGGGCCACTGGTCTGACACAGACAGGTGCCCTGCACGAGGCCACAAGTGTCAGGCCTGTGGTCGCTATGGACACTACGACAAGTGCTGCCGCCAACCGAAGCCCAAAAGCCCGAGACGAGGAGGAAAGCAGCGCACTTCCCTCGGGGAGGTTCGCACGCAGCCCCCTTCAGATGGCCCACGCAGTGTAATGGGCCCCTGTCTCATCAACAGAACATATTATATAAATGGGTCAATACATCTGATATTATATTCAAATTCACCACCCTGTAACTTTCAACTGTCTATGAGTATGACATGAGTTGTACACGTGAGCGGGCAACTCTCCCAGGAGGGACTGACCCGTAGTCAGCATATCTGTAAGCCAGCACAGCGAGGCCCTCACTCTTCAGTCGCTCACAATAACTTATATCGTAAGGACGTGACCTAACGTTTATAATACATAACATAAGAACATAAGAACATAAGAAAGTGGGATACTGCAGGAGGCCGACTGGCCCATACAGGGCAGATCCCTTTCACACCCATCCCAGCACTTCCATGTGGTTATCCAACTTCGTCTTGAAGCTCCCTAGCGTCCCCGATCCTACTATAGCACTCGGTAGCCTATTCCACATATCCACAACTCTATTACCAAACCAGTGCTTGCCTATGTCCTTTCTGAATCGGAATTTATCTAATTTAAAGCCATTTGTTCTAGTTATTTCGTTATTACTGAGCTTCAGAACATCTTCCATTTTACCCTTGTTAATCCCACTCACCCACTTGTACACCTCTATCATATCTCCCCTAACTCTACGCCTTTCTAATGAATGCAAGCCTAAGCTTTTCAGTCTTTCTTCATATGGAAGGTTTCTAATATTATGGATCATTTTTGTCATTCTTCTTTGTACTCTCTCCGAAGAATCTATGTCCATTCTATAATATGGACACCAGAACTGAACCGCATAACCCATGTGTGGCCTCACTAATGCTAGGTAAAGTTTCAAGATAACGTCAGCAGTTCTGTTACTCACAGACCTAGATACAGTGGGACTTACGGTCGATCTATGTTCAGGAAATATATATACAACCCTTTTATAATAAAACAAGGAACTACCGTTTGTGGTTTCGTTACTTAAACCCAAATAATAAATATATGTGAACGGCCTGGTTAATTGCACAAGCAGCCGATTCATATAGGAGGCAAGCGGTGTGTACAGATTCTTAAACTGGTAGTCTTACCTGTTAGGTTCTGAATAATAAGTTCTATATACAGGAGAGAACACAAACACCTGTATAGTTTTGTAGGTTCGGTTTACTGGATAAGAGTATGTACACAAAGGAGAGCAGCACTCTCCCCGGCTAGGCTCCTTAGTCAACTGCTATAGACGACGTATGGCAAGTGATATATTAGCAGCTTCCATACGTCGCCAGGCACAATAATTAAGCATGTGGGATATGGTAATAACATTGCCACACGCTGCTAGCTAGGCTGAATAAATAATACATAAATGGAGCACATACATAATATACATACATGATATATAATCCAGCATACATAATATACATACACCTCCCTCCCCCCTATACGCTAATAGCAAAGTCTTGAGCGGACCTTTTCTTTTGGATCCGTTCTGAGCGTCGAGGGACTTCATCACTGGGAAGGGTATGGGACTCAACACTGGTGGCGGGGCCAGCAGAAGGCATTGTTACGGGGCGGAGAAAACGGCGGTTCCTCCACCACACACGACCACTGGGTAACCGCACCTGGTAGTCCCGTGACCTGCCGAGACCCATGACTACGCCTACTTTGTCCCAACGTAGGGAGGTCGGGTCCTGAACACGGACTTGGGTGCCGACACTCAACCTGGGGAGAGAACGGGCGTGGTCATTGTAGCGGGCGACGACGTCCTGAACACGTTCGGCGGCTCGGCGATCACAATCCTCTGTCTTGGCCTGCCACTCCTTGGAGAAGGATTGAGGGTGAGCAGGGACACAAGAACGAAGGGGGCGTCCATACAAAACCTGGGCAGGGAAGCGTCCGGTGTAGTTAGGTGTGTTGCGGAGTTCAAGAAGACCCCTGTCGAAGGCCTCGCAGTCAATGTTCCCAGAAGGGGCCACCTTAAGGATGAGGTGCTTCAGGGATTTGACAGCAGCCTCAGCATGGCCGTTGGACTGCGGGTAATGGGGCGATGACAACACATGCCGGACTCCCCATCGGTCAAGGAACACAGCAAAGTCCCGGCTTGTGAACTGAGGCCCTCCGTCGGTTCGCAGGCGTACAGGAACGCCCACGTCACAGAAGTAGTGGCGGAACTTGCTGATGGTGGCGGCAGACGTCGTGTCATTACCGCACTTGATGACAACCGGCCAACCAGAGAGACGGTCGACGATAACGAGGAAGGACTTTCCTGACACACAGAAAAAGTCGGCCGACACAGACTCAAAGGGGCGGGTGGGGTTGTCGTCACTCATGAAGGGTTCCTGCTGCTGGCTGGGTTGTAATACTTGGCAGGGCTCACACGCACGGACAACATTGGAGATGTCGGAGTTGATGCCGGGCCAGAACACAGTCTGTCGTGCACGTCGTTTGGTGGCCTCAGCTCCACGGTGACTGTCGTGAAGGCGAGCCAAGGCGTGGGGACGTGATGCAGCAGGGACAACTACACGTGCTCCGTACAGAACAAGGTCTCCGTCGCAGTAGAGTTCATCGCGGAGTTTCCAATACGGGAGCAGGGTGTTGTGAAGATCGTAGCGGTTGCTAGGAAATCCATTCCTCACACACTCGACAAGTCGGACGTAGGAAGGGTCATCTCGAGCCGCTGTTCGAAGGTCCTCCATTGCCTTGTCGTCATCTGGTGACAGGTCCGAACGAAGGGATTGGACGGCATGGAGAGTGACCACAGTCCTGACGGAAAGAGCGAGGTCGGCGTCGAGTACATGGTCTTCTGGAGTAGGGCGGCTGACAGGAGAGCGGGATAAGGCATCAGGGATGCAGAGCTCCTTACCAGCACGCCACACTGCAGTGAAGATGTACGCCGAGAGCTTCTCTTTCAGACGCTGGAGGCGAGGGTTCTCAACGGCGTCTAGCGTGTAGTGGTTGAGGATCGGGACAAGCGGGCGATGGTCGGTCACTAGGTGAAAGTGTTGCAGGCCTATGAGGTGAAACCTGCACTTGGACATCGCCCAAACCACAGCCAACAGCTCCAACTCAATAGTGGCGTAGCGCGTCTCAGTGTCAGAGAGGAAACGCGAGCCACACTGGACGAGCCGGAACTGCCCTCCACCATGATCCTGCAGTAGGGCGTATCCCACGCCATACAAGCGTGAGGCATCTGTCTGCAGAACTGTCGGCAAGGCTGGGTCAAACGTGGCGAGGACAGGTGGACGAGACAGGGCCTGTTTCACTTGCTGGAAGGCCTTGTCGTGGTCGGGGGTCCACAGGAATGTCCTCTTGGGGCTCATCAGGGGGCGAAGTGGTTGAGCGGCTGCGGAGATGTCCGACGAAAACTCTGCTAACTGGTTGACGAGACCGATGAAGGACCTCAAGTCGGTCAGGTTAGCAGGGGTGGGAAAATCCGTAATGGCGCAGACCTTTTCCGGGTCAGCTGCGATACCATTCCCTGAGAGGGTGTACCCACAAAAGTCAACTGAAGAGCTGGCCAGAACAAACTTGTCGGCATTTAGGGTAATGCCGTGCTTCCGGCACCTGTTGAGTACCTCGTAGATACGGCAGAGGTGATCCATATTATCCTCGTCGTACATGAGTATGTCGTCGACCACTTTCACGCAGTTTGCCAGACCTTGTAGAACCATATCACCTCGAAGACAGAAAGCGTCTCCTGTAGCGGCGAATCCCATGGGGCCACGGCAGTAACTGTAACGTCCATGCGGGGTGATGAAAGTTGTGAGTGGTCGGTCTTCTTCGGCAAGCTCTATCTGCCAGTATCCACACAGGGCGTCCATCGTCGTGAAGAAGCGCGCCTTCGGGTTCACACTGCGTATAGCTGCAAAGGGCGTGGGAGAAGGGTGCGCAGGACGAGACACCTGGTTGTTGAGCTTGGAAAGGTCAGTGGTGATCCGAACACCACCTTTAGGTTTTGCGACGACAACCATCGGGTGACACCATGGAGACGGGTCATCGCCGGTTGGTACAATAATTTCTTGGGCGACCATGGAGTCCAGCTCGTTTTTGACCGCCTCGCGGAAGGCCAGGGGAACCAGTCGAGGGGTGTAAATAGCGAATGGCTTCGCGTCGTCCCTCAGGTGGATCCTCATGGGGGGACCTGCCATCTTCTTGAGAGGCTTGGATTCCGGAGCGGACTTGGTCACCAGAACGTCGCTGAATTCCTTCAGGAAGTACTTCCGAGCATCCAAAGGAGAGGTGTCACTGGCAAGAGGCAGGGGTAGGGCGGCAGCAGGGTTGTTGCTGCTCCCTTTTTGCACCCTGTTGGCGTGTTTTACCTCAAGAATAGGTTTGGGGAAGTCCTGGGAGATGATGGCCAACTCCTGACAATGTCTGTAGGACAGCAAAGGAGTCTGGACACCGTTATGCACATCAATCCAGGCTTGACACGACCTGTTGCCAAAGTGAACCCAGGGCCGGGGTCATCTGTGAACCATCTGCCATAAAGCGGAGATCCTTGGGGGGCGGTCCTAGATCACTTGGAGAGAGCCCCAAGCATTGCAAATGCTGGGGACCGATGACTGTAGCATCAGCGCCGGTGTCGGGCAACATCTGAAGACGGGATGACACACCGCCGTAGGTCACAATGACACTGATGTACTGGGGGACTTTGGTCCTGGGACGCTGGGGGGAGCACACATTCCTAATGTGGCTCGAGCGTTGTCAAGAGTCGTCGTGCCTCTGATTGGGAGACTGTGGGCGGCCCTCTCTGGTGGAAGGGGGCTGAAGCTTCCGCCGACGCGGTCCCTTGGGTTTGTCGGAAGGGCAACACTTGTCATAGTGGCCCAGACGACCGCACACATTACACTGGACGCGTTTGGCTGGGCACCGTACTGTGAGTGACCAGTGGCCCTTACGGTCACAACTGTTGCAGGTAGACTGAGCAGCTGGACACACCTGTGTTCCGTGCTGCTTACCACAGTTGTTGCAAAATAAACCGGGCGTGGACGTGGTGGGCGAAGGCGTAGGAACGGACTTCTTGTCCTTCTTGTACCGGGACACAGCGCGTACAGCTGTAGGGGGAGCACGGATGGCAGAGGTGGCACACCTGGCAGCCTCATAGGAGCGACATATCGTCGACACCTCCTTAAGAGAAGAGGAAGAGTCGAGGGAGGTGAGGCGTTGGACGAGTTCCTCGTCCTTAACACCCATCAGGATCACCTGCTTCAACTGGGTCTCCTCGCACTGCTGGTGGTGGCCTGGACATATATCTACCTCTTCCGAGGCTCTCTTAAGACGTACGTAAAAGGCATCAAAAGACTCACCCTCCATCTGTCTGCAGCTAAACAATTCCCTCCTGCGCAGAGCTTCATTCTGCTGTCCTTTGATGTGCCGTTGTAGAACGTCCAGTACCTCCTCTACAGACAGCGAAGAGGTTGGGGGTACCTGCAACGTATGTTCCAAGACACGCTGAATTTCCAAGGACAGGCACATACGCAGCTGGATGAGTTGTTTAGGCTGTGACAAACTCTGGAGATCCACCATTGTAGAATAATCAGTCCACCGTCGCCGCCATTCACGAAAAGTCTGGAAATTCACATCAGGCTTCAAGATGGGCGGTGTTTGAGCTGCTGCTTTAGGTAGGGCTGGGGGGTGTGAAGGAAGCATGGATGAGGTATCTGAACCAGTCAGTACCGAGGCAGTGTTAGAGCCAGGGGCTTGGTTAACAGTGAGGCGAGATATCAAGGCTTCAAACCGTTCACTGTCTTCCAATCTCCGTTGGTTGTCTCGTTCTGCCTCTGCTTGCCTTCTGTGCTCATCCGCCAAACGTCTGTGGGCTTCATCCTCGCGTTTCTCATCTCTCATAAACTTCAGTAAAGCAATTATCTCTGGAGACAACGCTGAATATTGAGGTGAGGGACTGTGCGATGTGGGGGCTGGAGCGTCGTGGCCGGCCTGGTCATCCATCTCTGCGGGGCTATCATCCGCCTGACTCATCCAGACGCTGGGTCCACGGCTACGTAAGGCATGAGACATAACTACTTCATCTGTGTACTATGTCTTAAATCAGTGTTGACCGGTCAGCCCGTCGTATCAACAAGATTTCAGACAAAAAATTAATTAAATACACAGATAAGTAGGTTATATATATAAAATATATATAAAGAAGCCGCGCGGTCAGCGAGTGTTAGTAAGTGTATGTGTGCGTGTCCCGGGGGGGTAGAGCGTCTCGCCCCAGCTGTGAGGGGGGGTGGAGGCGGCGCTGTGAGGGGGTGGAGGGAGAGGCGCGGCGACTCCCAGTCAGCCCAGTTACCCTCAGGACGCGGTCAGAGGCGGGTGCACTGAACTCTACTCCTTACAAATGCCCAGAACGTGCCGTATACCTTGGGAATCCTTTAGAATAAGGTCACACATGAATGGCACGAAACACAATGCGCTAAACACTTCACAGAAAATCACTGTCACTGACACTGCTCAAAGTTGCGAAATTCTTCGAGGAGGGATGACGCGCGAGAGTTGACCCAAGGCGAGGGGTCCATAGCCAGCTTTCCACAAACTTTGCACTATCACTCGTAATTATCCAGTAAGATCGGTTCACTGCGCCATGTTAGGTTCTGAATAATAAGTTCTATATACAGGAGAGAACACAAACACCTGTATAGTTTTGTAGGTTCGGTTTACTGGATAAGAATATGTACACAAAGGAGAGCAGCACTCTCCCCGGCTAGGCTCCTTAGTCAACTGCTATAGACGACGTATGGCAAGTGATACATTAGCAGCTTCCATACGTCGCCAGGCACATTAATTAAGCATGTGGGATATGGTAATAACATTGCCACACGCTGCTAGCTAGGCTGAATAAATAATACATAAATGGAGCACATACATAATATACATACATGATATATAATCCAGCATACATAATATACATACATTACCGTCCGTGTTTTTGTGAAAAACAGAAAACACACAACAGTGACGCGTTACATAATCGGAGTGTTAAAAATGTATCCCGTATGAGACGATACTTAGTGAGTGCTCCTCAACTCTGACACCCTCAAGAGGTGCAGAATTATTCCCAATAACCGCAATTGAGTTATTGTTGACGTGAAATCCCTGTTAACGACAAGTGAGAGAGGTCAGGAAAGCGTCTTATCAACGCCTGACCATTCTGAGGAGTATTATACCCCTGTCGTGAAGTGGATTCACCGGGCGTTCGTCATGCGGTGACCCCGGACTCACAGTGGGAGGGAAGAGTGCGGTTATTCACCCACCACCCCCCACCTGGATCCATCTGTGGTTTCGCGATCGTTCATTGCAGTATTTCCAGTGTCATCAGCCAGTCCTCCATATATACGGGATTGCAGAAGATTTGATATTCAGTGGATGCGACATCGTATCAGCGCATAGCCTACAGTGTCGGTAAAGGGGACTTACCTGACTAGCCTCCACAACCAAGCGTCGGTAAAGGCGACTTACCTTAGGAGTCTCCACAACCAAGCGTCGGTAATGGGGAATTACCTTAGTAGTCTCCACAACCAAGCGGCGGGAAAGAAGATTTACCTCAATAGTCTCCACAACCAAGCTTCGGTATAGGAGACTTACCTCACTAGTCTCCACATCCAGACGTCGGTAAAGGGGACTTACCTCACTAGTCTCCACATCCAAGCGTTGGTAAAGGAAACTTACCTTAGGAGTCTCCACAACCAAGTGTCGGTAAAGGGGACTTACCTCGGTAGTCTCCACAACCAGGCGTCGGTAAAGGAGACTTACCTCAGGAGTCTCCACAACCAGGCGTCGGTAAAGGTGACATACCTCAGCAATTTAGACATCCAAGCATCGGTAAAGGAGACTTACCTCAATAGCCTCCACAACCAAGCATCGGTATAGGAGACTTACCTCACTAATCTCCACATCCAAACGTCGGTAAAGGGGAGTTACCTCACTAGTCTACACATCCAAGTGTTGGTAAAGGGGTCTTATCTCACTAGTCTCCACAGCAAGGCGTCGGAAACGGAGACTTACCTCACTAGTCTCCACAACCAGGCATCGGTAAAGGGGACTTACCTCAGTAATCTCCACAACCAGGCGTCGGTAAAAGAGACTTACCTCAGTAGTCTAGACAACCAGGCGTCGGTAAATGGGACTTACCTCAGTAGTCTCCACAACCAGGCGTCGGTAAAGGGGACTTACCTCAGTAGTCTTCACAAGCAGACGTCGGTAAAGTGGACTTACATCAGTACTCTAGACAACCATGCGTCGGGAAAGGGGACTTACCTCAGTAGTCTCCACTACCTGGCGTCGGTAAAGGGGACTTACCTCAGGAGTCTCCAAAACCAGGCGTCGTTAAAGGGGACTTACCTCAGTAGTCTCCACAACCAAGCGTCGGTACAGGGGACTTACCTCACTAGTCTCCACAACCAAGCGTCGGTAAAGGGGACTTACTCACTATTCTCCACAACCACGCGTCAGTAGATGGGACTTACCTCAGTAGTCTAGACAACCAAGCGTCGGTAAAGGGGATTCACCTCAGTAGTCTCCACAACCAAGCGTCGGTAAAAGGGACTTACCTCGGTAGACTCCACAACCAAGCGTCGGTTAAAGGGACTTATCTTAGTAGTCTCCACACCCAAACGTCGGTAAAGGGTACTTACCTCACTAGCCTCCACAACCTAGCGTCGGCAAAGGAGACTTACCTCACTAGTCTCCACAACCAGGCGTCGGTAAAGGAGCCTTACCTCACTAGTCTCCACAACCAAGCGTCGGTAAAGGGGACTTACCTCACTATTCTCCAAAACCACGCGTCAGTAGAGGGGACTTACCTCAGTAGTCTAGACAACCAAGCGTCGGTAAAGGGGACTTACCATAGGAGTCTCTACAACCAGGCGTCGGTAAAGGGGACTTTCCTCACTAGTCTCCACAACCAAGCGTCGGTAAAAGGGACTTATCTTAGTAGTCTCCACACCCAAGCGTCGGTAAAGGGGACTTACCTCACTAGCCTCCACAACCTAGCTTCAGCAAAGGAGACATACCTCACTATTCTCCACAACCAGGCGTCGGTAGAGGAGACTTACCTCACCAGTCTCCAAACCCAAGTTTCTGAAAAGGGGACTTTCCTCACTGGTCTCCACAACCAAGCGTCGGTAAAGGGGACTTACCTCACTAGCCTCCACAACCAATCGTCGGTAAAGGGGACTTACCTCACTAGTCTCCACAACCACGCGTCGATAAAGGAGACTTACCTCAGTAGTTTAGACAACCAGGCGTCGGTAAAGGGGACTTACCTCAATAGTCTTCACAACCAGGCGTCGGTAAAGGGGACTCACCACAGTAGTCTCCACAAACAGGCGTCGGTAAAGAGGACTTACCTCAGGAGTCTCTACAACCAGGCGTCGGCAAAGAAGACTTACATCACTAGCCTCCACAACCAAGCGTCGGTAAAGGGGACTTACCTCACTAGTCTCCACAACCACGCGTCGGTAAAGGAGACTTACCTCAGTAGTTTAGACAACCAGGCGTCGGTAAAGGGGACTTACCTCAATAGTCTTCACAACCAGGCGTCGGTAAAGGGGACTCACCACAGTAGTCTCCACAAACAGGCGTCGGTAAAGAGGACTTACCTCAGGAGTCTCTACAACCAGGCGTCGGTAAAGGTGACTTTCCTCAGTAGTTTAGACATCCAAGCGTCGGTAAAGGAGACTTACCTCACTCGTCTCCACAACCAGGCGTCGGTAAAGGAGACTTACCTCACTAGTCTCCAAACCCAAGTGTCGGAAAAGGGGACTTTCCTCACTGGTCTCCACAACCAAGCGTCGGTAAAGGAGACTTACCTCAATAGTCTCCACACCCAAGCGTCGGTAAAGGGGACTTACCTCAGGAGTCTCCACAACCAAGAGTCGGTAAAGGGGACTTACCTCAGGAGTCTCCACAACCAAGCGTCGGTAAAGGGGACTTACCTCACTAGTCTCCACAACCAATCGTCGGTAAAGGGGCCTTACCTCACTAGTCTCCACAACCAGGCGTCGGTAAAGGAGACTTACCACAGTAGTTTAGACAACCAGGCGTCGGTAAAGGAGACTTACGTCTATAGTCTCCACAACCAAGCATCGGTAAAGGGGACTTCCCTCAGGAGTCTCCACAACCAAGCATCGCAAAAGGGGACTTTCCTCATAAGTCTCAACAACCAAGCGTCGGTAAAGGGGACTTACATCCGGTAGTCTCCGCAATCACGCGTCGGTAAAGGTGATTTGCCTCAGTAGTCTCCAAAACCAAGCGTCGGTAAGGGGGACTTACCTCACTGGTCTCCACAACCAAGCATCGGCAAAGGGGGCTTACCTCAGTAGTCTCCACAACCAGGCGTCGGAAAAGGGGACTTACCTCACAAGTCTCCAAAACCAGGCGTCCGTAAAAGAGACTTACCCGAGGTGTCTCCACAAACAGGCGTCGATAAAGGTGACTTACCTCAGTAGTTTAGACAACCAAGCGTCGGTAAAGGAGACTTACCTCACTAGTCTCCACACCCAAGCATCGGTAAATGTTACTTACCTCAGTAGTTTAGACATCCAAGCATTCGTAAAAGGGGAACTTACCTCAGGAGTCTCTACATCCAAGCGTCGGTAAAGGAGATTTACCTTAGGAGTCTCCACAACCAAGCGTCGGTACAGGGTACTTACCTCAGGAGTCTCCACAACCAAGCGTCGGTAAAGGAGACTTACCTCAGGAGTCTCCACAACTAAACGTCGGTAAAGAGGACTTACCTCACTAGCCTCCTCAACCAAGCGTCGGTAAAGGCGACTTACCTCAGGAGTCTCCACAACCAAACGTCGGGAGAGGAGATTTACCTTAGGAGTCTCCACAACCAAGCGTCGGTACAGGGTACTTACCTCAGGAGTCTCCACAACCAAGCGTCGGTAAAGGAGACTTACTTCAGGAGTCTCCACAACTAAACGTCGGTAAAGAGGACTTACCTCACTAGTCTTCACAACCAAGCGTCAGTAAAAGTGACTTATCTTAGTAGTCTCCACAGCCAAGCGTCGGTAAAGGGGACTTGCCTCACTTGTCTCCACAACCAAGAATCGGTAAAGGAGACTAACGTCAGGAGTCTCCACAACAAAGCGCCGGTAAAGGGGACTTAACACAGGAGTGTCCGTATCTAAGCGACGGAAAAGGGGACTTACCTCAGGAGTCTCCCCAACCAAGCGTCGGTAACGGGGATTTACCTCAGTAGTCTACACAACCAGGCGTCGGAAAAAGAGATTTACCTCAGGAGCCTCCACAACAAAGGGTCGTTAAAGGCGACTTCCCTCAGGAGTTTCCTCAACCAAGCGTCGGTATAGGAGATTTACCTCAGTAATCTCCACAACCAGGCGTCAGTAAAGGGGACTTACCTCTGGAGACTCCACAACCAAGCGTCGGGAAAGGAGATTTACCTCAGGAGTCTCCACAACCAAGTGTGGGTAAAAGGGACTTATCTTAGTAGTCTCCACAACCAAGCATTGGTAAAGGGGTCTTACCTCACTAGTCTCCACAACCAAGCGTTGGTAAAGGAGACTTACCTCACTAGTCTCCACAACCAGGCGTTGGTAAAGGAGACTTACCTCAGGAGTCTCCGCAACCAGGCGTCGGTAAAGGTGACTTACCTCATTAGTTTAGACATCCAAGCGTCGGTAAAGGAGACTTACCTCAATAGTCTCCACAACCAAGCTTCGGTATAGGAGAGTTACCTCACTAGTCTCCACATCCAAAAGTCGGTAAAGGGGACTTACCTCACTAGTCTCCACATCCAAGCGTCGGTAAGGGAAACTTACCTCAGGAGTCTCCACAACCCAGCGTCGGTAAAGGGGACGAACCTCTGTAGTCTCCACAACCAGGCGTCGGTAAAGGGGACTTTCCTCAGTAGTCAAGACAACCAGGCGTCGGTAAAGGGGACTTACCTCAGTAGTCTCCACAACCAGGCGTCGGTAAAGGGGACTTACCTCACTAGTCTCCACAACCAGGCGTCGGTAAAGGAGACTTACCTCAGGAGTCTCCACAACCAGGCGTCTGTAAAGGTGACTTACCTTTGCAGTTTAGACATCCAAGCATCGGTAAAGGAGACGTACCTCAATAGTCTCTACAACCATGCATCAGTAAAGGGGACTTACCTCACTAGCCTCCACAACCAAGAGTCGGTAAAGGCGACTTACCTCAGGTGTCTCCACAACCAAACGTCGGTAAAGGGGACTTACCTCACTTTTCTCTACAACCAAGCGTCGGTAAAGGGGACTTACCTCAGGAGTCTCCACAACCAAGCGTCAGTAAAAGGAACTTATCTTAGTAGTGCCACAACCAAGCGTCGGAAATGGGGACTTGCCTCACTTATCTCCACAACCAAGCGTCGGTAAAGGAGACTTACCTCAGGAGTCTCCACAACCAAGCGTCGGTAAAGGGGGCTTACCTCACTAGTCTCCACAACCAGGCGACGGTAAAGGAGACTTACTCAGGAGTCTCCACAACCAAGCGTCGGTAAAGGGGACTTACCTCAGTAGTCTAGACAACCAGGCGTCGGTAAAGGGGACTTAACTCGGTAGTCTCCACAACCAAGCGTTGGTAAAAGGGACTTATCTTAGTAGTCTCCACAACCAAGCGTCGGTAAAGGAGACTTACCTCAGGAGTCTCCACATCCAGGCGTCGGTAAAGGTGACTTACCTTTGTAGTCTCCACAACCAGGCGTCGGTAAAGGAGACTTACCTCAGGAGTCTCCACAACAAGGCTTCGATAAAGGTGACTAACCTCAGTAGTTTAGACATCCAAGCGTCAGTAAAGGGGACTTACCTAACGAGTCTCCACATCCAAGAGACGTTAAAGGGGACTTACCTCATTAGTCTCCACTTCCAGGCATCGGTAAAAGAGATTTACCTCAGGAGCATCCAGAACCAAGCGTCGGTAAAGGGGACTTACCTCACTAGTCTCCACAATCAAGCGTTGGTAAAGGGGACTTACCTCACTAGTCTCCACAACCAGTCGTCGGTAAAGGGGCTTTACCTCACTAGTCTCCACAACCAGGCGTCGGTAAAGGAGACTTACCTCAGTAGTTTAGACACCCAGCCGTCGGTAAAGGAGACTTACCTCACTAGTCTCCACATCCAAGCGTCGGTAAAGGAGATTTACCTCACTAGTCTCCACAACGAAGCGTCGGTAAAGGAGACTTACGTCTATAATCTCCACAACCAAGCGTCGGTAAAGGGGACTTCCCTCAGGAGTCTCCACAACCAAGCATCGGAAAGGGGACTTTCCTCCTAAGTCTCAACAACCAAGCGTCGGCAAAGGGGACTTACCTCGGTAGTCTCCGAAGTCACTCGTCGGTAAAGGGGATTTACCTCAGTAGTCTCCAAAACCAAGCGTCGGTAAGGGGGACTTACCTCACTTGTCTCCACAATCAAGCATCGGAAGGGGGACTTACCTCACTAGCCTCCACAACCAGACGTCGTTAAAGGAGACTTACCTCGGTACTCTAGACAACAAGGCGTCGGCAAAGGGGACTTACCTCAGTAGTCTCCACAACCAGGCGTCGATAAAGGAGACTTACCCGAGGTGTCTCCACAACCAGGCGTCGGTAAAGGTGACTTACCTCAGTAGTTTAGACAACCAAGCGTCGGTAAAGGAGACTTACCTCACTAGTCTCCACACCTAAGCGTCGGTAAAGGTTACTTACCTCAGTAGTTTAGACATCCAAGCATTCGGAATAGGAGAACTTACCTCAGAAGTCTCTACATCCAAGCGTCAGTAAAGGAGACTTCCCTCACTAGCTTCCTCAACTAAGCGTCGGTAAAGGAGACTTACCTCACTAGCTTCCTCAACCAAGCGTCGGTAAAGGCGACTTACCTCAGGAGTCTCCACAACCAAGCGTCGGGAAAGGAGATTTACCTTAGCAGTCTCCACAACCAAGCGTCAGTAAAGGGTACTTACCTCAGGAGTCTCCACAACCAAACGTCGGTAAAGAGGAATTACCTCAATAGTCTTCACAACCAAGCGTCGGTAAAAGTGACTTATCTTAGTAGTCTCCACAACCAAGCATCGGTAAAGGGGACTTGCCTCACTTGTCTCCACAAGCAAGAATCGGTAAAGGAGACTTACCTCAGGAGTCTCCACAACCAAGCGTCGGCAAAGGGGATTTACCTCACGAGTCTTCACAACCAAGCGTCGGTAAAAGGGACTTATCTTTGTAGTCACCACAACCAAGCGTCGGTAAAGGGGACTTAACTCAGGAGTCTCCATATCTAAGGGACGGTAAAGGGGAATTACCTCAGGAGTCTCCCCAACCAAGCGTCGGTAAAGGGGATTTACCTTAGGAGTCTCCACAACCAAGCGTCAGTAAAGGGTACTTACCTCAGGAGTCTCCACAACCAAACGTCGGTAAAGAGGAATTACCTCAATAGTCTTCACAACCAAGCGTCGGTAAAAGTGACTTATCTTAGTAGTCTCCACAACCAAGCATCGGTAAAGGGGACTTGCCTCACTTGTCTCCACAACCAAGAATCGGTAAAGGAGACTTATCTCAGGAGTCTCCACAACCAAGCGTCGGTAAAGGGGATTTACCTCACGAGTCTTCACAACCAAGCGTCGGTAAAAGGGACTTATCTTTGTAGTCACCACAACCAAGCGTCGGTAAAGGGGACTTAACTCAGGAGTCTCCATATCTAAGGGACGGTAAAGGGGAATTACCTCAGGAGTCTCCCCAACCAAGCGTCGGTAAAGGGGATTTACCTCAGTTGTCTACACATCCAGGCGTCGGAAAAAGGGATTTACCTCAGGAGCCTCCACAACAAAGCGTCGTTAAAGGCGACTTCCCTCAGGAGTCCCCTTAACCAAGCGTCTGTAAAGCATACCTACCTCAGTAATCTCCACAACCAGGCGTCGGTAAAGGGGACTTACCTTAGTAGTCTCCACAACCAAGCGTCGGGAAAGGAGATTTACATCAGGAGTCTCCACAACCATGCGTCGGTAAAGGGGATTTACCTCAGGAGTCTCCACAACCAGGCGTCTGTAAAGGTGACTTACCTCATTAGTTTAGACATCCAAGCGTCGGTATTGTAGACTTACCTCAATAGTCTCCACAACCAACCTACGGTATAGGAGACTTACCTCACTAGTCTCCACAACCAGGCGTTGGTAAAAGAGACTTAACTCAGGAGTCTCCGCAACCAGGCGTCGGTAAAGGTGACTTACCTCATTAGATTAGACATCCAAGCGTCGGTAAAGGAGACATACCTCAATAGTCTCCACAACCAAGCTTCGGTATAGGAGAGTTACCTCACTAGTCTCCACATCCAAAAGTCGGTTAAGGGGACTTACCTCACTAGTCTCCACATCCAAGCGTCGGTAAAGGAAACTTACCTCAGGAGTCTCCACAACCCAGCGTCGGTAAAGGGGACGTACCTCGGTAGTCTCCACAACCAAGCGTCGGTAAAGGGGCCTTTCCTCAGTAGTCAAGACAACCAGGCGTCGGTAAAGGGGACTTACCTCAGTAGTCTCCACAACCAGGCGTCTGTAAAGGGCACTTACCTCACTAGTCTCCACAACCAGGCGTCGGAAAAGGAGACTTTCCTCAGGAGTCTCCACAACCAGGCGTCGGTAAAGGTGACTTACCTCAGCAGTTTAGACATCCAAGCATCGGTAAAGGAGACTTACCTCAATAGTCTCTACAACCAAGCGTCGGTAAAGGGGACTTACCTCACTATCCTCCACAACCAAGAGACGGTAAAGGTGACTTACCACAGGTGTCTCCACAACCAAACGTCGGTAAAGGAGACTTACCTCAGGAGTCTCCACAACCAAGCGTCGGTCAAGGGGACTTACCTCACTAGTCTCCACAACCAACCGTCGGTAAAAGGGACTTATCTTAGTAGTGCCACAACCAAGCGTCGGTGAAGGGGACTTGTCCTCACTTATCTCCACAACCAAGCGGCGGTAAAGGAGACTTACCTCAGGAGTCTCCACAACCAAGCGTCGGTAAAGGGGACTTACCTCACTAGCCTCCACAACCAGGCAACGGTAAAGGAGACTTACCTCAGTAGTCTAGACAACCAGGCATCGTTAAAGGGGACTTACCTCAGGAGTCTCCACACTCAGGCTTCGGTAATGGTGACTAACCTCAGTAGTTTAGACATCCAAGCGTCGGTCAAGGGGACTTACCTCACTAGTCTCCACAACCAACCGTCGGTAAAAGGGACTTATCTTAGTAGTGCCACAACCAAGCGTCGGTAAAGGGGACTTGTCCTCACTTATCTCCACATCCAAGCGGCGGTAAAGGAGACTTACCTCAGGAGTCTCCACAACCAAGCGTCGGTAAAGGAGACTTACCTCACTAGCCTCCACAACCAGGCAACGGTAAAGGAGACTTACCTCAGTAGTCTAGACAACCAGGCATCGTTAAAGGGGACTTGCCTCAGGAGTCTCCACATCCAAGCGAAGGTAAAGGGACTTTCCTCAGGAGTGTCCACATCCATGCGTCGGTAAAGGAGACTTACCTCAGTTGTCTCCACAACCAGGCGTCGGTAAAGGGGACTTACCTCGGTAGTCTCCACAACCAAGCGTCGGTAAAAGGGCCTTATCTTAGTAGTCTCCACAACCAAGCGTCGGTAAAGGAGACTTACCTCAGGAGTCTCCACAACCAGGCGTCGGTAAAGGTGACTTACCTTAGTAGTCTCCACAACCAGGCATCGGTAAAGGAGACTTACCTCAGGAGTCTCCACAACCAGGCTTCGATAATGGTGACTAACCTCAGTAGCTTAGACATCCAAGCGTAGGTAAAGGAGACTTACCTCACTAGTCTCCACAGCCAGGCGTCAGTAAAGGGGAATTACCTTAGGAGTCTCCACATCCAAGAGACGGTAAAGGGGACTTACCTCATTGGTCTCCACATCCAGGCGTCGGTAAAGGGGACTTACCTCAGTAGTTTCCAAAACCAAGCATCGGTAAAGGGGACTTACTTCACTAGTCTCCACAACCAAGCGTCGGTAAAGGGGTCTTACCTCAGTAGTCTCCACAACCAGGCGTCGGTAAAGGGGACTTACCTCTGGAGTCTCCACAACTAAGCGTACGTAAAGGAGACTTACGCTATAGTCTCTACAACCAAGCGTCGGTAAAGGGGACTTACCTCAGGAGTCTCCACAACCAAGCGTCGGTAAAGGGGACTTTCCTCTTAAGTCTTAACAACCAAGCGTCGGTAAAGGGGTCTTACCTCAGTAGTCTCCGCAATCACGAGTCGGTAAAGGGGATTTACCTCAGTAGTCTCCAAAACCAAGCATCGGTAAGGGGGACTTACCTCACTAGTCTCCACAACCAAGCATCGGAAAAGGGGACTTACTTTAGGAGCCTCCACAACAAAGCGTCTGTAAAGTGGACTTACTTCACTAGTCTCCACATCCAGGCGTCGGTAAAGGAGACTTACCTCAGTTGTCTCCACAACCAGGCGTCGGAAAAGGGGACTTACCTCAGGAGTCTCCACAACTAATCGTAGGTAAAGGAGACTTACATCAGTAGTCTCCACAACCAAGTGTAGGCAAGGGGGACTTTCCTCACTAGTCTCCACAATCAAGCATCGGTAAAGGGGATTTACTTTTGTAGTCTACACAACCAGGCGTCTGTAAAGGAAACTTACCTCAGGGGTCTCCACAACCAGGCGTCGGTAAAAGACACTTCCCTCAGGAGTCTCCACAACCGAGCGTCGGTAAAGTAGACTTACCTCAACAGTGTCCACAGCAAGGCATCGGTAACGCAGACTTACCTCACTAGTCTCCACAACCAAGCGTCGGTAAAGGGGATTTACTTTCGTAGTCTACACAACCAGGCGTCGGTAAAAGAGACTTACCTCAGGAGTCTCCACAATCAAGCGTCGTTAAAGGCGACTTCCCTCACGAGTCTACTCAACCAAGCGTCGGTAAAGGAGACTTACCTCAGTAATATCCACAACCAGGCGTTGGTAAAGGAGACTTACCTCAGGAGTCTCCGCAACCAGGCGTCGGTAAAGGTGACTTACCTCATTAGTTTAGACATCCAAGCGTCGGTAAAGGAGACTTACCTCAATAGTCTCCACAACCAAGCTTCGGTATAGGAGAGTTACCTCACTAGTTTCCACATCCAAAAGTCGGTAAAGGGGACTTACCTCACTAGTCTCCACAGCCAAGCGTCGGTAAAGGAAACTTACCTCAGGAATCTCCACAACCCTGCGTCAGTAAAGGGGACTTACCTCGGTAGTCTCCACAACCAGGCGTCGGTAAAGGGGACTTTCCTCAGTAGTCAAGACAACCAGGCGTCGGTAAAGGGGACTTACCTCAGTAGTCTCTGTGGGAGACTCAGGTGCTCCTTACAATCAGGGGTAAAGGAAACACACTGATGTCAAGTTCATAAGTTCTATTTCTGGGACAAACACAAAAAGGAGTTAAGACAGGTGAAACAGAGTCCTGTCTTGGAATCTCTCTGGGTATAATAATAATAATAATAATAATAATTAACGGTTTATTGAAAGAGCTTGGCAGCCAGAAGGCTGAAAATATACAGTTACATATTTGGGGAATGGGTTACGAATTACAAATAATATACAAGTAACATAAGTGACACAAATAAGACATATAATAACTAGATGTGGAAAAGCTCAAACTACAGTTCATTTCAACATAGTGACAGTGTAAGGAGCAGTGTTTACTGGGAGTGAATACACTGATCTATTTCAAGTTATTGATAATTTTTACAATGGTTGGGACTGGGCTGTTCTTATAGCGATCAGTTCGTGCACGTATGGGCTGGATGCGGTTGTGGTGTCGAACAGCAATTCTCGGACAAGGGATCTCAGGTGGTAGTACGCATGCGCGTACAGCGCGCATGTGCCCAATGTCTGAACTAACATTCAGTGACAAAAGGGAGTATGATTATAACATATAATACAGAGACCTGAATCAATAATGGTAAATAGTACAGAGTTGCATATTACAGCAATATTCGTCTCATATATCTACACCTCCCTCCCCCCTCACGCTCGTAGTGCAATCTCGAGCGGACTCTTTTTCCAGGAGCCTTTGAGAGTGACGTGGGAAAACTGGGGGGTCACTGAATGAGGACTTACTTTTCTCGTCCAAGCAAGGGTTCACAGGGATGTGGGGGAGGGGTTCACCACTAGGGGACGGTACTGAACGAAGAAAGCGGCGATTCCGCCACCATACCCGACCACTAGGGAGACGGACCTCGTAATCCCTGGTCTTGCCGCAGCCCATGACAACCCCGACCTTGTCCCAGCGGTGAGACGTTGGGTCTTGAACCCGAACTGTTTGCCCGATACTCAACCTGGGAAGGGGTCAGGCGTGCTGATCGTACTGTGCCTTTACCTGGTCAGCACGGGCGGCTGCACAACGATCGCAGTCCTCGGTCTTGGCCTGCCACTCCCTCGAGAAGGACTCAGGATGGGCAGAGACACATGACCTTAGTGGGTGGCCGTAAAACATCTGTGCTGGGGAGCGACCTGTGAAGTTGGGGGTATTCCGCAATTCCAATAAACCCCGGTCAATTTTCTCACAGTCATTGTTGCCTGAGGGTGCCGTCTTGAGGATGAGATGCTTGACGGACTTTATGGCAGCCTCGGCATGTCCATTGGACTGGGGATAATGTGGCGAGGACACCACATGATTAACTCCCCTTCGCTCCATACAGTCCCGGGAGTCGTTGCTGGTGAACTGGGACCCACCGTCAGTCCTCAGGTGGAGAGGGACACCAACTTCCCGGAAGTAGCGACAGAACATACGTACTGTATGAGAGGCAGTAGTGTTGCCTCCGCAGGGAACGACAACAGGCCACCCTGAGAGCCGGTCGGCGATGACGAGAAAGGTCTTTCCCGCCACAACGAAGAAATCCGCAGAGACGGACTCAAAGGGCCTCGTAGGGTTGTCGTTGTTCATGAGGGGTTCCTGCTGCTGACTAGGCTGCAGCACCTGGCATGGCTCGCAGACTTGAACGGAACTAGCAATGTCGGAGTCGATGCCTGGCCAAAAAACAGCTTGTCTCGCCCGGCGCTTCGTAGCTTCCACACCCCTGTGGCTGTCGTGCAGGTGGGCTAGGGTGCGGCGGCGGAGGGCGGCAGGAACCACAACTCTTGCTCCATACAAGACGAGGTCGCCATCAGCATAGAGGTCGTCCCGCATCTTCCAGTATGGGAGTAAAGAGCTGTGTAAGTCGTACCGGTTGGAGGGAAATCCCGAGGTCACGCAGTTCACTAGACGGATGTACGAAGGGTCCGCTCTTGCCGCGGCTCGGAGTTCCTGAAGAGTCCTGTCGGCGTCCTGCGGTGGAGACTCTTCTGAGATGACGGCGTTCACGGTCACTACAGTCCTGAGGTGTGCAGTAGCATCAGCACATGCGATCTCGTCCTATGGTGTGGGGTGGCTGACTGGGGCTCGTGACAAAGCATCAGGGATGCAGAGCAGCTTGCCAGCACGCCACACAGCTGTGAAGAGGTAGGGTGAGATCTTCTCCTTAAGGCGTTGGAGGCGGGGATTCTCGACCGCATCCAAGGAGTAGTGGTTCAGGATCGGGATGAGTGGCCGATGATCCGTCATGAGGTTGAAGTGTTGTAGGCCGATCAGATACAACCTACATTTGGACATGGCCCAGACGGCAGCTAACAGCTCCAGTTCGATGGTGGCGTAGCGAGTCTCGGCGTCAGTGAGAAACCGAGAGCCACACTGAACCAGACGAAGGCGTCTATTGCCGTGGTCCTGTAGCAGAGCGTATCCAATCCCGTAGAGGCAAGAGGCATCAGTCTGGAGGACAACTGGCAGGGCCGGGTCGAAGGAAGCGAGAACAGGTGGGCTAAGGAGAGCTGTCTTGACGCGACGGAATGCCTCATCATGGTCAGCTGTCCAGGTGAATGTTCTCTTGGGGCTCATCAGGGGGCGTAGGAGCTGTGTTGCAGCGGCGATGTCGGGGGTGAACTCAGCCAACTGTTTTACCAGGCCCATGAACGAGCGGAGGTCGGTCAGGTTGGCAGGAGTTGGGAAGTCCCGGATCGCGCTGACCTTTCCAGGATCAGCCGAGATGCCCTTGCCTGAGAGGGTGTACCCACAGAAGTTCACACTAGGTGCGGCGACCACAAACTTATCCTTGTTGAGGGTGATCCCGTACTTGCGGCACCTGGTGAGCATCTGATGAATACGCTCAAGATGCGTGGAGTAATCCTCGTCATATAGGAGCACGTCGTCGATGACCTTGACACAGTTCGCCACACCCTGAAGGGCCATGTCACAAAGGAGGCAGAAAGCATCGCCAGTAGCCGCGAAACCCATAGGTCCTCTGCAGTGCTGAAATCGGCCGTACAGTGTGATGAACGTCGTGAGGTGCTGATCTTCTTCTGCAAGTTCCATCTGCCAGTACCCACATAAGGCATCTGCTGTAGTAAAGTACCTTGCCTTCGGGTCCACACTGCATATAGCGGTGAAGGGTGTCGGTGAAGGGTGGGTCGGGCGGGAAACTTGGCTATTCAGCTTGGTGAGGTCAACGGTGATACGAACTCCAGTAATGTTCTTGGCGACTGCTACCATGGGGTGACACCAATCCGAGGGGTCGTCACCAGCAGGCTTAATGATCCCCTGGGCTACCATAGAGTTGAGTTCCTTCTTAACTTGGCTCTGGAAGGCGAAGGGTATCTGTCTCGGTGTGTGAATGGCGAAAGGTACTGCGTCATCCTTCAGGTGTATTCTCATGGGGGAGCCAGCCATTGGCTTGAGTGGAGCCGTTTTGAGGTCCTCCTTGGAAACCAGCACGTCCTTGAATTGCAGTAGGAAGAACTCCCTGGCTGCAGAAGGTGACGTATTGGGTGGGAGGGGCAGTTCCTTGCACCTGTTGACATGTTTTATTTCCAGAATTGGCTTAGGGAAGTCTGAAGAAATTATGGCCAACCCTTGACAGTGGCCATAAGACAGTAGTGGCATCTGAACACCTTTGTGGACCTGAATCCTGGCAGAACATGACTGCTTACCTAGGGTGAGGGTAGCCTGAAATGTACCCAGAGCAGGTGCCATTGTAGAACCGTCTGCGGTGAGCGTTTTAGAAGTTGACGGTGGTTGCAAGCTGCTCCTAGGAATCCCCAGAATGTCGAGGTGTCTTGTGCCGATGACTGTGACGTCTGCACCTGTGTCAGGAAGCATCTGGATACGGGAAGTAATGTTGCCGTATGACAGGTGAACACAGATGGGCTGAGGTGTCTTGCTGACAGGGGAAGAAGAGGATCCCACGCGACGACAGAGCTTGTTCTTCGCCGCCTGAGACTTGCAAGTAGTATTATTCTTCTTCTGTGACTGACAGCATTTGTCATAGTGTCCAATGCGGCTACAGGAGCGGCACTGAACGTTGTTGGCAGGGCACTTCAGTGTCCTAGCCCAATGACCACAACGGCCACAGTTATTGCAGGTGCTGTCAGCGGCAGGGCATTCAGAACCATGCCGACGAGCACAATACTGGCAGGAATGACCTGGCGTCGAAGTCTGAAGTGATGCTGAAGAGTGATGCGAAGCTGAAGTCGGATGTGAAGCTGAAGTCGGATGTGAAGCTGAAGTCGGATGTGAAGCTGAAGTCCGGTCACGTCCTTTGTTCTTCTTATATGCGGAGATGGCACACAGCTGGTTAGATGGAGCACGAATGGCAGAAGTCGCACTTCTGGTGGCTTCGTAAGAGCGGCAGGTGGTGACAACATCCTGTAGAGAAGAGGCAGTGTCGAGGGAGATAAGCTTCTGAATAAGCTCTTCGTCCCGCACGCCCATGAGGATAATCATCTTCAGCTGTGTTTCCTCACAAGTCGACGAGTTCCCAGGACAAACGTCAACCTCTTCGGCGTAAAAATCGGCAAATGACTCACCCTCCAGCTGCTTACAACTGAGAAGTTCTCTCCTACGCAGAGCTTCGCTGCGGAGACCCTTGATATGCGTCTGTAAAGCATCCAAGACGTCCTTCACAGTCTTGTCTGTGTTGTGGGGAATTTGCAGGGTGTGCTCCAAGATACGTTGCGTCTCTAGGGTGAGACACATCCTCATCTGGATCAGCTGTTTCTCCCTAGGCAACCTTGATAAATTGACCATCATCGAATAATCGTCCCACCTCCGACGCCATTCACGGAATACCTGGAACGAGGCATCAGCTTGGAGTGGTGGTGGACTCTGAGCGAGTGCTTTCTGTGGGGGGGGCAAAGAAGTTGAAGAGGACCCTGCAGGTGCACCTGTGGACGAAGAGGCAGGTGTAGTAGCTGCTTGAAGGGTAACAGGTGCCAACAACTCGATAATGGCACTGAATCTGGCATTTTCTTGTTGACGTCTGTGATTCTCTTCACGTCTTCGTTCATCGTCTTCCTGTCGCCTCCTGATGTCGTCTTGTCGTCGGTTTTCTTCCAAAAACTGAATTAAATGAAAGAAGTCGACACCTGTGGCAGATTGCGGACGTGTGTAGTGGGGGCTAAGGGTGGGTGGTGCCGCTTGATCCACTTTCCGATCCACTTGGAGTCCACTTACTGCAGCGACATCAGTCTGAAGTTGGGCTTGTTGGGTATCTGAAGAAAACCCAATAAATTCCTGATCTTCCATATGGCCTGGTTTATTTCTCTCACAATTACTGTAATTAATAAGTGAGCAGAAGAGCAATCGTCTTTAAATGGAATATATCTGCGAGCGTCTGTGAGTGTGTGTGTGTGTGTGCGTTCGTTCGTACGTGTACTCGGGGCAGGCTGGTGAGCGCCAAGCTCAGTGCCGGTCGAGACATGAACGGGGGTGGATGCCAAAACTTGAGCTCTCCCATAGGTCTTAAATAGGCTTCCCTCTTTTGTAAAAAGTGCAGGAACACAGGGAAACACTTTAAAGACACTAAAGGGCACACACAACACTGAAAAAGCACTTCACAACACTGCACAGTAAATCCAGGAATATATTGTTGAGGTACGCGCTGAGATCCACTCGACAAGGGAAGTTGACAAGATGGCGGCTCCGAGAGAGATTCTGTGTCCACTCCAATTCTGAATAATGTGATGTCCCAGCTAAACACTGTGCCATGTGGGAGACTCAGGTGCTCCTTACAATCAGGGGTAAAGGAAACACACTGATGTCAAGTTCATAAGTTCTATTTCTGAGACAAACACAAAAAGGAGTTAAGACAGGGGAAACAACGTCCTGTCTTGGAATCTCTCTGGGTATCTCTACCTGCGCATGAGCGTACAGCGCCCATGTGCCCAAAGTCTGACACTAACATTCAGTGACAAAAGGGAGTATGATTATAACATATAATACAGAGACCTGAATCAATAATGGTAAATAGTACAGAGTTACATATTACAGCAATATTCGTCTCATATATCTACAGTCTCCACAACCAGGCGTCGGTAAAGGGGACTTACCTCACTAGTCTCCACAACCAGGCGTCGGTAAAGGAGACTTACCTCAGGAGTCTCCACAACCAGGCGTCGGTAACGGTGACTTACCTCAGCAGTTTAGACATCCAAGCATCGGTAAAGGAGACATACCTCAATAATCTCTACAACCAAGCGTCGGTATAGGAGACTTACCACACTAGTCTCCACAACCAAGCGTCGTTAAAAGGGACTTACCTCACTAGCCTCCACAACCAAGAGTCGGTAAAGGCGACTTACCACAGGAGTCTCCACAACCAAACGTCGGTAAAGGAGACTTACCTCAGGAGTCTTCACAACCAAGCGTCGGTAAAGGGGACTTACCTAGCTAGTCTCTACAACCAAGCGTCGGTAAAGGGGACTTATCTTAGTAGGGCCACAACCAAGCGTCGGTAAAGGGGACTTGCCTCACTAATCTCCACAACCAAGCGTCGGTAAAGGAGACTTACCTCAGGAGTCTCCACAACCAAGCGTCGGTAAAGGGGACTTCCTTCACTAGTCTCCCGAACCAGGCGACGGTAAAGGAGACTTACCTCATTACTCTAGACAACCAGGCGTCGGTAAAGGGGACTTAACTCGGTAGTCTCCACAACCAAGCGTCGGTAAAAGGGACTTATTGTAGCAGTCTCCACAACCAAGCATCGGTAAAGGAGACTTACCTCAGGAGTCTCCACATCCAGGCGTCGGTAAAGGAGACTTACCACAGGAGTCTCCACAATCAGGCTTCGGTAAAGGTGAATAACCTCAGTAGCTTAGACATCCAAGCGTCGGTAAAGGAGACTAACCTCACTAGTCTCCACAACCAGGCGTCAGCAAAGGGGACTTGCCTCAGGAGTCTCCACATCCAAGCGAAGGTAAAGGGGACTTACCTCAGGAGTCTCCACATCCAGGCGTCGGTAAAGGAGACTTACCTCAGTTGTCTCCACAACCAAGCGTCGGTAAAAGGGACTTATCTTAGTAGTCTCCACAACCAGGCGTCGGTAAAGGTGACTTACCTTAGTAGTCTCCACAACCAGGCGTCGGTAAAGGAGACTTACCTCAGGAGTCTCCATAACCAGGCTCCGATAATGGTGACTAACCTCAGTAGTTTAGACATCCAAGCGTTGGTAAAGGAGACTTACCTCACTATTCTCCACAGCCAGGCGTCAGAAAAGGGGACTTACCTCATTAGTCTCCACATCCAGGCGTCGGTAAAGGAGACTTACCTCAGTACTCTAGACAACGAGGCGTCGGCAAAGGGGACTTACCTCAGTAGTCTCCTCAACCACGCCTCGGTAAAGGGGACTTACATCACAAGTCTCCACAACCAGGCGTCGGTAAAGGAGACTTACCTGAGGTGTCTCCACATCCAGGAGTCGGTAAAGATGACTTACCTTAGTAGTTTAGACAACCAAGCGTCGGTTAAGGAGACTTACCTCACTAGTCTCCAAACCCAATCGTCGACAGAGGTGACTTACCTCAGTAAATTAAACATCCAAGCATTCGGTAAAGGGGAACTTACCTCAGGAGTCTCCACATCCAAGTGTCGGTAAAGGAGACTTACCTCACTAGCCTCCTCAACCAAGCGTCGGTACAGGCGACTTACCGAAGGAGTCTCCACAACCAAGTGTCGGGAAAGGAGATTTACCTCAGGAGTCTCCACAACCAAGCGTCGGTTAAAGAGGACTTACCTCACTAGTCTTCACAACCAAGCGTCGGAAAAAGTGACTTATCTTAGTAGTCTCCACAACCAAGCGTCGGTAAAGGGGACTTGCCTCACTTGTCTCCACAACCAAGAGTCGGTAAAGGAGACTTACCTCAGGAGTCTCCACAACCAAGCGTCTGTAAAGGGGACTTACCTCACTAGTCTTCACAACCAAGCGTCGGTAAAAGGGACTTATCATAGTAGTCTCCACAACCAAGCGTCGGTAAAGGGGACTTGCCTCACTTGTCTCCACAACCAAGAGTTGGTAAAGGAGACTTGCCTCACTAGTCTCCACAACCAGACGTCAGTAAAGGGGACTTAATTCAGGAGTCTCCATATCCAAGCGACGGTAAAGGGGACTTACCTCAGGAGTCTCCCCAACCAAGCGTCGGTAAAGGGGATTTATATCAGTAGTCTACACAACCAAGCGTCGGTAAAAGAGATTAACCTCAGGAGCCTCCACAACCAAGCGTGGGTAAAGTGGACTTACTTCACTAGTCTCCACATCCAGGCGTCGGTAAAGGAGACTTACCTCAGTTGTCTGCACAACCAGGCGTCGGAAAAGGGGACTTACCTCAGGAGTCTCCATAACTAATCGTAGGTAAAGGAGACTTACATCAGTAGTCTCCACAACCAAGCGTCGGCAAAGGGGACTTACCTCTCTAGTCTCCACAATCAAGCATCGGTAAAGGGGATTTACTTTTGTAGTCTACACAACCAGGCGTCTGTAAAGGAGACTTACCTCAAGAGTCTCCACAACCAGGCGTCGGTAAAAGAGACTTACCTCAGGAGTCTCCACAACCGAGCGTCGGTAAAGGAGACTTACCTCAGCAGTCTCCACAGCAAGGCGTCGGTAACGGAGACTTACCTCACTAGTCTCCACAACTAAGCATCGGTAAAGGGGATTTACTTTAGTAGTCTACACAAGAAGGCGTCGGTAAAAAAGACTTACCTCAGGAGTCTCCTCAACCAAGCGTCGGTAAAGGAGACTTACCTCAGTAATCTCCACAACCAGGCGTCAGTAAAGGGGACTTACCTCTGGAGTCTCCACAACCAAGCGTCGGGAAAGGAACTTTACCTCACTAGTCTCCACATCCAAACGTCGGTAAAGGGGACTTACCTCACTAGTCTCCACAACCAAGCGTCGGGAAAGGGGACTTACCTCGGTAATCTCAACAACCAGGCGTCGGTAAAGGGGACTTTCCTCAGTAGTCAAGACAACCAGACGTCGGTAAAGGGGACTTACCTCAGTAGTCTCTACAACCAGGCTTCGATAAAGGTGACTAACCTCAGCAGTTTAGACATCCAAGCGTCGGTAAAGGAGACTTACCTCTCAAGTCTCCACAGCCAGGCGTCAGTAAAGGGGACTTACCTAAGGAGTCTCCATATCCAAGAGACGGTAAAGGGGACTTACCTCATTAGTCTCGACATCCAGGCGTCGGTAAAGGGGACTTACCTCAGTAGTCTCCAAAACCAAGCGTCGGTAAAGGAGACTTACCTCAGGAGTCTCCACATCCAGGCGTCGGTAAAGGAGACTTACCTCAGTTGTCTCCACAACCAGGCATCGGTAAAGGGGACTTACCTCAGGAGTCTCCACAACTAAGCGTACATAAAGGACACTTGCGTCTATAGTCTCCACAACCAAGCGTCGGTAAAGGGGACTTACCTCAATGTCTCAACAACCAAGCGTGTGTAAAGGGGACCTTCCTCATAAGTCTCAACAACCAAATGTCGGTAAAGGGGTCTTACCTCAGTAGTCTCCGCAATCACGCGTCGATAAAGGGGATTTACCTCAGTAGTCTCAAAAACCAAGCGTCGGTAACGGGGACTTACCTGACTAGTCTCCACAACCAAGCATCGGAAAAGAGGACTTCCTTACTAGTCTCTGTTAGGTTCTGAATAATAAGTTCTATATACAGGAGAGAACACAAACACCTGTATAGTTTAGTAGGTTCGGTTTACTGGATAAGAGTATGTACACAAAGGAGAGCAGCACTCTCTCTTGACTAGGCTCCCGGTCAACTGCTATAGGCGACGTATGGCAAGTGATACATTAGCAGCTTCCATACGTCGCCAGGCACATTAATTAAGCGTGTGGGATATGGTAATAACATTGCCACACGCTGCTAGCTAGGCTGAATAAATAATACATAAATGAAGCACATACATAATATACATACATGATATATAATCCAGTATACATAATATACATACACCTCCCTCCCCCCTATACGCTCATAGCAAAGTCTTGAGCGGACCTTTTCTTTTGGATCCGTTCTGAGCGTCGAGGGACTTCATCACTGGGAAGGGTATGGGACTCAACACTGGTGGCGGGGCCAGCAGAAGGCATTGTTACGGGGCGGAGAAAACGGCGGTTCCTCCACCACACACGACCACTGGGTAACCGCACCTGGTAGTCCCGTGACCTGCCGAGACCCATGACTACGCCTACTTTGTCCCAACGTAGGGAGGTCGGGTCCTGAACACGGACATGGATGCCGACACTCAACCTGGGGAGAGAACGGGCGTGGTCATTGTAGCGGGCGACGACGTCCTGAACACGTTCGGCGGCTCGGCGATCACAATCCTCTGTCTTGGCCTGCCACTCCTTGGAGAAGGATTGAGGGTGAACAGGGACACAAGAACGAAGGGGGCGTCCATACAAAACCTGGGCAGGGGAGCGTCCGGTGTAGTTAGGTGTGTTGCGGAGTTCAAGAAGACCCCTGTCGAAGGCCTCGCAGTCAATGTTCCCAGAAGGGGCCACCTTAAGGATGAGGTGCTTCAGGGATTTGACAGCAGCCTCAGCGTGGCCGTTGGACTGCGGGTAATGGGGCGATGACAACACATGCCGGACTCCCCATCGGTCAAGGAACACAGCAAAGTCCCGGCTTGTGAACTGAGGCCCTCCGTCGGTTCGCAGGCGTACAGGAACGCCCACGTCACGGAAGTAGTGGCGGAACTTGCTGATGGTGGCGGCAGACGTCGTGTCATTACCGCACTTGATGACAACCGGCCAACAAGAGAGACGGTCGACGATAACGAGGAAGGACTTTCCTGACACACAGAAAAAGTCGGCCGACACAGACTCAAAGGGGCGGGTGGGGTTGTCGTCACTCATAAAGGGTTCCTGCTGCTGGCTGGGTTGTAATACTTGGCAGGGCTCACACGCACGGACAACATTGGAGATGTCGGAGTTGATGCCGGGCCAGAACACAGTCTGTCGTGCACGTCGTTTGGTGGCCTCAGCTCCACGGTGACTGTCGTGAAGGCGGGCCAAGGCGTGGGGACGTGATGCAGCAGGGACAACTACACGTGCTCCGTACAGAACAAGGTCTCCGTCGCAGTAGAGTTCATCGCGGAGTTTCCAATACGGGAGCAGGGTGTTGTGAAGATCGTAGCGGTTGCTAGGAAATCCATTCCTCACACACTCGACTAGTCGGACATAGGAAGGGTCATCTTGGGCCGCTGTTCGAAGGTCCTCCATTGCCTTGTCGTCATCTGGTGACAGGTCCGAACGAAGGGATTGGACGGCATGGAGAGTGACCACAGTCCTGACGGAAAGAGCGAGGTCGGCGTCGAGTACATGGTCATCTGGAGTAGGGCGGCTGACAGGGGAGCGGGATAAGGCATCAGGGATGCAGAGCTCCTTACCAGCACGCCACACTGCAGTGAAGATGTACGCCGAGAGCTTCTCTTTCAGACGCTGGAGGCGAGGGTTCTCAACAGCGTCTAGCGTGTAGTGGTTGAGGATCGGGACAAGCGGGCGATGGTCGGTCACTAGGTGAAAGTATTGCAGGCCTATGAGGTAAAACCTGCACTTGGACATCGCCCAAACCACGGCCAACAGCTCCAACTCAATAGTGGCGTAGCGCGTCTCAGTGTCAGAGAGGAAACGCGAGCCACACTGGACGAGCCGGAACTGCCCTCCACCATGATCCTGCAGTAGGGCGTATCCCACGCCATACAAGCGTGAGGCATCTGTCTGCAGAACTGTCGGCAAGGCTGGGTCAAATGTGGCGAGGACAGGTGGACGAGACAGGGCCTGTTTCACTTGCTGGAAGGCCTTGTCGTGGTCGGGGGTCCACAGGAATGTCCTCTTGGGGCTCATCAGGGGGCGAAGTGGTTGAGCAGCTGCGGAGATGTCCGACGAAAACTCTGCTAACTGGTTGACGAGACCGATGAAGGACCTCAAGTCAGTCAGGTTAGCAGGGGTGGGAAATCCGTAATGGCGCGGACCTTTTCCGGGTCAGCTGCGATACCATTCCCTGAGAGGGTGTACCCACAAAAGTCAACTGAAGAGCTGGCCAGAACAAACTTGTCGGCATTTAGGGTAATGCCGTGCTTCCGGCACCTGTTGAGTACCTCGTAGATACGGCAGAGGTGATCCATATAATCCTCGTCGTACACGAGGATGTCGTCGACCACTTTCACGCAGTTTGCCAGACCTTGTAGAGCCATATCACCTCGAAGACAGAAAGCGTCTCCTGTAGCGGCGAATCCCATGGGGCCACGGCAATAACTGTAACGTCCATGCGGGGTGATGAACGTTGTGAGTGGTCGGTCTTCTTCGGCAAGCTCTATCTGCCAGTATCCACACAGGGCGTCCATCGTCGTGAAGAAGCGCGCCTTCGGGTTCACGCTGCGTATGGCTGCAAAGGGCGTGGGAGAAGGGTGCGCAGGACGAGACACCTGGTTGTTGAGCTTGGAAAGGTCAGTGGTGATCCGAACACCACCTTTAGGTTTTGCGACGACAACCATCGGGTGACACCATGGAGACGGGTCATCGCCGGTTGGTACAATAATTTCTTGGGCGACCATGGAGTCCAGCTCGTTTTTGACCGCCTCGCGGAAGGCCAGGGGAACCAGTCGAGGGGTGTAAATAGCGAATGGCTTCGCGTCGTCCCTCAGGTGGATCCTCATGGGGTGGCCTGCCATCTTCTTGAGAGGCTTGGATTCCAGAGCGGACTTGGTCACCAGAACGTCGCTGAATTCCTTCAGGAAGTACTTCCGAGCATCCGAAGGAGAGGTGTCACTGGCAAGAGGCAGGGGTAGGGCGGCAGCAGGGTCGTTGCTGCTCCCTTTTAGCACCCTGTTGGCGTGTTTTACCTCAAGAATAGGTTTGGGGAAGTCCTGGGAGATGATGGCCAACTCCTGACAATGTCTGTAGGACAGCAAAGGAGTCTGGACACCGTTATGCACATCAATCCAGGCTTGACACGACCTGTTGCCAAAGGTGACTTGTGCTTGGAGTGAACCCAGGGCCGGGGTCATCTGTGAACCATCTGCCATAAAGCGGAGATCCTTGGGGGGCGGTCCTAGATCACTTGGAGAGAGCCCCAAGCCTTGCAAATGCTGGGGACCGATGACTGTAGCATCAGCGCCGGTGTCGGGCAACATCTGAAGACGGGATGACACACCGCCGTAGGTCACAATGACACTGATATACTGAGGGACTTTGGTCCTGGGACGCTGGGGGGAGCACACATTCCTAATGTGGCTCGAGCGTTGTCAAGAGTCGTCGTACCTCTGATTGGAAGACTGTGGGCGGCCCTCTCTGGTGGAGGGGGGCTGAAGCTTCCGCCGACGCGGTCCCTTGGGTATGTTGGAAGGGCAACACTTGTCATAGTGGCCCAGACGACCACACACATTGCACTGGACGCGTTTGGCTGGGCACCGTACTGTGAGTGACCAGTGGCCCTTACGGTCACAACTGTTGCAGGTAGACTGAGCAGCTGGACACACCTGTGTTCCGTGCTGCTTACCACAGTTGTTGCAAAATAAACCGGGCGTGGACGTGGTGGGCGAAGGCGTAGGAACAGACTTCTTGTCCTTCTTGTACCGGGACACAGCGCGTACAGCTGTAGGGGGAGCACGGATGGCAGAGGTGGCACACCTGGCAGCCTCATAGGAGCGACATATCGTCAACACATCCTTAAGAGAAGAGGAAGAGTCGAGGGAGGTGAGGCGTTGGACAAGTTCCTCGTCCTTAACACCCATCAGGATCACCTGCCTCAACTGGGTCTCCTCGCACTGCTGGTGGTGGCCTGGACATATATCTACCTCTTCCGAGGCTCTCTTAAGACGCACGTAAAAGGCATCAAAAGACTCACCCTCCATCTGTCTGCAGCTAAACAATTCCCTCCTGCGCAGAGCTTCATTCTGCTGTCCTTTGATGTGCCGTTGTAGAACGTCCAGTACCTCCTCTACAGACAGCGAAGAGGTTGGGGGTACCTGCAACGTATGTTCCAAGACACGCTGAATTTCCAAGGACAGGCACATACGCAGTTGGATGAGTTGTTTAGGCTGTGACAAACTCTGGAGATCCACCATTGTAAAGTAATCAGTCCACCGTCGCCGCCATTCACGAAAAATCTGGAAATTCACATCAGGCTTCAAGATGGGCGGTGTTTGAGCTGCTGCTTTGGGTGGGGCTGGGGGGTGTGAAGGAAGCATGGATGAGGTATCTGAACCAGTCAGTACCGAGGCAGTGTTAGAGCCAGGGGCTTGGTTAACAGTGAGGCGAGATATCAAGGCTTCAAACCGTTCACTGTCTTCCAATCTCCGTTGGTGGTCTCGTTCTGCCTCTGCTTGCCTTCTGTGCTCATCCGCCAAACGTCTGTGAGCTTCATCCTCGCGTTTCTCATCTCTCATAAACTTCAGTAAAGCAATTATCTCTGGAGACAACGCTGAATATTGAGGTGAGGGACTGCGCGATGTGGGGGCTGGAGCGTCGTGGCCGGCCTGGTCATCCATCTCTGCGGGGCTATCACCCGCCTGAGTCATCCAGACGCTGGGTCCACGGCTACGTAAGGCGTGAGACATAACTACTTCCTCTGTGTACTATGTCTTAAATCAGTGTTGACCGGTCAGCCCGTCGTATCAACAAGATTTCAGACAAAAAATTAATTAAATACACAGATAAGTAGGTTATATATATAAAATATATATAAGGAAGCCGCGCGGTCAGCGAGTGTTAGTACGTGTGAGTGTGTGTCCCGGGCCGGCAAAGCGTCTCGCCCCAGCTGTGAGGGGGGGGTGGAGGCGGCGCTGTGAGGGGGTGGGGGGAGAGGCGCGGCGACTCCCAGTCAGCCCAGTTACCCTCAGAGCGTGGTCAGAGACGGGTGCACTGAACTCTACTCCTTACAAATGCCCAGAACGTGCCGTATACCTTGGGAATCCTTTAGAACAAGGTCACACATGAATGGCACGAAACACACAATGCACTAAACACTTCACAGAAAATCACTGTCACTGACACTGCTCAAAGTTGCTGAGATTCTTCGAGGAGAGATGACGCGCGGGAGTTGACCCAAGCGAGAGAGGAGTCCGTACGCCGGCTTTCCACAGACTTTGCACTTTCACTCGTAATTATCCAGTAAGATCGGATCACTGCGCCATGTTAGGTTCTGAATAATAAGTTCTATATACAGGAGAGAACACAAACACCTGTATAGTTTTGTAGGTTCGGTTTACTGGATAAGAGTATGTACACAAAGGAGAGCAGCACTCTCTCTTGACTAGGCTCCCGGTCAACTGCTATAGGCGACGTATGGCAAGTGATACATTAGCAGCTTCCATACGTCGCCAGGCACATTAATTAAGCGTGTGGGATATGGTAATAACATTGCCACACGCTGCTAGCTAGGCTGAATAAATAATGCATAAATGGAGCACATACATAATATACATACATGATATATAATCCAGTATACATAATATACATACAGTCTCCACAACCAGGCGTCGGTAAAGGAGACTTACCTGAGGTGTCTCCACAACCAGGCGTCGGTAAAGGTGACTTACCTCATTAGTTTAGACAACCAAGCGTCGGTAAAGTAGACTTATCTTAGTAGTCTCCACAACCAAGCGTCGGTAAAGGGGACTTGCCTCACTTGTCTCCACAACCAAGTGTCGGTAAAGAAGACGTACCTCAGGAGTCTCCACAACCAAGCGTCGGTTTAAAAGGACTTACCTCACTAGTCTTCACAACCAAGCGTCGGTAAAAGTGACTTATCATAGTAGTCTCCACAACCAAGCGTCGGTAAAGGGGACTTGCCTCACTTGTCTCCACAACCAAGAGTCGGTACATTAGACTTACCTCAGGAGTCTCCACAACCAAGTGTCTGTAAAGGGGACTTACCTCACTAGTCTTCACAACCAAGCGTCGGTAAAAGGGACTTATCTTAGTAGTCTCCACAACCAAGCGTCGGTAAAGGGGACTTGCCTCACTTGTCTCCACAACCAAGAGTGGTAAAGGAGACTTACCTCACTAGTCTCCACAACCAGAATTCAGTAAAGGGGACTTAACTCAGGAGTCTCCATATCCAAGCGACGGTAAAGGGGACTTACCTCAGGAGTCTCCCCAAACAAGAGTCGGTAAAGGGGATTTATATCAGTTTCTACACAACCAGGCGTCGGTAAAAGAGATTAACCTCAGGAACCTCCACAACCAAGCGTCGGTAAAGTGGACTTTCTTCACTAGTCTCCACATCCAGGCGTCGGTAAAGGGGACTTACCTCAGTTGTCTCCACAACCAGGCGTCGAAAAAGGGGACTTACCTCAGGAGTCTCCATAACTAATCGTAGGTAGAGGAGACTTATATCAGTAGTCTCCACAACCAAGCGTCGTCAAAGGGGACTTACCTCACTAGTCTCCAGAATCAAGCATCGGTAAAGGGGATTTACTTTTGTAGTCTACACAACCAGGCGTCTGTAAAGGAGACTTACCAAAAGAGTCTCCACAACCAGGCGTCGGTAAAAGAGACTTATATAAGGAGTCTCCACAACCGAGCGTCGGTAAAGGAGACTTACCTCAGCAGACCTCCACAGCAAGGCGTCGGTAACGGAGACTTACCGCACTAGTCTCCACAACTAAGTGTCGGTAAAGGGGATTTACTTTAGTAGTATACACAACCAGGCGTCGGTAAAAGAGACTTACCTCAGGAGTCTCCACAATCAAACGTCGTTAAAGGCGACTTCCCTCAGGAGTCTCCTCAACCAAGCGTCGGTAAAGGAGACTTACCTCTGGAGTCTCCACACCGAAGCGTCGAGAAAGGAGATTTACCTCAGGAGTCTCCACAACCAAGCGTCGGGAAAGGAAATTTACCTCAATAGTCACCACAACCAAGCTTCCGTATAGGAGACTTACCTCACTAGTCTCCACATCCAAACGTCGGTAAAGGAGACTTACCTCAGGAGTCTCCACAACCAAGCGTCGGTTAAAGAGGACTTACCTCACCAATCTTCACAACCAAGGTTCGGAAAAAGTGACTTATCTTAGTAGTCTCCACAACCAGACGTCAGTAAAGGGGACTTAACTCAGGAGTCTCCATATCCAAGCGACGGTAAAGGGGACTTACCGTAGTAGTCTCCACAACCAAGCGTCGGGAAAGGAGATTTGCCTCAATAGTCTCTACAACCAAGCTTACATATAGGAGACTTACCTCACTAGTCTCCACATCCAAACGTCGGTAAAGGGGACTTACCTCACTAGTCTCCACATCCAAGCATCGGTAAAGGAGACTTACCTCAGGAGTCTCCACAACCAAGCGTCGGGAAAGGGGACTTACCTCGGTAGTCTCCACAACCAGGCGTCGGTAAAGGAGACTTACCTCAGGAGTCTCCACAACCAGGCTTCGATAAAGGTGACTAACCTTAGTAGTTTAGACATCCAAGCGTCGGTAAAGGGGACTTACCTCACTAGTCTCCACAACCAGGCGTCGGTAAAGGAGACTTACCTCAGGAGTCTCCACAACCAGGCGTCGGTAAAGGAGACTTACCTCACTAGACTCCACAGCCAGGCGTCAGTAAAGGGGACTTACCTAAGGAGTCTCCACATCCAAGAGAGGGTAAAGGGGACTTACCTCATTAGTCTCCACATCTAGGCGTCGGTAAAGGGGACTTACCTCAGTAGTCTCAAAAACCAAGCGTCGGTAAAGGGGACTTACCTCAGGAATCTCCACAACCAAGCGTCGGTTAAAGAGGACTTACCTCACCAGTCTTCACAACCAAGCGTCGGAAAAAGTGACTTATCTTAGTAGTCTCCACAACCAGACGTCAGTAAAGGGGACTTAACTCAGGAGTCTCCATATCCAAGCGACGGTAAAGGGGACCTACCTCAGGAGTCTCCCCAACCAAGCGTCGGTAAAGGGGATTTATACCAGTAGTCTACACAACCATGCGTCGGTAAAAGAGATTAACCTCATAAGCCCCCACAACCAAGCGTCGGTAAAGTGGACTTACTTCACTAGTCTCCACATCCAGGCGTCGGTAAAGGGGATTTACTTTTGTAGTCTACACAACCAGCCGTTTGTAAATGAGACTTACCTCAAGAGTCTCCACAACCAGGCGTCGGTAAAAGAGACTTACCATAGGAGTCTCTACAACCCAGCGTCGGTAAAGGAGACTTACCTCAGCAGTCTTCATATCAAGGCGTCGGTAACGTGACATACCTCACTAGTCTCCACAACTAAGGGTCGGTAAAGGGGATTTACTTTAGTAGTCTACACATCCAGGCGTCGGTAAATGAGACTTACCTCAGGAGTCTCCTCAACCAAGCGTCGGTAAAGGAGACTTACCTCAGTAATCTCCACAACAAGGCGTCAGTAAAGGGGACTTACCTCTGGAGTCTCCACAACCAAGCGTCGGGAAAGGAGATTTACCTCAGGAGTCTCCACAACCAAGTGTCGGTAAAGGGGACTTACCTTAGTAGTTTCCACAACCAAGCGTTGGGAAAGGAGATTTACCTCAATAGTCTCCACAACCAAGCTTCGGTATCGGAGACTTACCTCACTAGTCTCCACATCCAAACGTCGGTAAAGGGGACTTACCTCACTAGTCTCCACAACCAAGCGTCGGGAAAGGGGACATGCCTACGTAGTCTCCACAACCAGGCGTCGGTAAAGGGGACTTTCCTCAGTTGTCAAGACAACCAAACGTCGGTAAAGGGGACTTACCTCAGTAGCCTCTACAGCCGGGCGTCGGTAAAGGGGACTTACCTCACTAGTCTCCACAACCAGGCGTCGGTAAAGGAGACTTACCTCAGGAGTCTCCACAAGCAGGCCTCGGTAAAGGTGACTTACCACACTAATCTCCACAACCAAGCGTCGGTAAGGGGACTTACCTCAGTAGTCAGCACAACAAGGCGTCGGTAAAGGGGACTTACCCCATTAGTCTCCACAACCAAGCGTCGGTAAAGGGGACTTACCTCACTAATCTCAACAGTCAAGCGTCGGTAAAGGGGACTTACCTCACTAGTCTCCACAACCAGGCGTTGGTTAAGGGGACTTTCCTCAGTAGTCTCCACAACCAAGCGTCAGTAAAGGGGACTTACCTCAGGAGTCTCCACAACCAGGCGTCGGTAAAGGTGACTTACCTCAGAAGTGTCAAAAAACAGGTGTCGGTAAAGGGGACTTACGACAGTAGTCTCCACAACCAGGCGTCGGTAAAGGGAACTTACCTCAGGAGTCTCCTCAACCAAGCGTCGGTAAAGGAGACTTACCTCAGTAGTCTCCACAACCAGGCTTCGGTAAAGGGGACTTACCTCTGGAATCTAAACAACCAAGCGTCGGGAAAGGAGATTTACATCAGAGGTCTCCACAACCAAGCGTGGGTAAAGGGGACTTACCTCACTCGCCTCCACAACCAAGCGTCGGTAAAGGCGACTTACCTCAGGAGTCTCCACAACAAAGCGTCGGTAAACGAGACTTACCTCAGGAGTCTCCACAACCAAGCGTCGGTACAGGGGACTACCTCACTAGTCTCCACAACCAAGCATCGGGAAATGGGACTTACCTAACTATTCTCCACAACCACGCGTCAGTAAAGGGGACTTACCTCATTAGTCTAGACAACCAAGCGTCGGTAAAGGGGACTCTCCTCAGTAATCTCCACAACCAGGCATCGGTAAAGGGGACTTACCTCAGGAGTCTCTACAACCAGGCGTCGGTAAAGGGGACTTTCCTCACTAGTCTCCACAACCAAGCGTCGGTATATGGGACTTACCTCACTAGCCTCCACAACCTAGCGTCGGCAAAGGAGACTTACCTCACTAGTCTCCACAACCAGGCGTCGGTAAAGGAGACTTACCTCAGGAGTCTCTACAACCAGGCGTCGGTAAAGGTGACTTTCATCAGTAGTTTAGACATCCAAGCGTCGTAAAGGAGACTTACCTCAATAGCCTCCACAACCAGGCGTGGGTAAAGGGGACTTACCTCAGTAGTCTCCACAATCAGGCGTCGGTAAAGGGGATTTACATCAGGAGTCTCCACAAGCAGGCCGCGGTAAAGGTGACATACCTCACTAATCTCCACAACCAAGCGTCGGTAAGGGGACATACCTCAGTAGTCAGCACAACAAGGCGTCGGTAAAGGGGACTTACCCCATTAGTCTCCACAACCAAGCGTCGGTACAGGGGACTTACCTCACTAGTCTCAACAACCAGGCGTCGGTAAAGGAGACTTACCTCAGGAGTCTCCACAACCAGGCGTCGGTAAAGGTGACTTTCATCAGTAGTTTAGACATCCAAGCGTCGGTAAAGGAGACGTACCTCACTCGTCTCCACAACCAGGCGTGGGTAAAGGAGACTTAGCTCACTAGTCTCTAAACCCAAGTGTCGGAAAAGGGGACTTTCCCCACTGGTCTCCACAACCAAGCGTCAGTAAAGGGGACTTACCTCAGTAGTCTACAAAACCAAGCGTCGGTAAAGGGGACTTACCTCAGTAGTCTCCACAACCAGGGGTCGGTAAAAGGGACTTACCTCCGTAGTCTAGACAACCAAGCGTCGGTAAAGGGGACTTTCCTCAGTAGTCTCCACAATCAAGAGTCGGTAAAGGGGACTTACATCAGAAGTGTTCACAACCAAGCGTCTGTAAAGGGGACTTGCCTCAGGAGTCTCCCCAACGAAGCGTCGGTAAAGGAGATTTATATCAGTAGTCTACACAAGCCAGGCATCGGTAAAAGAGATTAACCTCAGGAGTCTCCATAACTAATCGTAGGTAAAGGAGACTTACATCAGTAGTCTCCACAACCAAGGGTCGAGAAAGGAGATTTACCTCAGGAGTCTCCACAACCAAGTGTCGGTAAAGGGGTCTTACCTCAGTAGTCTCCACAACCAAGCTTCGGTATAGGAGACTTACCTCACTAGTCTCCACATCCAAAAGCCGGTAGAGGGGACTTACCTCACTAGTCTCCACATCCAAGCGTCGGTAAAGGACACTTACCTCGGAAATCTCCACAACCAGGCGTCGGTAAAGGGGACTTTCCTCAGTAGTCAAGACAACCAAACGTCGGTAAAGGGGACTTACCTCAGTAGTCTCTACAACCGGGCGTCGGTAAAGGGGACTTACCTCACTAGTCTCCACAACCAGGCGTCGGTAAAGGAGACTTACCTCAGGAGTCTCCACAACAGGCTTCGATAAAGGTGACTAACCTCAGTAGTTTAGACATCCAAGCGTCGGTAAAGGAGACTTACCTCACTAGTCTCCACAGCCAGGCGTCGGTAAAGGGGACTTACCTCAGTAGTTTAGACAACCAAGCGTCGGGAAAGGGGACTTACCTCACTAGTCTCCACAATCAAGCGTTGGTAAAAGAGATTTACCTCATTAGCCTCCACAACCAAGCGTCGGTAAAGGAGACTTACCTCAGGAGTCTCCACAACCAAGCGTCAGTTAAAGAGGACTTACCTCACTAGGCTTCACAACCAAGCGTCGGAAAAAGTGACTTATCTTAATAGTCTCCACAACCAAGCATCGGTAAAGGGGACTTACCTCATTGGTAAACACAACCAGGCGTCGGTAAACGGGACTTATCTTAGTAGTCTCCACTCCCAAGCGTCGGTATATGGGACTTACCTCACTAGCCTCCACAACCTAGCGTCGGCAAAGGTAGACTTACCTCACTAGTCTCCACAACCAGGCGTCGGTAAAGGAGACTTACCACAGGAGTCTCCACAACCAACCGTCGGTAAAGGGGACTTACCTTAGTAGTCTCCACAACCAGTTGTTGGTTAAATGGGACTTTCCTCAGGAGTCTCCACAACCAAGCGTTGGAAAAGGGGACTTACCTCATGCGTCTCCACAACCAGGCGTCGGTAAAGGGAGCTTTCCTCAGGAGTCTCCACAAGCAAGCGTCGATAAGGGAGACTTACTTCAGGAGTCTCCACAACCAGGCGTCGGTAAAGGGGACTTACCTCAGGAGTCTAAACAACCAAGCGTCTGTAAATGGGACTTACCTCAATAGTTTCCACATCGAGGCGTCGGTAAAAGAGACTTACCTCACTAGTCCCCACAACCAAGCATCGGTAAAGGGGACTTACCTCATTAGTAAACACAACCAGGCGTCGGTAAACGGGACTTTCCTCAGAAGTCTCCACAACCAAGCGTCGTAAAGGAGACTTACCTCAATAGCCTCCACAACCAGGCGTGGGTAAAGGGGACTTACCTCAGTAGTCTCCACAATCAGGCGTCGGTAAAGGGGATTTACATCAGGAGTCTCCACAAGCAGGCCTCGGTAAAGGTGACTTACCTCACTAATCTCCACAACCAAGCGTCGGTAAGGGGACTTACCTCAGTAGTCAGCACAACAAGGCGTCGGTAAAGGGGACTTACCCCATTAGTGTCCACAACCAAGCGTCGGTAAAGGGGACTTACCTCACTAGTCTCAACAACCAAGCGTCGGTAAAGGGGACTTACCTCACTAGTCTCCACAACCAGGCCTTGGTTAAGGGGACTTACCTCAGTAGTCTCCACAACGAAGCGTCGGTAAAGGGGACTTACCCCAGTAATCTACAAAACCAAGCGTCGGTAAAGGGGACTTACCGTAGTAGTCTCCACAACCAAGCGTCGGGAAAGGAGATTTGCCTCAATAGTCTCTACAACCAAGCTTACGCATAGGAGACTTACCTCACTAGTCTCCACATCCAAACGTCGGTAAAGGGGACTTACCTCACTAGTCTCCACATCCAAGCGTCGGTAAAGGAGACTTACCTCTGGAGTCTCCACAACCAAGCGTCGGGAAAGGGGACTTACCTCGGTAGTCTCCACAACCAGGCGTCGGTAAAGGAGACTTACCTCAGGAGTCTCCACAACCAGGCTTCGATAAAGGTGACTAACCTTAGTAGTTTAGACATCCAAGCGTCGGTAAAGGAGACTTACCTCAATAGTCTCCACAGCCAGGCGTCAATAAAGGGGACTTACCTAAGGAGTCTCCACATCCAAGAGACGGTAAAGGGGACTTACCTCATTAGTCTCCACATCTAGGCGTCGGTAAAGGGGACTTACCTCAGTAGTCTCAAAAACCAAGCGTCGGTAAAGGGGACTTACCTCAGGAATCTCCACAACCAAGCGTCGGTTAAAGAGGACTTACCTCACCAGTCTTCACAACCAAGCGTCGGAAAAAGTGACTTATCTTAGTAGTCTCCACAACCAGACGTCAGTAAAGGGGACTTAACTCAGGAGTCTCCATATCCAAGCGACGGTAAAGGGGACCTACCTCAGGAGTCTCCCCAACCAAGCGTCGATAAAGGGGATTTATACCAGTAGTCTACACAACCAGGCGTCGGTAAAAGAGATTAACCTCATAAGCCTCCACAACCAAGCGTCGGTAAAGTGGACTTACTTCACTAGTCTCCACATCCAGGCGTCGGTAAAGGGGATTTACTTTTGTAGTCTACACAACCAGCCGTTTGTAAATGAGACTTACCTCAAGAGTCTCCACAACCAGGCGTCGGTAAAAGAGACTTACCTTAGGAGTCTCTACAACCGAGTGTCGGTAAAGGAGACTTACCTCAGCAGTCTCCATATCAAGGCGTCGGTAACGGAGACATACCTCACTAGTCTCCACAACTAAGGGTCGGTAAAGGGGATTTACTTTAGTAGTCTACACATCCAGGCGTCGGTAAAAGAGACTTACCTCAGGAGTCTCCTCAACCAAGCGTCGGTAAAGGAGACTTACCTCAGTAATCTCCACAACCAGGCGTCAGTAAAGGGGACTTACCTCTGGAGTCTCCACAACCAAGCGTCGGGAAAGGAGATTTACCTCAGGAGTCTCCACAACCAAATGTCGGTAAAGGGGACTTACCTTAGTAGTCTCCACAACCAAGCGTTGGGAAAGGAGATTTACCTCAATAGTCTCCACAACCAAGCTTCGGTATAGGAGAATTACCTCACTAGTCTCCACATCCAAACGTCGGTAAAGGGGACTTACCTCACTAGTCTCCACAACCAAGCGTCGGGAAAGGGGACATGCCTACGTAGTCTCCACAACCAGGCGTCGGTAAAGGGGACTTTCCATAGTTGTCAAGACAACCAAACGTCGGTAAAGGGGACTTACCTCACTAGTCTCCACAACCAGGCGTCGGTAAAGGGGACTTACCTCACTAGTCTCCACAACCAGGCGTCGGTAAAGGAGACTTACCTCAGGAGTCTCTACAACCAGGCTTCGATAAAGGTGACTAACCTCAGTAGTTTAGACATCCAAGCGTCGGTAAAGGAGACTTACCTCACTAGTCTCCACAGCCAGGCGTCAGTAAAGGGGACTTACCTAAGGAGTCTCCACATCCAAGAGACGGTAAAGGGGACTGACCTCATTAGTCTCAACATCCAGGCGTCGGTAAAGGGGACTTACCTCAGTAGTCTCCAAAACCAAGCGTCGGTAAACGAGACTTACCTCAGGAGTCTCCACATCCAGGTGTCGGTAAAGGAGACTTACCTCAGTTCTCTCCACAACCAGGCGTCGGTAAAGGGGACTTACCTCAGGAGTCTCCACAACTAAGCATACGTAAAGGAGACTTACGTCTATAGTCTCCACAACCAAGCGTCGGTAAAGGGGACTTACCTCAGGAGTCTCCACAACCAAGCGTCGGTAAGAAAGACTTTCCGCATAAGTCTCAACAACCAAGCGTCGGTAAAGGGGTCTTACCTCAGTAGTGTCCGCAATCACGCGTCGATAAAGGGGATTTGCCTCAGTAGTCTGCAAAACCAAGCGTCGGTAAGGGGGACTTACCTGACTAGTCTTCACAACCAAGCATCGGAAAAGGGGACTTACCTTACTAGTCTCCACAACCAGACGTCGGTAAAGGAGACTTACCTCAGTACTCTAGACAACGAGGCGTCGGCAAAGGGGAATTACCTCAGTAGTCTCCACAACCACGCGCCAGTAAAGGGGACTTACCTCACAAGTCTCCACAACCAGGCGTCGGTAAAGAAGACTTACCTGAGGTGTCTCTACAACCAGGTGTCGGTAAAGGTGACTTACCTCAGTAGTTTAGACAACCAAGCGTCGGTAAAGGAGACTTACCTCACTAGTCTCCAAACCCAAGCATAGGTAAAGGGGACTTACCTCACGAGTCTCCACAACCAAGCGTCGGTAAAGGAGACATACCTCAGGAGTCTCCACAACCAAGCGTCGGTTAAAGAGGACTTGCCTCACTAGTCTTCACAACAAAGCGTCGGCAAAAGTGACTTATCTTAGTAGTCTCCACAACCAAGCGTCGGTAAAGGGGACTTGCCTCACTTGTCTCCACAACCAAGAGTCGGTAAATTAGACTTACCTCAGGAGTCTCCACAACCAAGCGTCTGTAAAGGGGACTTACCTCATTAGTCTTCACAACCAATCGTCGGTAAAAGAGACTTATCTTAGTAATCTCCACAACCAAGCGTCGGTAAAGGGGACTTGCCTCACTTGTCTCCACAACCAAGAGTTGGTAAAGGAGACTTACCTCACTAGTCTCCACAACCAGACGTCAGTAAAGGGGACTTAACTCAGGAGTCTCCATATCCAAGCGACGGAAAAGGGGACTTACCTCAGGAATCTCCCCAACCAAGAGCCGTAAAGGAGATTTATATCAGTAGTCTACACAACCAGGCGTCGGTAAAATGGATTAACCTCAGGAGCCTCCAACACCAAGCGTCGGTAAAGTGGACTTTCTTCACTAGTCTCCACATCCAGGCGTCGGTAAAGGAGACTTACCTCAGTTGTCTCCACAACCAGGCGTCGGAAAAGGGGACTTACCTCAGGAGTCTCCATAACTAATCGTAGGTAAAGGAGACTTACATCAGTAGTCTCCACAACCAAGCGTCGAGAAAGGAGATTTACCTCAGGAGTCTCCACAACCAAGGGTCGGAAAAGGAGATTTACCTCACTAGTCTCCACATCCAAAAGCCGGTAAAGGGGACTTACCTCACTAGTCTCCACATCCAAGCGTCGGTAAAGGAGACTTACCTCGGTAGTCTCCACAACCAGGCGTCGGTAAAGGGGATTTTCCTCAGTAGTCAAGACAACCAAACGTCGGTAAAGGGGACTTACCTCAGTAGTCTCTACAACCGGGCGTCGGTAAAGGGGACTTACCTCACTAGTCTCCACAACCAGGCGTCGGTAAAGGAGACTTACCTCAGGAGTCTCCACAACAGGCTTCGATAAAGGTGACTAACCTCAGTAGTTTAGACATCCAAGCGTCGGTAAAGGAGACTTACCTCACTAGTCTCCACAGCCAGGCGTTGGTTAAGGGGACTTACCTCAGTAGTCTCCACAACCAGCCGTCGGTAAAGGGGACTTGCCTCAGTAGTCTCCACAACCAGCCGTCGGTAAAGGGGACTTACCTCAGGGGTATCGAGAACCAGACGTCGGTAAAGGGAACTTACCTCAGTAGTCTCCACAACCAGGCGTCAGTAAAGGGGAATGACATCAGGTGTATCCACAACCAAGCGTCGGTAAAGGAGACTAACCTCACTAGTCTCCACAACCAAGCGTCGGTAAAGGTGGACTTACCTCAATAGTCTCCACAACCAGGCGTCGGTTAAGGGGACCTACCTCAGTAGTCTCCACAACCAGGCGTCGGTAAAGGGGACTTACATCACTAGACTCCATAACCAAGCAACAGTAAAGGGGACTTACCTCAGTAGTCTCCACAACCAACCGTCGGTAAAGGGGACTTACCTCAGTAGTCTCCACAACCAGTTGTTGGTAAAGGGGACTTTCCTCAGGAGTCTCCACAACCAAGCGTTGGAAAAGGGGACTTACCTCATGCGTCTCCACAACCAGGCGTCGGTAAAGGGGACTTTCCTCAGGAGTCTTCACAAGCAAGCGTCGATAAAGGAGACTTAATTCAGGAGTCTCCTCAACCAGGCGTCGGTAAAGGGGACTTACCTCAGGAGTCTCAACAACCAAGCGTCTGCAAATGGGACTTACCTCAATAGTTTCCACATCCAGGCGTCGGTAAAAGAGACTTACCTCACTAGTCTCCACAACCAAGCATCGGTAAAGGGGACTTACCTCACTCGCCTCCACAACCAAGCGTCGATAAAGGCGACCTACCTCAGGAGTCTCCACAACCAAGCGTCGGAAAAGGAGACTTACCTCAATAGCCTCCACAACCAGGCGTGGGTAAAGGGGACTTACCTCAGTAGCCTCCACAATCATGCTTAGGTAAAGGGGATTTACATCAGGAGTCTCCACAAGCAGGCCTCGGTAAAGGTGACTTACCTCACTAATCTCCACAACCAAGCGTCGGTAAGGGGACTCACCTCAGTAGTCAGCACAACAAGGCGTCGGTAAAGGGGACTTACCCCATTAGTCTCCACAACCAAGCGTCGGTAAAGGGGACTTACCTCACTAGTCTCAACAGCCAAGCGTCGGTAAAGGGGATTTACCTCAGGAGTCTCCACAACCAGGCGTCGGTAAAGGTGACTTACCAAAGAAGTATCAACAAACAGGTGTCGGTAAAGGGGACTTACGACAGTAGTCTCCACAACCAGGCGTCGGTAAAGGGAACTTACCTCAGGAGTCTCCTCAACCAAGCATCGGGAAAGGAGATTTACATCAGAGGTCTCCACAACCAAGCGTGGGTAAAGGGGACTTACCTCACTCGCCTCCACAACCAAGCGCCGATAAAGGCGACCTACCTCAGGAGTCTCCACAACCAAGCGTCGGTAAACGAAACTTACCTCAGGAGTCCCCACAAACATGCGTCGGTACAGGGGACTACCTCACTAGTCTCCACAACCAAGCATCGGGAAAGGGGACTTACCAAACTATTCTCCACAACCACGCGTAAGTAAAGGGGACTTACCTCATTAGTCTAGACAACCAAGCGTCGGTAAAGGGGACTCTCCTCAGTAATCTCCACAACCAGGCGTCGGTAAAGGGGACTTACCTCAGGAGTCTCTACAACCAGGCGTCGGTAAAGGGGACTTTCCTCACTAGTCTCCACAACCAAGCGTCTGTAAAAGGGACTTATCTTAGTAGTCTCCACTCCCAAGCGTCGGTAAAGGGGACTTACCTCACTAGCCTCCACAACCTAGCGTCGGCAAAGGAGACTTACCTCACTAGTCTCCACAACCAGGCGTCGGTAAAGGAGACTTACCTCAGGAGTCTCCACAACCAGGCGTCGGTAAAGGTGACTTTCATCAGTAGTTTAGACATCCAAGCGTCGGTAAAGGAGACTTACCTCACTCGTCTCCACAACCAGGCGTGGGTAAAGGAGACTTAGCTCACTAGTCTCTAAACCCAAGTGTCGGAAAAGGGGACTTTCCCCACTGGTCTCCACAACCAGGCGTCGGTAAAGGGGACTTACCTCACTAGTCTCCACAAACCAGCGTCGGTAAAGGGGACTTACCTCAGTAGTCTACAAAACCAAGCGTCGGTAAAGGGGACTTACCTCAGTAGTCTCCACAACCAGGCGTCGGTAAAAGGGACTTACCTCCGTAGTCTAGACAACCAAGCGTCGGTAAAGGGGACTTTCCTCAGTAGTCTCCACAACCAAGAGTCGGTAAAGGGGACTTACTTCAGAAGTGTTCACAACCAAGCGTCTGTAAAGGGGACTTGCCTCAGGAGTCTCCCCAACCAAGCGTCGGTAAAGAAGATTTACATCAGTAGTCTACACAAGCCAGGCATCGGTAAAAGAGATTAACCTCAGGAGTCTCCATAACTAATCGTAGGTAAAGGAGACTTACATTAGTAGTCTCCACAACCAAGGGTCGGTAAAGGGGTCTTACCTCAGTAGTCTCCACAACCAAGCTTCGGTATAGGAGACTTACCTCACTATTCTCCACATCCAAAAGCCGGTAGAGGGGACTTACCTCACTAGTCTCCACATCCAAGCGTCGGTAAAGGACACTTACCTCGGTAATCTCCACAACCAGGCGTCGGTAAAGGGGACTTTCCTCAGTAGTCAAGACAACCAAACGTCGGTAAAGGGGACTTACCTCAGTAGTCTCTACAACCGGGCGTCGGTAAAGGGGACTTACCTCACTAGTCTCCACAACCAGGCGTCGGTAAAGGAGACTTACCTCAGGAGTCTCCACAACAGGCTTCGATAAAGGTGACTAACCTCAGTAGTTTAGACATCCAAGCGTCGGTAAAGGAGACTTACCTCACTAGTCTCCACAGCCAGGCGTCGGTAAAGGGGACTTACCTCATTAGTCTCCAAACCCAAGCATAGGTAAAGGGGACTTACCTCACGAGTCTCCACAACCAAGCGTCGGTAAAGGAGACATACCTCAGGAGTCTCCACAACCAAGCGTCGGTTAAAGAGGACTTACCTCACTAGTCTTCACAACAAAGCGTCGGCAAAAGTGACTTATCTTAGTAGTCTCCACAACCAAGCGTCGGTAAAGGGGACTTGCCTCACTTGTCTCCACAACCAAGAGTCGGTAAATTAGACTTACCTCAGGAGTCTCCACAACCAAGCGTCTGTAAAGGGGACTTACCTCATTAGTCTTCACAACCAATCGTCGGTAAAAGAGACTTATCTTAGTAATCTCCACAACCAAGCGTCGGTAAAGGGGACTTGCCTCACTTGTCTCCACAACCAAGAGTTGGTAAAGGAGACTTACCTCACTAGTCTCCACAACCAGACGTCAGTAAAGGGGACTTAACTCAGGAGTCTCCATATCCAAGCGACGGAAAAGGGGACTTACCTCAGGAATCTCCCCAACCAAGAGTCGGTAAAGGAGATTTATATCAGTAGTCTACACAACCAGGCGTCGGTAAAATAGATTAACCTCAGGAGCCTCCAACACCAAGCGTCGGTAAAGTGGACTTTCTTCACTAGTCTCCACATCCAGGCGTCGGTAAAGGAGACTTACCTCAGTTGTCTGCACAACCAGGCGTCGGAAAAGGGGACTTACCTCAGGAGTCTCCATAACTAATCGTAGGTAAAGGAGACTTACATCAGTAGTCTCCACAACCAAGCGTCGAGAAAGGAGATTTACCTCAGGAGTCTCCACAACCAAGGGTCGGAAAAGGAGATTAACCTCACTAGTCTCCACATCCAAAAGCCGGTAAAGGGGACTTACCTCACTAGTCTCCACATCCAAGCGTCGGTAAAGGAGACTTACCTCGGTAGTCTCCACAACCAGGCGTCGGTAAAGGGGACTTTCCTCAGTAGTCAAGACAACCAAACGTCGGTAAAGGGGACTTACCTCAGTAGTCTCTACAACCGGGCGTCGGTAAAGGGGACTTACCTCACTAGTCTCCACAACCAGGCGTCGATAAAGGAGACTTACCTCAGGAGTCTCCACAACAGGCTTCGATAAAGGTGACTAACCTCAGTAGTTTAGACATCCAAGCGTCGGTAAAGGAGACTTACCTCACTAGTCTCCACAGCCAGGCGTTGGTTAAGGGGACTTACCTCAGTAGTCTCCACAACCAGCCGTCGGTAAAGGGGACTTACCTCAGTAGTCTACACAACCAGCCGTCGGTAAAGGGAACTTACCTCAGGGGTATCAACAACCAGACGTCGGTAAAGGGAACTTACCTCAGTAGTCTCCACAACCAGGCGTCAGTAAAGGGGAATGACCTCAGGTGTATCCACAACCAAGCGTCGGTAAAGGAGACTAACCTCACTAGTCTCCACAACCAAGCGTCGGTAAAGGTGGACTTACCTCAATAGTCTCCACAACCAGGCGTCGGTTAAGGGGACCTACCTCAGTAGTCTCCACAACCAGGCGTCGGTAAAGGGGACTTACATCACTAGACTCCATAACCAAGCAACAGTAAAGGGGACTTACCTCAGTAGTCTCCACAACCAACCGTCGGTAAAGGGGACTTGCCTCAGTAGTCTCCACAACCAGTTGTTGGTAAAGGGGACTTTCCTCAGGAACCTCCACAACCAAGCGTTGGAAAAGGGGACTTACCTCATGCGCCTCCACAACCAGGCGTCGGTAAAGGGGACTTTCCTCAGGAGTCTTCACAAGCAAGCGTCGATAAAGGAGACTTAATTCAGGAGTCTCCACAACCAGGCGTCGGTAAAGGGGACTTACCTCAGGAGTCTCAACAACCAACCGTCTGCAAATGGGACTTACCTCAATATTTTCCACATCCAGGCGTCGGTAAAAGAGACTTACCTCACTAATCTCCACAACCAAGCATCGGTAAAGGGGACTTACCTCATCAGTCCACACAACCAGGCGTCGGTAAAGGGGACTTTCCTCAGAAGTCTCCACAACCAAGCGTCGGTAAAGGAGACTTTCCTCAATAGCCTCCACAACCAGGCGTGGGTAAAGGGGACTTACCTCAGTAGCCTCCACAATCATGCTTAGGTAAAGGGGATTTACAGCAGGAGTCTCCACAAGCAGGCCTCGGTAAAGGTGACTTACCTCACTAATCTCCACAACCAAGCGTCGGTAAGGGGACTTACCTCAGTAGTCAGCACAACAAGGCGTCGGTAAAGGGGACTTACCCCATTAGTCTCCACAACCAAGCGTCGGTAAAGGGGACTTACCTCACTAGTCTCAACAGCCAAGCGTCGGTAAAGGGGACTTACCTCACTAGTCTCCACAGCCAGGCGTTGGTTAAGGGGACTTACCTCAGTAGTCTCCACAACCAAGCGTCAGTAAAGGGGACTTACCTCAGGAGTCTCCACAACCAGGCGTCGGTAAAGGTGACTTACCAAAGAAGTATCAACAAACAGGTGTCGGTAAAGCGGACTTACGACAGTAGTCTCCACAACCAGGCGTCGGTAAAGGGAACTTACCTCAGGAGTCTCCTCAACCAAGCGTCGGTAAAGGAGACTTACCTCAGTAGTCTCCACAACCAGGCTTCGGTAAAGGGGACTTACCTCTGGAGTCTAAACAACCAAGCGTCGGGAAAGGAGATTTACATCAGAGGTCTCCACAACCAAGCGTGGGTAAAGGGGACTTACCTCACTCGCCTCCACAACCAAGCGTCGATAAAGGCGACCTACCTCAGGAGTCTCCACAACCAAGCGTCGGTAAACGAAACTTACCTCAGGAGTCTCCACAAACATGCGTCGGTACAGGGGACTACCTCACTAGTCTCCACAACCAAGCATCGGGAAAGGGGACTTACCAAACTATTCTCCACAACCACGCGTAAGTAAAGGGGACTTACCTCATTAGTCTAGACAACCAAGCGTCGGTAAAGGGGACTCTCCTCAGTAATCTCCACAACCAGGCGTCGGTAAAGGGGACTTACCTCAGGAGTCTCTACAACCAGGGGTCGGTAAAGGGGACTTTCCTCACTAGTCTCCACAACCAAGCGTCGGTAAAAGGGACTTATCTTAGTAGTCTCCACTCCCAAGCGTCGGTATATGGGACTTACCTCACTAGCCTCCACAACCTAGCGTCGGCAAAGGAGACTTACCTCACTAGTCTCCACAACCAGGCGTCGGTAAAGGAGACTTACCTCAGGAGTCTCCACAACCAGGCGTCGGTAAAGGAGACTTACCTCAGGAGTCTCCACAACCAGGCGTCGGTAAAGGTGACTTTCATCAGTAGTTTAGACATCCAAGCGTCGGTAAAGGAGACTTACCTCACTCGTCTCCACAACCAGGCGTGGGTAAAGGAGACTTACCTCACTCGTCTCCACAACCAGGCGTGGGTAAAGGAGACTTACCTCACTAGTCTCCACAACCAAGCGTCGGAAAAGGGGACTTACCTCAATAGTCTCCACAACCAGGCGTCGGTAAAGGGGACTTACCTCAGTAGTCTCCACAACCAGGCGTCGGTAAAGGGGACTTACCTCACTAGTCTCCACAACCAGGCGTGGGTAAAGGAGACTTAGCTCACTAGTCTCTAAACCCAAGTGTCGGAAAAGGGGACTTTCCCCACTGGTCTCCACAACCAAGCGTCAGTAAAGGAGACTTCCCTCACTAGTCTCCACAACCAAGCGTCGGAAAAGGGGACTTACCTCAGTAGTCTCCACAACCAGGCGTCGGTAAAGGGGACTTACCTCACTAGTCTCCACAAACCAGCGTCGGTAAAGGGGACTTACCTCAGTAGTCTACAAAACCAAGCGTCGGTAAAGGGGACTTACCTCAGTAGTCTCCACAACCAGGCGTCGGTAAAAGGGACTTACCTCCGTAGTCTAGACAACCAAGCGTTGGTAAAGGGGACTTTCCTCAGTAGTCTCCACAACCAAGAGTCGGTAAAGGGGACTTACTTCAGAAGTGTTCACAACCAAGCGTCTGTAAAGGGGACTTGCCTCAGGAGTCTCCCTAACCAAGCGTCGGTAAAGGAGATTTATATCAGTAGTCTACACAAGCCAGGCATCGGTAAAAGAGATTAACCTCAGGAGTCTCCATAACTAATCGTAGGTAAAGGGGACTTACATCAGTAGTCTCCACAACCAAGGGTCGAGAAAGGAGATTTACCTCTGGAGTCTCCACAACCAAGTGTCGGTAAAGGGGTCTTACCTCAGTAGTCTCCACAACCAAGCTTCGGTATAGGAGACTTACCTCACTATTCTCCACATCCAAAAGCCGGTAGAGGGGACTTACCTCACTAGTCTCCACATCCAAGCGTCGGTAAAGGACACTTACCTCGGTAATCTCCACAACCAGGCGTCGGTAAAGGGGACTTTCCTCAGTAGTCAAGACAACCAAACGTCGGTAAAGGGGACTTACCTCAGTAGTCTCAACAACCAGGCGTCGGTAAAGGAGACTTACCTCAGGAGTCTCCACAACAGGCTTCGATAAAGGTGACTAACCTCAGTAGTTTAGACATCCAAGCGTCGGTAAAGGAGACTTACCTCACTAGTCTCCACAGCCAGGCGTCGGTAAAGGGGACTTACCTCAGTAGTCTCCAAAACCAAGCGTCGGTAAAGGGGACTTACCTCACTAGTCTCCACAACCAAGCGTCGGAAAAAGTGACTTATCTTAATAGTCTCCACAACCAAGCATCGGTAAAGGGGACTTGCCTCACTAGTCTCCACAGCCAAGAGTCAGTAAATTTGACTTACCTCAGGAGTCTCCACAACCAAGCGCCTGTAAAGGGGACTTACCTCAGTAGTCTCCACAACCAGGCGTCGGTAAAAGGGACTTATTTTAGTAGTCTCCACTCCCAAGCGTCGGTATATGGGACTTACCTCACTAGCCTCCACAACCTAGCGTCGGCAAAGGAGACTTACCTCACTAGTCTCCACAACCAGGCGTCGGTAAAGGAGACTTATCACAGGAGTCTCCACAACAAACCGTCGGTAAAGGGGACTTACCTCAGTAGTCTCCACAACCAGTTGTTGGTTAAATGGGACTTTCCTCAGGAGTCTCCACAACCAAGCGTTGGAAAAGGGGACTTACCTCATGCGTCTCCACAACCAGGCGTCGGTAAAGGGGACTTACCTCAGTACTCTCCACAACCAAGCGTCAGTAAAGGGGACTTACCTCAGGAGTCTCCACAACCAGGCGTCGGTAAAGGGAACTTACCTCAGGAGTCTCCTCAACCAAGCGTCGGTAAAGGGGACTTACCTCAGTAATCTACAAAACCAAGCGTCGGTAAAGGGGACTTACCTCAGTAGTCTCCACAAACCAGCGTCGGTAAAGGGGACTTACCTCAGTAATCTACAAAACCAAGCGTCGGTAAAGGGGACTTACCTCAGTAGTCTCCACAACCAGGCGTCGGTAAAGGGGACTTACCTCCGTAGTCTAGACAATCAAGCTTCGGTAAAGGGAACTTTCCTCAGTAGTCTCCACAACAAGAGTCGGTAAAGGGGACTTACCTCAGAAGTGTTCACAACCAAGCGTCGGAGAATGGGACTTACCTCAGTAGTCTTCACAACCAGCCATCGGTAAAGGGGACTTACCTCAGGGGTATCAACAACCAGACGTTGGTAAATGGGACTTAAGTCAGTAGTCTCCACAACCAAGCGTCGGTAAAGGAGATTAACCTCACTAGTCTCCACAACCAAGCGTCGGTAAAGGGGACTTACCTTACTAGTCTGCACAACCAGAAGTTGGTAAAGGGGACTCACCTCAGTAGTCTCCACAACCAAGCGTCAGTAAAGGGGACTTACCTCAGGAGTCTCCACAACCAGGCGTCGGTAAAGGTGACTTACCTCAGAAGTATCAACAAACAGGCGTGGGTAAAGGGGACTTACGACAGTAGTCTCCAAAACCAGGCGTCGGTAAAGGAGACTTACCTCAGTAGTCTCCACAACCAGGCTTCGGTAAAGGGGACTACCTCACTAGTCTCCACAACCAAGCATCGGGAAAGGGGACTTACCTAACTATTCTCCACAACCACGCGTCAGTAAAGGGGACTTACCTCATTAGTCTAGACAACCAAGCGTCGGTAAAGGGGACTCACCTCAGTAATCTCCACAACCAGGCGTCGGTAAAGGGACTTACCTCAGGATTCTCTACAACCAGGCGTCGGAAAAGGGGACTTTCCTCACTAGTCTCCACAACCAAGCGTCGGTAAAAGGGACTTATCTTAGTAGTCTCCACTCCCAAGCGTCGGTATAGGGGACTTACCTCACTAGCCTCCACAACCTAGCGACGGCAAAGGAGACTTACCTCACTAGTCTCCACAACCAGGCGTCGGTAAAGGAGACTTACCTCAGGAGTCTCCACAACCAGGCGTCGGTAAAGGTGACTTTCATCAGTAGTTTAGACATCCAAGCGTCGGTAAAGGAGACTTACCTCACTCGTCTCCACACCCAGGCGTCAGTAAAGGAGACTTATCTCACTAGTCTCTAAACCCAAGTGTCGGAAAAGGGGACTTTCCCCACTGGTCTCCACAACCAACCGTCGGTAAAGGAGACTTACCTCACTAGTCTAAACAACCAAGCATCGGAAAAGGTGATTTACCTCAGTAGTCTCCACAACCAAGCGTCGGTAAAGGGGACTTACCTCACTAGTCTCCACAACCAGGCGTCGGAAAAGGGGACTTACCTCCGTAGTTTAGACAACCAAGCGTCGGTAAAGGGGACTTTCCTCAGTAGTCTCCACAACCAAGAGTCGGTAAAGGGGACTTACCTCAGAAGTGTTCACAACCAAGCGTCGGAGAAGGGGACTTACCTCAGTAGTCTCCACAACCAGCCGTCGGTAAAGGGGACTTACCTTAGGGGTATCAACAACCAGACGTCGGTAAATGGGACTTAAGTCAATAGTCTCCACACGCAGGCGTCGGTAAAGGGGACTTACCTCAGTAGTCTCGACAACCAAGCGTCGGTAAAGGGAACTTACCTCAGTAGTCTCCACAACCAGGCGTCAGTAAAGGGGACTTACCTCAGGTGTCTCCACAACCAAGCGTCGGTAAAGGAGACTAACCTCACTAGTCTCCACAACCAAGCGTCGGTAAAGGGGACTTACCTCACTAGTCTGCACAACCAGGCGTTGGTAAAGGGGACTTACCTCAGTAGTCTCCACAACCAAGCGTCAGTAAAGGGGACTTACCTCAGGAGTCTCCACAACCAGGCGTCGGTAAAGGTGACTTACCTCAGAAGTATCAACAAACAGGCGTGGGTAAAGGGGACTTACGACAGTAGTCTCCACAACCAGGCGTCGGTAAAGGAAACTTACGTCAGGAGTCTCCTCAACCAAGCGTCAGTAAAGGAGACTTACCTCAGTAGTCTCCACAACCAGGCTTCGGCAAAGGGGACTTACCTCTGGAGTCTAAACAACCAAGCGTCGGGAAAGGAGATTTACATCAGAGGTCTCCACAACCAAGCGTGGGTAAAGGGGACTTACCTCACTCGCCTCCACAACCAAGCCTCGTTAAAGGCGACTTACCTCAGGAGTCTCCACAACCAAGCGTCGGTAAACGAGACTTACCTCAGGAGTCTCCACAACAAAGCGTCGGTAAACGAGACTTACCTCAGGAGTCTCCACAACCAAGCGTCGGTACAGGGGACTTACCTCACTAGTCTCCCCAACCAAGCGTCGGTAAAGGGGACTTACTCACTATTCTCCACAACCACGCGTCAGTAAAGGGGACTTACCTCATTAGTCTAGACAACCAAGCGTCGGTAAAGGGGACTCACCTCAGTAGTCTCCACAACCAGGCGTCGGTAAAGGGGACTTACCTCAGGAATCTCTACAACCAGGCGTCGGTAAAGGGGACTTTCATCACTAGTCTCCACAACCAAGCATCGGAAAAAGGGACTTATCTTAGTAGTCTCCACACCCAAGCGTCGGTATAGGGGACTTACCTCACTAGCCTCCACAACCTAACGTCGGCAAAGCAGACTTACCTAAATAGTCTCCACAACCAGGCATCGGTAAAGGAGACTTACCTCAGGAGTCTCCACAACCAGGCGTCGGTAAAGGTGACTTTCCTCAGTAGTTTTGACATCCAAGCGTCGGTAAAGGAGACTTACCTCACTCGTCTCCAAAACCAGGCGTCGGTAAAGGACACTTACCTGACTAGTCTCCAAACCCAAGTGTCGCAAAAGGGGACTTTCGTCACTAGTCTCCACTAGCAAACGCCAGTAAAGGGGACTTACCTCAGGAGTCTCCACAACCAGACGTCGGTAAAGGTGACTTACCTCAGTAGTCTCCACAACCAAGCATCGGTAAAGAAGACTTAGCTCAGGAGTCTCCACAAACAGGCGTCGGTAAAGGGGACTTACCTCAATAGTCAAGACAACCAAGCGCCGGTAAAGGGGATTTACCTCAGTTGTCTCCATAACCAGGCGTCAGTAAAGGCGACTTACCTCAGGAGTCTCCTCAACCAAGTGTCGGTAAAGGAGACTTACCTCAGTAGTCTCCACAACCAGGCTTCGGTAAAGGGGACTTACCTCTGGAATCTAAACAACCAAGTGTCCGGAAAGGAGATTTACATCAGAGTTCTCCACAACCAAGCGTGGGTAAAGGGGACTTACCTCACTCGCCTCCACAACCAAGCGTCGGTAAAGGAGACTTACCTCAGGAGTCTCCACAACCAGGCGTCGATAAAGGTGACTTTCCTCAGTAGTTTAGACATCCAAGCGTCGGTAAAGAAGAATTACCTCACTCGTCTCCACAACCAGGCGTCGGTAAAGGAGACTTACCTGACTAGTCTCCAAACCCAAGTGTCAGAAAAGGGGACTTTCCACACTGGTCTCCACAACCCAGCGTCGGTAAAGGAGACTTACCTCACTAGTCTCCACAACCAAGCGTCGGAAAAGGGGACTTACCTCAGAAGTCTCCACAACCAAGCGTCGGTAAAGAGGACTTACCTCAGGAGTCTCCACAACCAAGCGTCGGTAAAGGGGACTTACCTCACAAGTCTCCACAACAAATCGTCGTTAAAGGGGACTTACCTCACTAGTCTCCACAACCAGGCGTCATTAAAGGAGACTTACCTCAGTAGTTTAAACGACTAGTCGTCGGTAAAGGGGACTTACCTCAATAGTCTTCACAACCGGGCGTCGGAAAAGGGGACTTACCTCAGTAGTCTCCACAACCAGGCGTCGGTAAAGGGTACTTACCTCACTAGTCTCCACAACCAGGCGTCGGTGAAGGGGACTTACCTCAAGAGTCTCTGCAACCAGGCGTCGGTAAAGGGGATTTCCTCACTAGTCTCCACTAGCAAGCGTCAGTAAAGGGTACTTACCTTAGGAGTCTCCACAACCAGACGTCGGTAAAGGTGACTTACCTCAGTAGTCTCCACAACCAAGCATCGGTAAAGGGGACTTAGCTCAGGAGTCTCCACAACCAGGCGTCGGTAAAGGGGACTTACCTCAATAGTCAAGACATCCAAATGCCGGTAAAGGGGATTTACCTCAGTAGTCTCCATAACCAGCCGTCGGTAAAGGCGACTTACCTCAGGAGTCTCCTCAACCAAGTGTCGGTAAAGGAGACTTACCTCAGTAGTCTCCACAACCAAGCTTCGGTAAAGGGGACTTACCTCTGGAATCTAAACAACTAAGCGTTGGGAAAGGAGATTTACATCAGAGGTCTCCACAACCAAGCGTGGGTAAAGGGGACTTACCTCACTCGCCTCCACAACCTAGCGTCGGCAAAGGAGACTTACCTCACTAGTCTCCACAACCAGGCGTCGGTAATGGAGACTTACCTCAGGAGTCTCCACAACCAGGCGTCGGTAAAGGTGACTTTCCTCAGTAGTTTAGACATCTAAGCGTCGGTAAAGGAGACTTACCTCACTAGTCTCCAAACCCAATTGTCGGAAAAGGGGACTTTCCTCACTTGTCTCCACAACCAAGCGTCGTTAAAGGAGACTTACCTCACTAGTCTCCACAACCAAGCGTCGGAAAAGGGGACTTACCTCAGGAGTCTCCTAACCAAGCGTCGGTAAAGGGAACTTACCTCGATAGTCTCCACAACCAGGCGTCGGTAAAGGGGACTTACCTCAGTAGCCTCCAAAACCAAGCATCGGTAAAGGGAACTTACCTCACTAGTCTCCACAACCAATCGTCGGTAAAGGGGACTTACCTCAGTAGTTTAGACAACCAAGCGTCGGGAAAGGGGACTTAACTCAGTTGTCTCCACAACCAGGCGTCGGTAAAGGTGACTTACCTCAGTAGTCTCCACAACCAGGGGTCGGTAAAGGGGACTTACTTCAGGAGTCTCCACAACCAGGCGTCGGTAAAGGGGACTTACGTCACTAGTCTCCACAAACAAGCGTCGGCAAAGGGGACTTACCTCAGTAGTCTAAAAAACCAAGCGTCGTTAAAGGGGACTTACCTCAGTAGTCTCCACAACCAAGCGTCGGAAAAGGTGACTTTCCTCAGGAGTCTCCACAACCAAGAGTCGGTAAAGGGGACTTACCTCACTACTTTCCACAACCAAGCGTGGGTAAAGGGGACTTACCTCAGTAGTCAAGACAACCAAGCGTTGGTAAGGAGGACTTACCTCAGTAGTCTCCACAACCAAGCGTCGGTAAAGGTGACTTTCCTCAGGAGTCTCCACAACCAAGAGTCGGTAAAGGGGACTTACCTCAGTAGTCTCCACAACCAGGCGTCGGTAAAGGGGACTTTCCTCAGAAGTGTTCACAAGTAAGCGTCGGCGAAGGGGACTTACCTCAGTATTCTCCACAACCAGGCGTCGGTAAAGGGGACTTACCTCAGGGGTATCAACAACCAGACGTCGGTAAATGGGACTTAAGTCAGTAGTCGCCACACCCAGGCGGCGGTAAAGGGGACTTACCACAAGAGTCTCTACCACCAAGCGTCGGTAAAGGGGACTTACCTCAGTAGTCTCCACATCCAGGCGAGGGTAAAGGGGACTTACCTAACTAGTCTCCACAACAAGGCGTCGGTAAAGAGGACTTACCTCAGTAGTCTAGACAACCAAGCGTCGGTAAAGGGAACTTACCTCAGTAGTCTCCACAACCAAGCATCGGTAAAGGGGACTTAGCTCAGGAGTCTCCACAACCAGGCGTCGGTAAAGGGGACTTGCCTCAATAGTCAAGACATCCAAGCGCCGGTAAAGGGGACTTACCTCAGTAGTTTCCATAACCAGGCGTCGGTAAAGGCGACTTACCTCAGGAGTCTCCTCAACCAAGCTTCGGTAAAGGAGACTTACCTCAGTGGTCTCCACAACCAGGCTTCGGTAAAGGGAACTTACCTCTGGAATCTAAACAACCAAGCGTCGGGAAAGGTTTTTACATCAGAGGTCTCCACAACAAAGCGTGGGTAAAGGGTACTTACCTCACAAGTCTCCACAACCAGGCGTCGGTAAAGGGGACTTACCTCAAGAGTCTCTACAACCAGGCGTCGGTAAAGGGGACTTTCCTCTCTAGTCTCCACTAGCAAGCGTTCAGTAAAGGGGACTTACCTCAGGAGTCTCCACAACCAGACGTCGGTTAAGGTGACTTACCTCAGTAGTCTCCACAACCAAGCATCGGTAAAGGGGACATAGCTCAGGTGTCTCCACAACCAGGCGTCGGTAAAGGGGACTTACCTCAATAGTCAAGACATCCAAGCGCCGGTAAAGGGGATTTACCTCAGTAGTCTCCATAACCAGGCGTCGGTAAAGGCGACTTACCTCAGGAGTCTCCTCAACCAAGCGTCGGTAAAGGAGACTTACCTCAGTAGTCTCCACAACCAGGCTTCGGTAAAGGGGACTTACCTCTGGAATCTAAACAACCAAGCGTCGGGAAAGGAGATTTACATCAGAGTTCTCCACAACCGAGTGTGGGTAAAGGGGACTTACCTCACTCGCTTCCACAACCTAGCGTCGGCAACGGAGACTTACCTCACTAGTCTCCACAACCAGGCGTCGGTAATGGAGACTTACCTCAGGAATCTAAACAACCAGGCGTCGGTAAAGGTGACTTTCCTCAGTAGTTTAGACATCCAAGCGTCGGTAAAGGAGACTTACCTCACTAGTCTCCACAACCAATCGTCGGTAAAGGGGACTTACCTCAGTAGTCAAGACAACCAAGCATTGGTAAGGAGGACTTACCTCAGTAGTCTCCACAACCATGCGTCGGGAAAGGGGACTTACCTCAGTTGTCTCCACAACCAGGCGTCGGTAAAGGTGACTTTCCTCAATAGTCTCCACAACCAGGCGTCAGTAAAGAGGACTTACCTCAGTAGTCTCCACAACCAGGCGTCGGTAAAGAGGACTTACCTCAGTAGTCTCCACAACCAAGCGTCGGTACAGGGGACTTACCTCACTAGTTTCCACAACCAAGCATGGGTAAATGGGACTTACCTCAGTAGTCCAGACAACCAAGCGTTGGTAAGGAGGACTTACCTCAGTAGTCTCCACAACCATGCATCGGTATAGGGGACTTACATAAATAGTCTAAACAACCAAGCGTCAGTAAAGGAGACTTACCTCACTCGTCCCCACAACCGTGCGTCGGTAAAGGAGACTTACTTCACTAGTCTCCAACCCCAAGTGTCGGAAAAGGGGACTTTCCACACTGGTCTCCACAACCAAGCGTCGTTAGAGGAGACTTACCTCACTAGTCTCCACAACCAATCGTCGGTAAAGGGGACTTACCTCAGTAGTTTAGACAACCAAGCGTCGGGAAAGGGGACTTACCTCAGTTGTCTCCACAACCAGGCGTCGGTAAAGGTGACTTACCTCAGTAATCTCCACAACCAGGCGTCGGTAAAGGGGACATACTTCAGGAGTCTCCACAACCAGGCGTCGGTAAAGGTGACTTACCTCAGTAATCTCCACAACCAGGCGTCGGTAAAGGGGACTTACTTCAGGAGTCTCCACAACCAGGCGTCGGTAAAGAGGACTTACCTCAGTAGTCTCCACAACCAAGCGTCGGTACAGGGAACTTACCTCACTAGTTTCCACAACCAAGCGTGGGTAAAGGGGACTTACCTCAGTAGTCTAGACAACCAAGCGTTGGTAAGGAGGACTTACCTCAGTAGTCTCCACAACCATGCGTCGGTAAAGAGGACTTACATAAATAGTCTAAACAACCAAGCGTCAGTAAAGGAGACTTACCTCAGTAGTCTCCACAACCAGGCTTCGGTAAAGGGGACTTACCTCTGGAATCTAAACAACCAAGTGTCCGGAAAGGAGATTTACATCAGAGTTCTCCACAACCAAGCGTGGGTAAAGGGGACTTACCTCACTCGCCTCCACAACCAAGCGTCGGTAAAGGAGACTTACCTCAGGAGTCTCCACAACCAGGCGTCGATAAAGGTGACTTTCCTCAGTAGTTTAGACATCCAAGCGTCGGTAAAGAAGAATTACCTCACTCGTCTCCACAACCAGGCGTCGGTAAAGGAGACTTACCTGACTAGTCTCCAAACCCAAGTGTCAGAAAAGGGGACTTTCCACACTGGTCTCCACAACCCAGCGTCGGTAAAGGAGACTTACCTCACTAGTCTCCACAACCAAGCGTCGGAAAAGGGGACTTACCTCAGAAGTCTCCACAACCAAGCGTCGGTAAAGAGGACTTACCTCAGGAGTCTCCACAACCAAGCGTCGGTAAAGGGGACTTACCTCACAAGTCTCCACAACCAATCGTCGTTAAAGGGGACTTACCTCACTAGTCTCCACAACCAGGCGTCATTAAAGGAGACTTACCTCAGTAGTTTAGACGACTAGTCGTCGGTAAAGGGGACTTACCTCAATAGTCTTCACAACCGGGCGTCGGAAAAGGGGACTTACCTCAGTAGTCTCCACAACCAGGCGTCGGTAAAGGGTACTTACCTCACTAGTCTCCACAACCAGGCGTCGGTGAAGGGGACTTACCTCAAGAGTCTCTGCAACCAGGCGTCGGTAAAGGGGATTTCCTCACTAGTCTCCACTAGCAAGCGTCAGTAAAGGGTACTTACCTTAGGAGTCTCCACAACCAGACGTCGGTAAAGGTGACTTACCTCAGTAGTCTCCACAACCAAGCATCGGTAAAGGGGACTTAGCTCAGGAGTCTCCACAACCAGGCGTCGGTAAAGGGGACTTACCTCAATAGTCAAGACATCCAAATGCCGGTAAAGGGGATTTACCTCAGTAGTCTCCATAACCAGCCGTCGGTAAAGGCGACTTACCTCAGGAGTCTCCTCAACCAAGTGTCGGTAAAGGAGACTTACCTCAGTAGTCTCCACAACCAAGCTTCGGTAAAGGGGACTTACCTCTGGAATCTAAACAACTAAGCGTTGGGAAAGGAGATTTACATCAGAGGTCTCCACAACCAAGCGTGGGTAAAGGGGACTTACCTCACTCGCCTCCACAACCTAGCGTCGGCAAAGGAGACTTACCTCACTAGTCTCCACAACCAGGCGTCGGTAATGGAGACTTACCTCAGGAGTCTCCACAACCAGGCGTCGGTAAAGGTGACTTTCCTCAGTAGTTTAGACATCTAAGCGTCGGTAAAGGAGACTTACCTCACTAGTCTCCAAACCCAATTGTCGGAAAAGGGGACTTTCCTCACTTGTCTCCACAACCAAGCGTCGTTAAAGGAGACTTACCTCACTAGTCTCCACAACCAAGCGTCGGAAAAGGGGACTTACCTCAGGAGTCTCCTAACCAAGCGTCGGTAAAGGGAACTTACCTCGATAGTCTCCACAACCAGGCGTCGGTAAAGGGGACTTACCTCAGTAGCCTCCAAAACCAAGCATCGGTAAAGGGAACTTACCTCACTAGTCTCCACAACCAATCGTCGGTAAAGGGGACTTACCTCAGTAGTTTAGACAACCAAGCGTCGGGAAAGGGGACTTAACTCAGTTGTCTCCACAACCAGGCGTCGGTAAAGGTGACTTACCTCAGTAGTCTCCACAACCAGGGGTCGGTAAAGGGGACTTACTTCAGGAGTCTCCACAACCAGGCGTCGGTAAAGGGGACTTACGTCACTAGTCTCCACAAACAAGCGTCGGCAAAGGGGACTTACCTCAGTAGTCTAAAAAACCAAGCGTCGTTAAAGGGGACTTACCTCAGTAGTCTCCACAACCAAGCGTCGGAAAAGGTGACTTTCCTCAGGAGTCTCCACAACCAAGAGTCGGTAAAGGGGACTTACCTCACTACTTTCCACAACCAAGCGTGGGTAAAGGGGACTTACCTCAGTAGTCAAGACAACCAAGCGTTGGTAAGGAGGACTTACCTCAGTAGTCTCCACAACCAAGCGTCGGTAAAGGTGACTTTCCTCAGGAGTCTCCACAACCAAGAGTCGGTAAAGGGGACTTACCTCAGTAGTCTCCACAACCAGGCGTCGGTAAAGGGGACTTTCCTCAGAAGTGTTCACAAGTAAGCGTCGGCGAAGGGGACTTACCTCAGTATTCTCCACAACCAGGCGTCGGTAAAGGGGACTTACCTCAGGGGTATCAACAACCAGACGTCGGTAAATGGGACTTAAGTCAGTAGTCGCCACACCCAGGCGGCGGTAAAGGGGACTTACCACAAGAGTCTCTACCACCAAGCGTCGGTAAAGGGGACTTACCTCAGTAGTCTCCACATCCAGGCGAGGGTAAAGGGGACTTACCTAACTAGTCTCCACAACAAGGCGTCGGTAAAGAGGACTTACCTCAGTAGTCTAGACAACCAAGCGTCGGTAAAGGGAACTTACCTCAGTAGTCTCCACAACCAAGCATCGGTAAAGGGGACTTAGCTCAGGAGTCTCCACAACCAGGCGTCGGTAAAGGGGACTTGCCTCAATAGTCAAGACATCCAAGCGCCGGTAAAGGGGACTTACCTCAGTAGTTTCCATAACCAGGCGTCGGTAAAGGCGACTTACCTCAGGAGTCTCCTCAACCAAGCTTCGGTAAAGGAGACTTACCTCAGTGGTCTCCACAACCAGGCTTCGGTAAAGGGAACTTACCTCTGGAATCTAAACAACCAAGCGTCGGGAAAGGTTTTTACATCAGAGGTCTCCACAACAAAGCGTGGGTAAAGGGTACTTACCTCACAAGTCTCCACAACCAGGCGTCGGTAAAGGGGACTTACCTCAAGAGTCTCTACAACCAGGCGTCGGTAAAGGGGACTTTCCTCTCTAGTCTCCACTAGCAAGCGTTCAGTAAAGGGGACTTACCTCAGGAGTCTCCACAACCAGACGTCGGTTAAGGTGACTTACCTCAGTAGTCTCCACAACCAAGCATCGGTAAAGGGGACATAGCTCAGGTGTCTCCACAACCAGGCGTCGGTAAAGGGGACTTACCTCAATAGTCAAGACATCCAAGCGCCGGTAAAGGGGATTTACCTCAGTAGTCTCCATAACCAGGCGTCGGTAAAGGCGACTTACCTCAGGAGTCTCCTCAACCAAGCGTCGGTAAAGGAGACTTACCTCAGTAGTCTCCACAACAAGCCTTCGGTAAAGGGGACTTACCTCTGGAATCTAAACAACCAAGCGTCGGGAAAGGAGATTTACATCAGAGTTCTCCACAACCGAGTGTGGGTAAAGGGGACTTACCTCACTCGCTTCCACAACCTAGCGTCGGCAACGGAGACTTACCTCACTAGTCTCCACAACCAGGCGTCGGTAATGGAGACTTACCTCAGGAATCTAAACAACCAGGCGTCGGTAAAGGTGACTTTCCTCAGTAGTTTAGACATCCAAGCGTCGGTAAAGGAGACTTACCTCACTAGTCTCCACAACCAATCGTCGGTAAAGGGGACTTACCTCAGTAGTCAAGACAACCAAGCATTGGTAAGGAGGACTTACCTCAGTAGTCTCCACAACCATGCGTCGGGAAAGGGGACTTACCTCAGTTGTCTCCACAACCAGGCGTCGGTAAAGGTGACTTTCCTCAATAGTCTCCACAACCAGGCGTCAGTAAAGAGGACTTACCTCAGTAGTCTCCACAACCAGGCGTCGGTAAAGAGGACTTACCTCAGTAGTCTCCACAACCAAGCGTCGGTACAGGGGACTTACCTCACTAGTTTCCACAACCAAGCATGGGTAAATGGGACTTACCTCAGTAGTCCAGACAACCAAGCGTTGGTAAGGAGGACTTACCTCAGTAGTCTCTACAACCATGCATCGGTATAGGGGACTTACATAAATAGTCTAAACAACCAAGCGTCAGTAAAGGAGACTTACCTCACTCGTCCCCACAACCGTGCGTCGGTAAAGGAGACTTACTTCACTAGTCTCCAACCCCAAGTGTCGGAAAAGGGGACTTTCCACACTGGCCTCCACAACCAAGCGTCGTTAGAGGAGACTTACCTCACTAGTCTCCACAACCAATCGTCGGTAAAGGGGACTTACCTCAGTAGTTTAGACAACCAAGCGTCGGGAAAGGGGACTTACCTCAGTTGTCTCCACAACCAGGCGTCGGTAAAGGTGACTTACCTCAGTATTCTCCACAACCAGGCGTCGGTAAAGGGGACATACTTCAGGAGTCTCCACAACCAGGCGTCGGTAAAGGTGACTTACCTCAGTAATCTCCACAACCAGGCGTCGGTAAAGGGGACTTACTTCAGGAGTCTCCACAACCAGGCGTCGGTAAAGAGGACTTACCTCAGTAGTCTCCACAACCAAGCGTCGGTACAGGGAACTTACCTCACTAGTTTCCACAACCAAGCGTGGGTAAAGGGGACTTACCTCAGTAGTCTAGACAACCAAGCGTTGGTAAGGAGGACTTACCTCAGTAGTCTCCACAACCATGCGTCGGTAAAGGGGACTTACATAAATAGTCTAAACAACCAAGCGTCAGTAAAGGAGACTTACCTCAGTAGTCTCCACAACCAGGCGTCGGTAAAGGGGACTTACCTCACTAGTCTCCACAAACGAGTGTCGGTAAAGGGGACTTTCCTCAGTAGTCTCCACAGCCAAGAGTCGGAAAGGGGACTTACCTTAAGAGTCTATACAACCAGGCGTCGGTAAGGGGGACTTTCCTCAGAAGTGTTCACAAGTAAGCGTCGGCGAAGGGGACTTACCTCAGTATTCTCCACAACCAGGTGTCGGTAAAGGGGACTTACCTCAGGGGTATCAACAGCCAGACGTCGGTAAATGGGACTGAAGTCAGTAGTCGCCACACCCAGGCGGCGATAAAGGGGACTTAAAGCAAGAGTCTCTACCACCAAGCGTCGGTAAAGGGGACTTACCTCAATAGTCTCCACATCCAGGCGAGGGTAAAGGGGACTTACCTCACTAGTCTCCACAACCAAGCGTCGGTAAAGAGGACTTACCTCAGTAGTCTAGACAACCAAGCGTCGGTAAAGGGACTTACCTCAGTAGTCTCCACAACCAAGCGTCGGTAAAGGGGACTTAGCTCAGGAGTCTCCACAACCAGGCGTCGGTAATGGAGACTTACCTCAGGAATCTAAACAACCAGGCGTCGGTAAAGGTGACTTTCCTCAGTAGTTTAGACATCCAAGCGTCGGTAAAGGAGACTTACCTCACTAGTCTCCACAACCAATCGTCGGTAAAGGGGACTTACCTCAGTAGTCAAGACAACCAAGCATTGGTAAGGAGGACTTACCTCAGTAGTCTCCACAACCATGCGTCGGGAAAGGGGACTTACCTCAGTTGTCTCCACAACCAGGCGTCGGTAAAGGTGACTTACCTCAATAGTCTCCACAACCAGGCGTCAGTAAAGGGGAATTACCTCAGGAGTCTCCACAACCAGGCGTCGGTAAAGAGGACTTACCTCAGTAGTCTCCACAACCAAGCGTCGGTACAGGGGACTTACCTCACTAGTTTCCACAACCAAGCGTGGGTAAAGGGGACTTACCTCAGTAGTCTAGACAACCAAGCGTTGGTAAGGAGGACTTACCTCAGTAGTCTCCACAACCATGCGTCGGTAAAGGGGACTTACATAAATAGTCTAAACAACCAAGCGTCAGTAAAGGAGACTTACCTCAGCAGTCTCCACAACCAGGCGTCGGTGAAGGGGACTTACCTTCCTCAGTAGTCTCCACAACCAAGAGTCGGTAAAGGGGACTTACCTCAGTAGTCTACAACAGCGTCAAGGGACTTCTCATAGTCTCAACAGCGTCGGTAAAGGGGACTTACCTCAGAGTCTCCACAACCAGCGTCGGTAAAGGGACTTACCTCAGTAGTCTCCACACCAAGCGTCGGTAAAGGGGACTTACTCAGAGTCTCACAACCAGCGTCGGTAAAGGGGACTTACCTCAATATTCTCCACAACCAGGCGTCGGTAAAGGGGACTTACCTCAGGGGTATCAACAACCAGACGTCGGTAAAGGGCACTTACCTCAGAAGTCTCCACAACCAAGCATCGGTAAAGGGGACTTAGCTCAGGATTCTCCACAACCAGGCGTCGGTAAAGGGGACTTACCTCAATAGTCAAGACAACCAAGCGCCGGTAAAGGGGACTTACCTCAGTAGTCTCCATAACCAGGCGTCGGTAAAGGCGACTTACCTCAGGAGTCTCGTCAACCAAGCGTCGGTAAAGGAGACTTACCTCAGTAGTCTCCACAACCAGGCGTCGGTAAAGGGGACTTACCTCTGGAATCTAAACAACCAAGCGTCGGGAAAGGAGATTTACATCAGAGGTCTCCACAACCAAGCGTCGGTAAAGGGGACTTACCTCACTCGCCTCCACAACCAAGCGTCGGTAAAGGCGACTTACCTCAGGAGTCTCCACAACCAAGCGTCGGTAAAGGAGACTTACCTCAGTAGTCTCCACAACCAAGCGTCGGTAAAGGGGACTTACCTCACTAGTCTCCCCAACCAAGCGTCGGTAAAGGGGACTTACTCACTATTCTCCACAACCACGCGTCAGTAAATGGGACTTATCTCAGTAGTCTCCACAACCAAGCGTCGGTAAAGGGGACTTACCTCAGTAGTCTCCACAACCAGGCGTCGGTAAAGGGGACTTACCTCAGGAGTCTCCACAACCAAGCGTCGGTAAAGGGACTTACCTCAGTAGTCTCCACAACCAAGCGTCGGTAAAGGGGACTTACCTCACTAGTCTCCACAACCAAGCGTCTGTAAAGGGGACTTACCTCAGTAGTCTCCACAACCAAGCGTCGGTAAAGGGGACTTACCTCAGTAGTCTCCACAACCAAGCGTCGGTAAAGGAGACTTACCTCAGTAGTCTCCACAACCAGGCGTCGGTAAAGGGGACTTACCTCAGTAGTCTCCACAACCAGGCGTCGGTAAAGGGGACTTACCTCAGTAGTCTACACAACCAAGCGTCGGTAAAGGGGACTTACCTCACTAGTCTCCACAACCAGGCGTCGGTAAAGGGGACTTACCTCACTAGTCTCCAAACCAAGCGTCGGTAAAGGGGACTTACCTCAGTAGTCTCCACAACCAGGCGTCGGTAAAGGGGACTTACCTCAGGAGTCTCCACAACCAAGCGTCAGTAAAGGGGACTTACCTCGATAGTCTCCACAACCAGGCGTCGGTAAAGGGGACTTAACTCAGTAGTCTCCAAAACCAAGCGTCGGTAAAGGGGACTTACCTCACTAGTCTCCACAACCAATCGTCGATAAATGGGACTTACCTCACTAGTCTCCACAACCAGGCGTCGGTAAAGGAGACTTACCTCAGTAGTTTAGACAACCAGGCGTCGGTAAAGAGGACTTACCTCAATAGTCTTCACAACGAGGCGTCCGTAAAGGGGACTTACCTAACTAGTCTCCACAACCAAGAGTCAGTGAAGTGGACTTACTTCAGTAGTCTAGAAAACCAAGCGTCGGTAAAGGGGACTAACCTTCGTAGTCTAGACAACCAAGCATCGGTAAAGGGGACTTTCCTCAGTAGTCTCCACAACCAAGAGTCAGTAAAGGGGACTTACCTCAGTAGTCTCCTCAACCAGGCGTCGGTAAAGGGGACTTACCTCAGAAGTGTTCACAATCAAGCGTCGGCGAAGGGGACTTACCTCAGTAGTCTCCACAACCAGGCGTCGGTAAAGGGGACTTACCTCAGGGGTATCTACAATAGGGTGTGTCAATTTTGTCAACATGTTAAAAATCAAATTTGGTAGTCAAAATATTGTGCCTCTTTATGTCTAAACTTGAGATTAGCAAACAAAAATGAATTGAAATATCCCTCACCTACATCAATTATACCTTAAAGTTTCAAATATCAGTATTTCAACAAATTAATGAGACTTGATTAGAATTATTCACTTGATATTAACTAATCTCATGTAAGCATATGGATTATGGAGTATTTTATGGTTCTATAGCTTGTGTACAATATGCATGTCAGAACATGAACATGCTCTCCGTGTGGGACAGTTTAATTCTTGTTTTGACTTGTACCAAGCGTGAGGATAAGGCGCCCGGCTCACTCTCCTTCTAGATATCATAGACGGTGGTTTGCTCTCATTGCACTTGCACCTACTCTACCAGACGAATTCTACATTTTAATTATTGTAAGTAGGGCATATTGATTGTCGCAGTTACTTATATCATTGTATAAAACATTATGTTCTAAGAAATTATTATGTTATTTCTGTTACAGCATTTTTGATAAACAAATTGATATTTTTTGAAACAACAATTGAATTATGAAACATTGAAATATTTTTCTATTTGTCAGATAGTGTGAAGATGTCAAAATTGAAGACAAGAAGTCAGTTGTCAACCCACTTGAGCCTGCTAGTTGGTAAAGGGAAGGAGCTTCCTGTATCAGAACTTCCAACAGTGAGAGACATGCTAAGATTAGGGTTACTCCTTCGAGAAAAAAATGCAAAGGACACAAGGAACTATACAGATAAAGAACTCATAAATGACATGATAGTCCCTCTTCTGCATCAGTGGACAAAAGCTAATGCACTATTCAAACCACCTGTGATTAATCAGTGTCGAACTATTGAGCTAAAACTAACGAAATTATGGCACAAAGCAGTTGAAACATCACTTGGTAAAGGAAACTTGGCCAGGAAAAATGAATTTCTGCACACACTTGATACTCTGTTTGACATTTTGACCTGCAAGTGCTCCATACAATTATGTTCTGAATCCAACTGTTCTCACTCAGGTAAGAGAGAAAATAATTCCCACATTGATTGTAGTTGTCCTCGTGAAAAGAAGATCCCTGTTTTAGAGCTTGAATTTATAAAGGCACAGAGGACAAAGGCAGAAGGCCAAGGAAGTATGCAAATGGGTTCAATAGATTATTCAGAAACAAAGAAGCAGATTGCTAATGCCAAGAAGAGAGAACAAATCCGAGAGAGGGAACAAAAGAAGAAAATGAAGAGTGAAGAAGCCATCCAAAGAGAGGAAGAGCTGTGTCAAGATGTTTATCACTTCTTTGATAGTTCTTCTGATGAACAGGAAGCAACATCAGATGATAGTTCCAAAGAGCCATCTGAACCTTTACCAAAGAAAATGAAATACAACACAAGAAATATTTCAAACATTGCTTTAGCTAGTATTCGCCACCATGCTGGACTTCGTGAGGCTGCAGAAATTGCAACTGCCGCTTGGATAGATGCAGGCCTCATCAGCCGAGAGGATGTATCTTTGGTGATAGATCACAATAAAATTAGAAGAGCACAAGAAAAAATAATGAAGGAAATACCTGATCAGCATGAAAAAGATTTAAGCGAGGGAGGGCTCTCCTGTCTTTTGTTTGATGGAAGAATAGATGACACAAAAGTTTTGCTAGAAGTAGAGGGAGTGAACAGAAAGTTTCCAGGTCTCATCAAAGAAGAACACTACTCTGTCTGTTCTGAGCCTGGTGGTCGGTTTTTGTTTCACTTTGCTCCCGAAACTGAAGTAGAAGGGAAGAAACATGCAGAGGTCATTGCTGATCATATTTTATGTTGGGTTCAGGAGAGAGGACTTGGCAGTTCACTGCAGGATGTTGGTGGAGATTCAACTGCAGTGAACACCGGATGGCAGGGGGGTGTAATGACGCATTTAGAGAAAAAACTAGGAAGAAGACTTGTTTGGATTGTATGTGATTTACATACAGGCGAGCTACCTCTTCGTCATCTCATCCAGGAACTTGATGGTCCTACAAAGAGCAACAACAAGTGGTCAGGTCCCCTTGGCATCATGCTGGATGAAGCAACACAACTAGAAATAAATACAACCTTTCCAAAGGTCGAAGTTGGCCCTCCCCTTCCGGCGTTGTCTGAAGGAGTCATCAAAGATCTCAGCACAGATCAATCCTATGCTTATCGTATTGCCCAAGCAATAAGATCAGGAGAAGTGCCTCAGTCATTGGCTCTCTTGGAGATTGGACCTGTCAGTCACAGCCGTTGGTTAACTACAGCTCTTCGTTTCTGCAGGATTTGGATTTCCAAACACGAATTGAAGGGCAAAGTGCTGAAGAATTTGAGGTTAATTGTTGAATTTATTATTGGAGTTTATCTTCCCCAGTGGTTTAGTGTGAAACTTAATCCTATGTGGGTGGATGGGCCCAATCACCTTTTGTTTCAATTGCAGCTAGTAAGAACACAGAGGAAGGTAGTGAGGGACATCGTGTTACCTGTGGCAAGAAGGTCCGCTTGGTATGCTCGATCAGAAGCAGTTTTGCAAGCAATGCTTTGCAGTCAATGTACCAATCTCCGAACCGAGGCTGTAGAAGTCATTCTAAAGATTAGAGGAACGCTAATAGATGACGACCAGTTGGGAGACTGTTCGTTTCATTCAAGAAAAGTTCCCCCAATAAACGTCAATGCCACCAAATTGTCAGAATTGGTTGACTTGAGTTTGGAAGTCTTAGAGCCACCATTGACAACAAGTCTAACTAGCCAAGAATTGAGAAACCTTAAAGAGACTCCAATGCAGGTGCCGAAGTGGCCTTCCCACACTCAAAGTGTGGAGAGATGTGTGAAAATGGTCACAGAAGCAGCGGGCCATGTTTACAGCCACGAGAGGCGAGAAGGTTACATCAAAGCACAAATAGCAAGCAGACTACTGATGACAAGAAACCAAAGCAAAGAGAGTATGAAGGCATTGGTTACTTTCAAATAGACTACGGATAATAAAATATAATAATTTGAAACTTGAAACAGTAACATGTGTGCAAACGCTGGTTATGTTATAAATTCACAAATATGTACATTTAAAAATCCATTTGATGAAGGTAGGACTTATTATAAAAAAAAATTTATGCCAGAATATTGTCTTGCATGCTTAAAGACTACAATAAATTGCTACCAAATTACTCGATTTTCAATTTAGCCAGTTCACCCCCTAAATTGACACACCCTAATCTACAACCAGACGTGGGTAAATGGGACTTAAGTCAGTAGTCTCCACACCCAGGCGGCGGTAAAGGGGACTTACCACAGGAGTCTCTACCACCAAGCGTCGGTAAAGGGGACTTACCTCAGTAGTCTCCACATCCAGGCGTCGGTAAAGGGGACTTTGCTCAGGAGTCTCCACAACCAGGCGTCAGTAAAGGGGACTTACCTCAATAGTCAAGACATCCAAGCGCCGGTAAAGGGGACTTACCTCAGTAGTCTAGACAACCAAGCGTCGGTAAATGGAACTTACCTCAGTAGTCTCGACAACCAAGCATCGGTAAAGGGGACTTAGCTCAGGAGTCTCCACAACCAGGCGTCGGTAAAGGGGACTTACCTCAATAGTAAAGACATCCAAGCGCCGGTAAAGGGGACTTACGTCGATAGTATCCACAACAAGGCGTCGGTAAAGGGGACTTAACTCAGTAGTCTCCAAAACCAAGCGTCGGTAAAGGGGACTTACCTCACTAGTCTCCACAACCAATCGTCGATAAATGGGACTTACCTCACTAGTCTCCACAACCAGGCGTCGGTAAAGGAGACTTACCTCAGTAGTTTAGACAACCAGGCGTCGGTAAAGAGGACTTACCTCAATAGTCTTCACAACGAGGCGTCCGTAAAGGGGACTTACCTCACTAGTCTCCACAACCAAGCGACAGTGAAGTGGACTTACTTCAGTAGTCTAGACAACTAAGCATCGGGAAAGGGGACTTACCTCAGTAGTCTCCACAACCAAGCGTCAGTAAATTGGACTTACCTCAGTAGTCTAGACAACCAAGCGTCGGGAAAGGGGACTTACCTCAGTTGTCTCCACAACCAGGCGTCGGTAAAGGTGACTTACCTCAGTAGTTTAGACATCCAAGCGTCGGTAAAGGAGACTTGCCTCATTAGTCTCCACAACAAGTCGTCGGTAAAGGGGACTTAACTCAGTAGTCTCCAAAACCAAGCGTTGGTAAAGGGGACTTACCTCACTAGTCTCCACAACTAATCGTCAATAAATGGGACTTACCTCACTAGTCTACACAACCAGGCGTCCGTAAAGGAGACTTACCTCAGTAGTTTAGACAACCAGGCGTCGGTAAACAGGACTTACCTCAATAGTCTTCACAACGAGGCGTCCGTAAAGGGGACTTACCTCACTAGTCTCCACAACCAAGCGTCAGTGAAGTGGACTTACTTCAGTAGTCTAGACAACCAAGCGTCGGGAAAGGGGACTTACCTCAGTAGTCTCCACAACCAGGTGTTGGTAAAGGGGACTTACCTCACTTGTCTCCACAACCAAGCGTCAGTAAATTGGGCTTACCTCAGTAGTCTAGACAACCAAGCGTCGGGAAAGGGGACTTACCTCAGTTGTCTCCACAACCAGGCGTCGGTAAAGGTGACTTACCTCAGTAGTTTAGACATCCAAGCGTCGGTAAAGGGGACTTTCCTCACTAGTCTCCACAACCAAGCGTCAGTAAAGTGGACTTACCTCAGTAGTCTAGACAAACAAGCGTCGGGAAAGGGGACTTACCTCAGTAGTCTCCACAACCAAGCGTCAGTAAATTGGACTTACCTCAGTAGTCTCCACAACCAGGTGTTGGTAAAGGGGACTTACCTCAGTAGTCTCCACAACCAAGCGTCAGAAAATTGGACTTACCTCAATAGTCTAGACAACCAAGCGTGGGTAAAGGGGACTTACCTCAGTAGTCTCCACAACCAAGCGTCGGTAAAGGGTTCTTACCTCCGTAGTCTAGACAACCAAGCGTCGGTAAAGGGGACTTTCCTCAGTAGTCTCCACAACCAAGAGTCGGTAAAGGGGACTTACCTCAGTAGTCTCCACAACCAGGTGTTGATGAAGGGGACTTACCACAGTAGTCTAGACAATCAAGCTTCGGTATAGGGGGCTTGCCTTAGTAGTCTCCTCAACAAGGCGTTAATAAAGGAGACTTATCTCAGTAGTCTAGACAACCAAGCGTCGGTAAAGGGGACTTACCTAAGTAATCTCCACAACCAGGCGTCGGTAAAGGAGACTTGCCTCAGTAGCCTCCACTACCAGGCGTCGGTAAAGGGGACTTAATTCAGGAGTCTCCACAACCAGGCGTCGGTAAAGAGGACTTACCTCACTAGTCTCCACAATCAAGCGTTGGTAAAGGGGACTTACCTCAGTAGTCTAGACAACCAAGCGTCAGTAAAGGGGACTTACCTCACTAGTCTCCACAACCAGGTGTTGGTAAAGGGGACTTACCTCAGTAGTCTCCACAACCATGCGTCGGTAAAGGGGACTTACATAAATAGTCTAGACAAACAAGCGTCAGTAAAGGAGACTTACCTCAATAGTCTCCACAACCAGGCGTCGATAAAGGGGACTTACCTCACTAGTCTCCACAAACAAGCGTCGGTAATGGGGACTTACCTCAGTAGTCTAGAAAACCAAGCGTCGGTAAAGGGGACTTACCTCAGTAGTCTCCACAACCAAGCGTCGGTAAAGGGGACTTGCCTCCGTAGTCTAGACAACCAAGCGTCGGTAAAGGGGACTTTCCTCAGTAGTCTCCACAACCAAGAGTCGGTAAAGGGGACTTACCTCAGTAGTCTCCACATCCAGGCGTCGGTAAAGGGGACTTTCCTCAGAAGTGTTCACAACCAAGCGTCGGCGAAGGGGACTTACCTCAGTAGTCTCCACAACCAGGCGTCGGTAAAGGGGACTTACCTCAGGGGTATCAACAACCAGACGTCGGTAAATGGGACTTAAGTCAGTAGTCTCCACACCCAGGCGGCGGTAAAGGGGACTTACCACAAGAGGCTCTGCCGCCATTCGTCGGTAAAGGGGACTTACCTCAGTAGTCTCCACATTCAGGCCTCGGTAAAGGGGACTTACCTCACTAGTCTCCACAACAAGGCGTCTGTGAAGGGGACTTACCTCAGTAGTCTAGACAACCAAGCGTCGGTAAAGGGAACTTACCTCAGTAGTCTCCACAACCAGGAGTCAGTAAAGGGGTCTTACCTCAGGTGGCTCCACAACCAAGCATCGGAAAAGGAGACTAACCTCACTAGTCTCCACAACCAAGCGTCAGTAAAGTGGACTTACCTCAGTAGTCTAGACAAACAAGCGTCGGGAAAGGGGACTTACCTCAATAGTCTCCACAACCAGGCGTCGTTAAAGGGGACTTACCTCAGTAGTCTCCACAACCATACGTCGGTAAAGGGGACTTACCTCACTAGTCTCCACAACCAATCGTCGATAAATGGGACTTACCTCACTAGTCTCCACAACCAGGCGTCGGTAAAGGAGACTTACCTCAGTAGTTTAGACAACCAGGCGTCGGTTAAGAGGACTTACCTCAATAGTCTTCACAACGAGGCGTCCGTAAAGGGGACTTACCTCACTAGTCTCCACAACCAAGCGTCAGTGAAGTGGACTTACTTCAGTTGTCTAGACAACCAAGCGTCGGGAAAGGGGACTTACCTCAGTAGTCTCCACAACCAGGTGTTGGTAAAGGGGACTTACCTCACTAGTCTCCACAACCAAGCGTCACTAAATTGGACTTACCTCAGTAGTCTAGACAACCAAGCGTCGGGAAAGGGGACTTACCTCAGTTGTCTCCACAACCAGGCGTCGGTAAAGGTGACTTACCTCAGTAGTATAGACATCCAAGCGTCGGTAAAGGAGACTTGCCTCATTAGTCTCCACAACAAGTCGTCGGTAAAGGGTAATTACCTCACTAGTCTCCACAACCAAGCGTCAGTAAAGTGGACTTACCTCAGTAGTCTAGACAAACAAGCGTCAGGAAAGGGGACTTACCTCACTAGTCTCCACAACCAAGCGTCAGTAAATTGGACTTACCTCAATAGTCTAGACAACCAAGCGTGGGTAAAGGGACTTACCTCAGTAGTCTCCACAACCAAGCGTCGGTAAAGGGTTCTTACCTCCGTAGTCTAGACAACCAAGCGTCGGTAAAGGGGACTTACCTCAGTAGTCTCCACAACCAGGTGTTGATGAAGGGGACTTACCACAGTAGTCTAGACAATCAAGCTTCGGTATAGGGGACTTACCTTAGTAGTCTCCTCAACAAGGCGTCGATAAAGGAGACTTATCTCAGTAGTCTCCGCTACCAGGCGTCGGTAAAGGGGACTTACTTCAGGAGTCTCCACAACCAGGCGTCGGTAAAGAGGACTTACCTCAGTAGTCTCCACAACCAAGCGTCGGTACAGGGGACTTACCTCACTAGTCTCCACAATCAAGCGTTGGTAAAGGGGACTTACCTCAGTAGTCTAGACAACCAATCGTCAGTAAAGGAGACTTACCTCAGTAATCTCCACAACCAGGCGTCGGTAAACGAGACATACCTCAGTAGTCTAGAAAACCAAGCGTCGGTAAAGGGGACTTACCTCAGTAGTCTCCACAACCAAGCGTCGGAAAAGGGGACTTGCCTCCGTAGTCTAGACAACCAAGCGTCGGTAAAGGGGACTTTCCTCAGTAGTCTCCACAACCAGGCGTCGTTAAAGGGGACTTACCTCAGTAGTCTCCACAACCAGACGTCGGTAAAGGGGACTTTCCTCAGTAGTCTCCACAACCAGGAGTCAGTAAAGGGGTCTTACCTCAGTAGTCTCCCCAACCAAGCATCGGAAAAGGAGACTTACCTCAATAGTCTCCACAACCAGGCTTCGTTAAAGGGGACTTACCTCAGTAGTCTCCACAACCAGACGTCGGTAAAGGGGACTTACCTCACTAGTCTCCATAACCAAGCTACGGAAAAGGGGACTTTCCTCAGGAGTCCCCACAACCAAGCGTCGGTAAAGGGGACTTACCTCAGTAGTCTCCACAACCAAGCGTCGGTAAAGGAGACTTACTTCAGGAGTCTCCACAACCAAGTGTCTGTAAAGGGGACTTTCCTCAGGAGTCTCCACAACCAAGCGTCGGTAAAGGAGACTTACTTCAGGAGTCTCCATAACCAGGGGTCGGTAAAGGGGACTTACCTCAGGAGTCTCCACATCAAGGCGTCGGTAAAAGAGGATTTACCTCAGGAGTCTCCACAAGCAGGCCTCGGTACAGGTAACTTACCTCACTAGTCTCAACAACCAAGCGACGGTAAAGGGGACTTACCTTGCTAGTCTCCACAACCATGTGTTGGTGAAGGGGACTTACCTCACTAGTCTCCACAACCAAGCGTCAGTATATTGGACTTACCTCAATAGTCTAGACAACAAAGCGTCGGGAAAGGGGACTTACCTCAGTAGTCTCCACAACCAGGTGACGGTAAAGAGGACTTACCTCAGTAGTCTCCACAGACAGGCGTCGGTAAAGGGAACTTACCTCAGGGGTCTCCACATCCAGCGTCGTTAAAGGGGACTTACCTCAATAGTCTCCACATCTAGGCGTCGTTATAGAGTCTTACCTCAGTAGTCTCCACAACCAGGCGTTCGGTAAAGGGGACTTACCTCAGGAGTCTCCACAACCAGGTGTTGGTAAAGGGGACTTACCTCAGTAGTCTAGACAACCAAGCTTCGGTAAAGGGGACTTACCTCAGTAGTCTCCACAACCAAGCGTCGGTACAGGGGACTTACATCACTAGTCTCCACAACCAAGCGTCGGTAAAGGGGCCTTACCTCAGTAGTCTAGACAACCAAGCGTCGGTAAATGAGACTTACCTCAATAGCCTCCACAACCAGGCGTCGGTAAAGGGGACTTACCTCAGTAGTCTCCACAACCAGGCGTCGGTAAAAGGGACTTACTTACCTCAGGATTCTCCACAACCAAGCGTCCGTAAAGGAGACTTACCTCAGTAGTCTCCACAACCAGGCGTCGGTAAAGGGGACTTTCCTCAGGAGTCTCCACAACCAAGCGTCGGTAAAGGAGACTTACTTCAGGAGTCTCCACAACTAGGAGTCGGTAAAGGGGACTGTTACGAACCCCTCCACCAATTGTCATGATCTACCTACCCAGCACTACGAACCACGCCATCTATTGTCCTGATCTACCTACCCAGCACCACGAGCAACGCCATCTAGGGACGAGACACAAGTATGACTCGTCTTAGTTACCACTCCCGGGTTTCCCTTCTCCATATCCTGGTTGTTGCGTCACCTCCTCAAAGTTTTCTTTGTCAGCTCCAATTCGAGGAGAGAGGACTTGGCTCTGGGAAGTGACCACAGGATCACCTATCCTGGAAACCTACGGCATAGTGACTACCTACCGTCTTCTACAATACTCAGCCTTACTCGTCAGACATCTCAGCTCCGCACTTAAGTATTTGTAATCTTGTATTGCCTCTCCCACCTCCACCTTGCTTCACTATTGTTTTATGTTTTATTAATATGTATATACTGTTCATGTTTAGGTTAAGTTTGGTTAAGGGTAGTTTATATGCTGAATATTTTGTTAAGGAATTTATGGTACTTTATTATATACAACAAAATCTCTCATCCTTTGTCTACCCTTTTATAGTCCGATTGTCTGTTTTTTTTTTGTTGTTACCTGTTGGGATCTGGGTAGACGTTTAACTATATTATAAATCCCCAACTCGTAACAAATGGCGACCGTGACAGGACACGACCTTAAGTACCATATTCCTTCCCCCTTGTTACTCAGTGTTAATTATTCCTCCCAGTCACTTATGTTCACAATTGCTTTACGGTGGTTTAAAGTTTCCTTCATATGTGTGTGCATATATTGGTATTATCGTATAGTAAGAGTGACAGACGTAGGATATTAGGTTCGAAGTGTCATAAGGCTTACCTGTTCTTACACGTGGCAGTCGTGTAGTAAGTCTTATCGAGTGTAGGGAAGAATCCGGATCTGTTTAATGCCGTACCCTCACTCCAGAGTAGGCTGTTCCATAGTCACTAGTTTAGGGTGAAGTGATATCTTGGGACGCCCCGCTCTACCAGGACCCCATAATTATAAAGCCTCATTATTGTTCTTCTCATTATCTCATTCGGGGTCAATAATCAAGTAACTCCAGGGTTCTTAATCCGGATCTTTATATTAATGCCGTAATACGCCCTTCCTCTTTCAAGTATCTCAGGGTTGTTAATCCGGATCTTTATATAAAATGCCGTAATACGCCCTTCCTCTTTCAAGTATCTCAGGGTTGTTAATCCGGATCTTTATATTAATGCCGTAATACGCCCTTCCTCTTTCAAGTATCTCAGGGTTGTTAATCCGGATCTTTATATTAATGCCGTAATGCGCCCTTCCCCTTACAAGTCTCTTATCCTTATCTAAGGATATTCTCAGAAGAACAATATTCATAAGTGTAATTTCCCTAGGTATAACTTGGGTAGTTTCCGGGACTCTCTGGTTATCCACTGCCGTGATATTTTCTAGGGTAATCCACTTATCTTATCTTTTGACCATTAATTAATTTATCTAGGTTTTCTTAATGGCCACCTCAGGATTTGTTAAACTTGGTAGTCCTGGAGGAGTGGAAGAGCAAGATACCATTTCACATCATGAAGCATGTGGAGGAGCGTGGAGAGGTTAATTTAGGACGTGCGGCTGAGCTGGCTCATGGGTACGCCTTGCTGGTGGAGTCACTGTGCCGTAGTGAACGTGGTACTTTCCGGCATGTTAGGTCCTCCTCTGATGATAACCTTGGGGACGTGAGTGGTGGGTCGAAAGGTCCCACACCTACCCCCCCCCCCCCCCTGATGCAACCAAGTTTACTTGTTCTTACTGTAAAAACCCAGGCCATACGATCCAGACTTGTAAACACCCAAAGTGTCGAATTGCTAAAAGTAGTTCCCTGGATCCCAAATCCAAACCAATAGCAAATACCAATGTGGAAAGGCCCCATCAGGATCTCTTCTCTTCATTCACCTATGAGGGAAAAATTTCAATCATAGAGGGGTCTCGTTCTTTCCCTATTCGTATACTATGTGATACGGGCGCAGCACAATCTATCCTCCTGTTTAAGGTCATTCCTGATATATCTACCGCATTTACTAATGAGAGCGTTCTAATTTCAGATCTCTCATCCCATTCTTCCTATCCTTTAGCTAAAGTGCACCTCCAATGTCCCTTGATTACTGGGGAAGTGCAAATAGCCATTAGGAAAGATCCAATGCCTGTGAGCGGCATTCATTTATAATTAGGTAATGACTTGGTAGGAGATCTAGTGGTTCCCAACATAAAGACAGTCGATTCTCCCTTACCTGTCAACTCCACCACTGACCTTAAAGAAACTATTCCTCATCTTTTCCCATCTTGTGCTGTCACCCGGTCACAGAGCGTGCGAAATGGGCCCTCTTCATCTAAAACCACCTCCAATATCTTCCTACCCACAGAAGATCTGTACAATAAGACCATTAGTAAGGATGAGCTCATTAAAGCCCAACAATCTGATCCATCTTTGTTCAAACAGGTGATGAAAGACCTCAGTGTGGACCATTGTACATCTTCGGCTTACCACCCACCGTCCCAAGGTTGCTTGGAACGGTTCCATCAAACTTTCAAATCAATGATCAAAAAATACTGTATAGAACACCAAAAGGAATGGGATGAAAGCATAGACTTGTTACTCTTTGCCATCAGGGAATGTCCCCAGGAGTCATTGGGTTTCTCCCCGTTCGAGTTACTATATGGGAGACAAATTAGGGGACCCCTTAAAATAGTAAAGGAGCAGTGGTTTGACACTCCATCTATTAAGCCCGCAACAGTTTTCCAATACATTGACACTTTACGGGACAAATTAACTGAAGTCCGAACCATTGCTCAGTCAAACTTAAAAAAAGTCCAAGGAAAAATGGTGAAGTCCCAACCTAAATTTGATAAAAGATCATTTTCTCCAGGTGACAAAGTGTTACTCTTTCTACCCATTCCAGGCTCTCCCCTTAAAAGCAAGTTTACTGGTCCCTATATAGTTGCTAATAAACTATCTCCCCTCAACGATATAGTCCATACTCCTGATCGCAGAAAAGATTCACAACTTGTTCACATTAATCTCATGAAACTTTACCATTCCAGGCAGTCAGAGGAAGACATCCCAGAGGCTATAAGCCTACCTGTATTGCATACGGCTTTGTCAGGGCCGGAGCCGGAGACAGATGACATGAACCTATTGGAGAATTTAGACTCCCCTCTACCGAAAGAAAACCCTGCTAACAGTCACATACTCAACAACTCGGATGAGTATTTTTCTGTTCTGAATCCATCTCAAGCAAAATATCTCACTCAGTTATTATCAACATTTCCTAAAGTCACACCAGACCTCCCAGGGTTTTGCAATATACTTAAACATGATATTAAGCTAATCTCAGATGATGTACAACCCATTAGGCAATCAGCATATCGACTAAATCCACAAAAAAAGAGATTATGAAAAAGGAGGTAGGTTTTTTGTTAAAACATAACTTAGCTGAGCCTAGTACCTCCTCCTGGGCTTCACCTTGCCTTCTCATTCCAAAACCCGATGGCACTTTTCGTTTCTGTACCGATTATCGTAAAGTGAACCAGGTCACTGTCTCTGACTCCTACCCTTTACCTTTGATTGAAGATATAATAGACAGCATAGGCTGTGCAAAATATATATCTACCGTGGACCTATTGAAAGGATATTATCAAGTGGGACTCACGGATAGGGCAAAAATAATCTCGGCATTTATAACTCCATTTGGTCTTTTTCAATATTTGGTTATGGCGTTTGGCTTTTCTAATGCTCCGGCCACATTCCAGAGGGCCATCAACTTCCTAATTCAGGACCTAGGTGGGACGTTCGCCTACCTGGATGACCTGGTGGTGGTGTCGGACAGCTGGGTCGAACATCTGGTGCGTTTGGAGATACTGTTTGCACGACTGCAAGAGACTGGATTCACCATAAACCTGGCTAAATCTGCTTTTGGCCGGGCCTCAGTGACTTACCTGGGACATGTCGTTGGGCATGGTATGGTGAGACCCAAGGACGCAAACGTTAAAGCCATCTTGTCCTTCCCCACTCCAAGGACGAGGAAGGAACTCATGCGCTTCCTGGGGATGTGCGGCTACTACCGTCGGTTCTGCAGCAACTTCTCCAGCGTGGCCTGACCCCTCACAGACCTTACCAGTTCTGCGGTCCCTTACATCTGGAACCAGAAGTGCGACCAGTCTTTCCACCGCCTCAAAGCCTTCCTTGCCTCTAAGCCTGTAGTCCACCCCCCTGACTACACCTTGCCCTTCCATCTGCAAATCGACGCTAGCCGTGTCGGAGTTGGGGCTGTGCTCCTACAACCCGACCCAACCACTGATGTCCTTCACCCTGTGGCATACTACTCCGCCAAGTTGAAAAAACATCAGACCAACTACTCGACCATAGAGAAGGAGGCCCTGTCTCTGGTGTTGGCAATAAAGAAGTTTGAGTGTTACCTCCAGTCTTGCCCACAAACAACCCTAGTCTTCACCGACCATAACCCACTCACGTTCATCCAAACCAACAAGACCTCCAACCAGCGAATCCTCCGCTGGGCTCTCCTCACCCAGCCCTATAATCTACAAGTCCGGCACATAAAGGGGGTGGACAACCTGATTGCAGACTCCTTATCCCGAGCTCCAGTGCAAATGCAGCAGCTACTCTCCAGACGCACCAGGTGATCACCTCCTTCGCGCCTGCGCTATGGAGGTCTTTGGAGGGGGGGGTGTGTTACGAACCCCTCCACCAATTGTCATGATCTACCTACCCAGCACTACGAACCACGCCATCTATTGTCCTGATCTACCTACCCAGCACCACGAGCAACGCCATCTAGGGACGAGACACAAGTATGACTCGTCTTAGTTACCACTCCCGGGTTTCCCTTCTCCATATCCTGGTTGTTGCGTCACCTCCTCAAAGTTTTCTTTGTCAGCTCCAATTCGAGGAGAGAGGACTTGGCTCTGGGAAGTGACCACAGGATCACCTATCCTGGAAACCTACGGCACAGTGACTACCTACCGTCTTCTACAATACTCAGCCTTACTCGTCAGACATCTCAGCTCCGCACTTAAGTATTTGTAATCTTGTATTGCCTCTCCCACCTCCACCTTGCTTCACTATTGTTTTATGTTTTATTAATATGTATATACTGTTCATGTTTAGGTTAAGTTTGGTTAAGGGTAGTTTATATGCTGAATATTTTGTTAAGGAATTTATGGTACTTTATTATATACAACAAAATCTCTCATCCTTTGTCTACCCTTTTATAGTCCGATTGTCTTTGTTTTTTTTTTTGTTGTTACCTGTTGGGATCTGGGTAGACGTTTAACTATATTATAAATCCCCAACTCGTAACAAATGGCGACCGTGACAGGACACGACCTTAAGTACCATATTCCTTTCCCCCTTGTTACTCAGTGTTAATTATTCCTCCCAGTCACTTATGTTCACAATTGCTTTACGGTGGTTTAAAGTTTCCTTCATATGTGTGTGCATATATTGGTATTATCGTATAGTAAGAGTGACAGACGTAGGATATTAGGTTCGAAGTGTCATAAGGCTTACCTGTTCTTACACGTGGCAGTCGTGTAGTAAGTCTTATCGAGTGTAGGGAAGAATCCGGATCTGTTTAATGCCGTACCCTCACTCCAGAGTAGGCTGTTCCATAGTCACTAGTTTAGGGTGAAGTGATATCTTGGGACGCCCCGCTCTACCAGGACCCCATAATTATAAAGCCTCATTTATTGTTCTTCTCATTATCTCATTCGGGGTCAATAATCAAGTAACTCCAGGGTTCTTAATCCGGATCTTTATATTAATGCCGTAATACGCCCTTCCTCTTTCAAGTATCTCAGGGTTGTTAATCCGGATCTTTATATAAAATGCCGTAATACGCCCTTCCTCTTTCAAGTATCTCAGGGTTGTTAATCCGGATCTTTATATTAATGCCGTAATACGCCCTTCCTCTTTCAAGTATCTCAGGGTTGTTAATCCGGATCTTTATATTAATGCCGTAATGCGCCCTTCCCCTTACAAGTCTCTTATCCTTATCTAAGGATATTCTCAGAAGAACAATATTCATAAGTGTAATTTCCCTAGGTATAACTTGGGTAGTTTCCGGGACTCTCTGGTTATCCACTGCCGTGATATTTTCTAGGGTAATCCACTTATCTTATCTTTTGACCATTAATTAATTTATCTAGGTTTTCTTAATGGCCACCTCAGGATTTGTTAAACTTGGTAGTCCTGGAGGAGTGGAAGAGCAAGATACCATTTCACATCATGAAGCATGTGGAGGAGCGTGGAGAGGTTAATTTAGGACGTGCTGCTGAGCTGGCTCATGGGTACGCCTTGCTGGTGGAGTCACTGTGCCGTAGGGAACGTGGTACTTTCCGGCATGTTAGGTCCTCCTCTGATGATAACCTTGGGGACGTGAGTGGTGGGTCGAAAGGTCCCACACCTACCCCCCCCCCCCTGATGCAACCAAGTTTACTTGTTCTTACTGTAAAAACCCAGGCCATACGATCCAGACTTGTAAACACACAAAGTGTCGAATTGCTAAAAGTAGTTCCCTGGATCCCAAATCCAAACCAATAGCAAATACCAATGTGGAAAGGCCCCATCAGGATCTCTTCTCTTCATTCACCTATGAGGGAAAAATTTCAATCATAGAGGGGTCTCGTTCTTTCCCTATTCGTATACTATGTGATACCGGCACAGCACAATCTATCCTCCTGTTTAAGGTCATTCCTGATATATCTACCGCATTTACTAATGAGAGCGTTCTAATTTCAGATCTCTCATCCCATTCTTCCTATCCTTTAGCTAAAGTGCACCTCCAATGTCCCTTGATTACTGGGGAAGTGCAAATAGCCATTAGGAAAGATCCAATGCCTGTGAGCGGCATTCATTTATAATTAGGTAATGACTTGGTAGGAGATCTAGTGGTTCCCAACATAAAGACAGTCGATTCTCCCTTACCTGTCAACTCCACCACTGACCTTAAAGAAACTATTCCTCATCTTTTCCCATCTTGTGCTGTCACCCGGTCACAGAGCGTGCGAAATGGGCCCTCTTCATCTAAAACCACCTCCAATATCTTCCTACCCACAGAAGATCTGTACAATAAGACCATTAGTAAGGATGAGCTCATTTCAACCCAACAATCTGATCCATCTTTGTTCAAACAGGTGATGAAAGACCTCAGTGTGGACCATTGTACATCTTCGGCTTACCACCCACCGTCCCAAGGTTGCTTGGAACGGTTCCATCAAACTTTCAAATCAATGATCAAAAAATACTGTATAGAACACCAAAAGGAATGGGATGAAAGCATAGACTTGTTACTCTTTGCCATCAGGGAATGTCCCCAGGAGTCATTGGGTTTCTCCCCGTTCGAGTTACTATATGGGAGACAAATTAGGGGACCCCTTAAAATAGTAAAGGAGCAGTGGTTTGACACTCCATCTATTAAGCCCGCAACAGTTTTCCAATACATTGACACTTTACGGGACAAATTAACTGAAGTCCGAACCATTGCTCAGTCAAACTTAAAAAAAGTCCAAGGAAAAATGGTGAAGTCCCAACCTAAATTTGATAAAAGATCATTTTCTCCAGGTGACAAAGTGTTACTCTTTCTACCCATTCCAGGCTCTCCCCTTAAAAGCAAGTTTACTGGTCCCTATATAGTTGCTAATAAACTATCTCCCCTCAACGATATAGTCCATACTCCTGATCGCAGAAAAGATTCACAACTTGTTCACATTAATCTCATGAAACTTTACCATTCCAGGCAGTCAGAGGAAGACATCCCAGAGGCTATAAGCCTACCTGTATTGCATACGGTTTTTTCAGGGCCGGAGCCGGAGACAGATGACATGAACCTATTGGAGAATTTAGACTCCCCTCTACCGAAAGAAAACCCTGCTAACAGTCACATACTCAACAACTCGGATGAGTATTTTTCTGTTCTGAATCCATCTCAAGCAAAATATCTCACTCAGTTATTATCAACATTTCCTAAAGTCACACCAGACCTCCCAGGGTTTTGCAATATACTTAAACATGATATTAAGCTAATCTCAGATGATGTACAACCCATTAGGCAATCAGCATATCGACTAAATCCACAAAAAAAGAGATTATGAAAAAGGAGGTAGGTTTTTTGTTAAAACATAACTTAGCTGAGCCTAGTACCTCCTCCTGGGCTTCACCTTGCCTTCTCATTCCAAAACCCGATGGCACTTTTCGTTTCTGTACCGATTATCGTAAAGTGAACCAGGTCACTGTCTCTGACTCCTACCCTTTACCTTTGATTGAAGATATAATAGACAGCATAGGCTGTGCAAAATATATATCTACCGTGGACCTATTGAAAGGATATTATCAAGTGGGACTCACGGATAGGGCAAAAATAATCTCGGCATTTATAACTCCATTTGGTCTTTTTCAATATTTGGTTATGGCGTTTGGTTTTTCTAATGCTCCGGCCACATTCCAGAGGGCCATCAACTTCCTAATTCAGGACCTAGGTGGGACGTTCGCCTACCTGGATGACCTGGTGGTGGTGTCGGACAGCTGGGTCGAACATCTGGTGCGTTTGGAGATACTGTTTGCACGACTGCAAGAGACTGGATTCACCATAAACCTGGCTAAATCTGCTTTTGGCCGGGCCTCAGTGACTTACCTGGGACATGTCGTTGGGCATGGTATGGTGAGACCCAAGGACGCAAACGTTAAAGCCATCTTGTCCTTCCCCACTCCAAGGACGAGGAAGGAACTCATGCGCTTCCTGGGGATGTGCGGCTACTACCGTCGGTTCTGCAGCAACTTCTCCAGCGTGGCCTGACCCCTCACAGACCTTACCAGTTCTGCGGTCCCTTACATCTGGAACCAGAAGTGCGACCAGTCTTTCCACCGCCTCAAAGCCTTCCTTGCCTCTAAGCCTGTAGTCCACCCCCCTGACTACACCTTGCCCTTCCATCTGCAAATCGACGCTAGCCGTGTCGGAGTTGGGGCTGTGCTCCTACAACCCGACCCAACCACTGATGTCCTTCACCCTGTGGCATACTACTCCGCCAAGTTGAAAAAACATCAGACCAACTACTCGACCATAGAGAAGGAGGCCCTGTCTCTGGTGTTGGCAATAAAGAAGTTTGAGTGTTACCTCCAGTCTTGCCCACAAACAACCCTAGTCTTCACCGACCATAACCCACTCACGTTCATCCAAACCAACAAGACCTCCAACCAGCGAATCCTCCGCTGGGCTCTCCTCACCCAGCCCTATAATCTACAAGTCCGGCACATAAAGGGGGTGGACAACCTGATTGCAGACTCCTTATCCCGAGCTCCAGTGCAAATGCAGCAGCTACTCTCCAGACGCACCAGGTGATCACCTCCTTCGCGCCTGCGCTATGGAGGTCTTTGGAGGGGGGGGTGTGTTACGAACCCCTCCACCAATTGTCATGATCTACCTACCCAGCACTACGAACCACGCCATCTATTGTCCTGATCTACCTACCCAGCACCACGAGCAACGCCATCTAGGGACGAGACACAAGTATGACTCGTCTTAGTTACCACTCCCGGGTTTCCCTTCTCCATATCCTGGTTGTTGCGTCACCTCCTCAAAGTTTTCTTTGTCAGCTCCAATTCGAGGAGAGAGGACTTGGCTCTGGGAAGTGACCACAGGATCACCTATCCTGGAAACCTACGGCACAGTGACTACCTACCGTCTTCTACAATACTCAGCCTTACTCGTCAGCCATCTCAGCTCCTCACTTAAGTATTTGTAATCTTGTATTGCCTCTCCCACCTCCACCTTGCTTCACTATTGTTTTATGTTTTATTAATATGTATATACTGTTCATGTTTAGGTTAAGTTTGGTTAAGGGTAGTTTATAAGCTGAATATTTTGTTAAGGAATTTATGGTACTTTATTATATACAACAAAATCTCTCATCCTTTGTCTACCCTTTTATTGTCCGATTGTCTTTGTTTTTTTTTTTTGTTGTTACCTGTTGGGATCTGGGTAGACGTTTAACTATATTATAAATCCCCAACTCGTAACAGGGACTTACCTCAGGAGTCTCCACACCCAAGCGTCTGTAAAGGGGACTTACCTCAGTAGTCTCCACATCCAGGCGTCAGTAAAGGAGACTTACCTCACTAGTCTCCACAACCAAGTATCGGTAAAGGGGACTTACCTCACTAGTCTCCACAACCTAGCGTCGTTAAAGGGTACTTACCTCAGTAGTCTAGACAAAAAAGCGTCGGTAAAGGGGACTTACCTCAGTAGTCTCCACAACCAGGCGTCGGTAAAGGAGACTTACCTCAGTAGTCTCCACAACCAGGCGTCGGTAAACTGGGACTTACCTCAGGAGTCTCCACAACCAGGCGTCGGTAAAGGGGACTTACCTCAGGAGTCTCCACAACCAGGCGTTGGTAAAGGGGACTTACCTCAGTAGTCTAGACAACCAAGCGTCGGTAAAGGGGACTTACCTTGGTAGTCTCCACAACCAGGCGTCGGTAAAGGAGATTTACCTAAGTAGTCTCCACAACCAGGCGTCGGGAAAGGGGACTTACCTCAATAATCTCCACAACCAGGCGTCGGTAAAGGGGACTTACCTCAGGAGTCTCCACAAGCAGGCGTCGGCAAAGGGGATTGCATCAGAGAACTGGTTATAATAAAAAAAAATTGTCCCATTCTTCATCTAGGTCTGTCATTTCCGGCGAAACTTCTTCATAGTTGAACCAGCGGTAAGTAAGAAAGCAAAATAATAGTTAGTTGAGCAAGAACGACTGACATTCGTTTGTGATGTACTATACGACCCTAGTAACTTGAACATTGTAATTTAGCTTAGTTAAATTGTACAATGTGGGCCTAGAGCCGTTTGACATTTTGTTCCTCTTAAATCCTCCACTCTCTTTACGTTGTAGAATAAGCGGAAATGTGAGCCAAAGCTTCAAGCCAAGGATATATGATTGTATCTTTGAGAAAATAAAGACAGGTAGAACAGTACCCCAGAGTCTGATTGAAGAAACATATAAAATAGATTGATAAACTAAATACTAATGTTTAAAAACAGTATACAGTAGTTTCTACCTATGAACACATCTCTATTAAGTTATCCACATCCCAAGTGACTACGAAAGTATCCTCAGGAACCCAACAGTTTTATTTTCTTATAACACTGATATGCTGACCCTTGTCTCGTACAGTAACACGAGGATGTCAATGCATGTCTTATTTTACCAGGATGTCATTACATGTCTCATAACACGATGTCCATCCTTGTCTCATAAAACTAATAAGAGGATGTCTACACTAATATCACACACACAAGAATATTGACCTTTCTTTCTTTCGTTGATAGTAATAAAGGCCTGGAGGCGTAAACGATACTCTTAAATTGTTTCCTTGATATATACGGCGTCAAACACATGTTTCCTATCTGTAACACTGCCTGACTGTCAGAAGTAAATGGTGTTTCCTTTCTTCGGCAGAATTTTGTTATTTCAGAGTTGATGGGTTTAACCAGTAGAGTAATATTAAATTATACCTTAAGACAAATTAATATACACTGCAACATTTAAGAATTGTTATTGTGTTTTTTTTAGGGTACAGGAGCTTTTTTAACCTTGAAGTCTGGTCCCATTCCTGATCACTGGAACAATTACTGACTTTTCGTCTACTTCCTCTATTGGCGAGTGATACAGTAGATCTGGCAATAGCTCGGTTTCCCTTGCTGTGACAGAGATCATTTCAACGGGCAGGGTAGAGTTACAGATTAATTTAAGGTAAATGTTTTGGGGTACTTGGGTAATTAAGCAGCGTATTATTTTTCTGTGTAATAATTGGCTTATGTTTTTGTTTTCTGTGTTGGAGGCATAGTTGGTCGAGACAGCGAGAGGTTCAGGGAGTTCCACAGGGAAAACACCTCGCCACAGCCACCGGGATTGCCTGCTAGTCCATGAGATTCTCTCAGTTTGTTTGATAGGGAAAATTCACATTCACAAGAAAGACACAACAATTGTTTATTGTTTTACATATATCTTGACATCTAACGGGATGAGTCAGCCTGGAAGACGTGAAGTGTTGCTGCGCCTTGAATGGATCGAACGATGATACTAACATTACTTGATAAATAACATTAACATTACTTGATAGATGAAACTAACATAGGTTGATCGATGACACAAACATTGGTTGATAGATGACACTAACATTAATTGATTGATGACACTAACACTAATTGATAGATGACACAAACATTGCTTGAAAGATGACACTAACATTAATTGATAGCTGAAAGACAGAGAGAGAGAGAGAGAGAGAGAGAGTACGATTTATTGGAACGCTGAATTAAAATAACATTATAACAAGAAAAGGCTGCGTCATCACCTGCGGCAGCACGAGCAGCAAACAACAAGTAACGTACAGTATATAACACGCACGTCTCAGTATACATATTGTCTGTGTGTATAAGCGCGTCGTGTTACTCTTGTCTTCTTATTCTTCTGGGGCAGAAAAAATAACTAATATTTCCTGGTACCATACAATGACACTGGTGGAGTCCTAACTGAAGAAAATTTGAGTATGACCACCACTGTATAGGCCTATATAATATAACATGAAAAAATATAGTTAATCCGTTGGTAAAGTTCTGTACCCAACTACTTTTTTTTTATTGGGCACCCCCCCCCCCCCCCTACATCCTTGTGTAAGGTGAAGCGCAGAAGCGTTTACAGAGCCCAACAGGGAAGCATGCTAAGTTCATGCTTGCCTTATGTCTCATGAGTTAAGGGCGTAGAAGCCTGAAGAGTCAATGGTTTATGTCTAAGCTGGTTATTGGAAGCTCCAACAACTATCCCTGAATACGAATTCGCAACTTTCGATTTACAACAGGTACCTACTTTGTTGCTAGGTGAACAGGGACTAAAAGAGGCTGGGAAGTGTGTCCGAACAACTTTCCACCGGCCCGGGAATCGAACCCGTGACATCTCGCTTGCGAGGCAAGAGCGGTACCGCCCACTACTCTTACCTTAATCACTTATCTCGTGTTCCCTGAGTCTTTGATGTTACGTTTGCCTTGAGGAAGATGTGACCAACATAGCGCAATACAAAGCAAGGGATGATGATGCCAATAGTTCCTACTCTTTAAATCAGTTCTGACAACCCAGTTTTCTTCACTATCTAAATTATTCACCGAGACTTATCTTAATATGTACTATAAATCAAATTAGTAAAAAAAAATATACAAGGCGTGTAAGCATCAAATAATGTTACTAAGAACGCCTCGATTTACCAAACCATGACCAAACCAGTTCAAATTTTGTTCATTCTATGAAAACTGGACGAAACAACGTATTAATTTTTAGTTTGGTGCAGAAGACAAAAAAAAATGGGGTATGGACCTTTTCTTAATTTTGACCCTTGGGCTTCAGGAAGTGCTTGTCTCAGGGACAGGATATTATTTTAATTGGGGTTTCAGAGGCTCGGGATCCTTAATGTGCTTGAATTCGATGGAGTAGCCGATAAACCCTGATCCTTCTTTCACCTCGGAGCAGCCTTCAGGAAGACTTGTCCGAGGGACAGGATATAATTTATTTCGGGGTTTCAGAGGCTCGGGTTCCTTAATGTGCTTGAATTCGATGAAGTAGCCGATAAATCCTGACCCTTCTTTCACCTCGGAGCAGCCTTCAGGAAGACTTGTCCGAGGGACAGGATATAATTTATTTCGGGGTTTCAGAGGCTCGGGTTCCTTAATGTGCTCGAATTCGATGAAGTAGCAGATAAACCCTGACCCTTCTTTCACCTCGGAGCAAGCCTCCAAAGAAAGGGGCGATTTCTCATTTAATTCAAGAAATACAACCAGGGACGAAATCGACTGGTTATGGTAGTCATAACGACACCCTAAGACGGGACCACAGTTGGAAGGCGGGGTGTCACTGGGTGCCTCCTTATCCGTTCTCCGTCTGTATCGATATGCTCCACGTATGTCGATGAACAACGAGACAAGAAACGAATCGACGTTGAAAACGTTTGAGAGGTGGATGTGGTAGAGCCAGAGGTTCCAAACTGCCTTCATCCGCTGATACACGGCGTCCGCCGTAACCTTGTACCAGTTCAGCCCGAGCACCCAGGACAACGCCGCCCATAGGAAAATTAGAACTAAAAGATACATTATCTTAAAACCAAATAAAAGTTCAATATAATATTTTTACTTTCGGTGTTCGGAAACTAATCGCTAAAAAACGGATGAAGGATTGGCTTAAAATGATTGACTCTTTAGGGCCAAAAATTAATTTTACCATTGCTGTACGAACATTTATTTCTCGTTGGGTTAGGCCGAGGAAGTGCTCACTAACGGAAGAGGGGGGTCATAAAGAAGAGGTGACGGGTCAGCCTTTATAGCACTAGAGGTAGCACAAAGTAAAGACTATAAGATAGTTAAGGAAACTATACTTAAAGCTTACCAACTGACCTCTGAATTTTATAGACTGCAGTATAGAAATATGAGGAAACAAGATAATGAAAGCTATATTGAACTAGCACATAAGTTTAGGAAGTTTGGGCTGAGATGGTTTAAGGCTGCCCGAGCTGTATCTTATGAGACATTGGTAGAATTAATATTACTGGAGCAGTTTAAGAGGGCAGTAACTTTGAATATTAGGGTATACTTGGAGGAGAGAGATGTAGAATGTTTGACTCGGGCTGCTGCCTTATCTGAAAATTTCTCTTTTACTCATCGAGGTGTTTTTCGTAGGTCCCGGGCTCATACTGTACTGAGTAGAGGAGTGACTCAGTGTAAGGGTGGTAAGTCTGGTAGAGTCGGTGTGTCAGGTCCAGCTCCATGTGGCTCCATGTCTAGGTCTTCTGGAATCTCTGGTGAGGAAGGACTAATGTGTTACTATTATCGACAGGTTGGTCATATTAGACGTCATTGTCCCAGGTTATCATTAAAGCAGGCTAAAGTGAAGCAAAGTGAGATGACATGTAGTCCTGTGGTTGGCAACCCCAGAAATAACAGTGAGAAAAGGTTAACAGATTTGTTTAAACCTTTTGTGTTTAAAGGATCAGTTGATATTGGAGTTGACTGTGAGAGTACTCCTGTGCGTGTGTTGAGGGATACTACATCTGCATATGTCATGGTCACGTTTGTGCAGTAAGTCCGCGTAACACTTAATTATTCATATTAATGATATTATGCTACAGCACCCACAAAATATGTGAAACGTTTGAGTCCCCCAGTAAAGATGTTCGACCTCTATCCTTTTCAGGGTGTCTTAGTTCTCTGTTTTCTTTTCGTGTACTCGCTTGGGGGACTCAGGTATTTTTTAAATAACTCGGGGTGCTCAGGAAATTTGAAATTATGTGTGAATGAATTTCTTATGCAGTCAATTTCGTACGCCCACCTTGAGAGAAAAGAGTCTAGATGTATTGAGTATATGTTGAAGACATCTTGTGTTTTATATGTCGAGTATTTTGTGGTAAGATGTCATGATCGTAATGACGGATAACCTAAAACCTTAAGGATTCATATTATGCTCAAACGTCCACAAAACCTTCTGAGTCCCCCAGTGGAAACGTCTTCCGTTTTCTGTGTTTCCTTGTTGACGTCATCGAGAGGCCATCTTTGTCTAAAGGGAACTTTGAATATAATCCGCGGGTTTCGTAGTAAGACGCTGTATGTTTTGACCTGTTGCCATCCAAACCTTTGTAATCAATTTAATTTTTGCTTTTGATAGCTCAGTCAGAGCATTGTTAGTGAAGATAATAGTAGGGAATGAAACTGAGTTCATAGTCTCAGTTTCAACGTCAGCGTGTACAGTAAAGTAATTCATCGAAATAGAAGTAGGTGGACTCCCTGACCTATTTTGAGTGAGGGTGCCGCGGGCATTTCAACCGTTAGTAAGTGCTCGCCCCTTCACCCTTACAGGTAGGTCATTCCACTCCGTGTTGTAATTAGCCCTTCTTTAAGTGATTTGACCCAATTGATAGTGTTACGAACCACGCCATCTATTGTCCTCATCTACCTACCCAGCACCACGAGCAACGCCATCTAGGGACAAAACACGAGTATGACTAGTCTTAGTTACCACTCCGGGGTTTCCCTTCTCCATATCCTGGTTGTTGCGTCACCTCCTCAAAGTCTTCTTCGTCAGCTCCAGTTCGATGAGAGTTCAGTTCACTCTGGGAAGTGACCACAGGATCACCTATCCTGGAAACCTACGGCACAGTGACTACCTACCGTCTTCTACAATGCTCAGCCTTACTCGTCAGACATCTCAGCTCCGCACTTAAGTATTTGTAATCTTATATTGCCTCCCCACCTCCACCTTGCTTCAAAATTGTTGTATGTTGTATAAATATGTACATACTGTTAATGTTTAGGTTAAGTATGATTAAGGAAAAATTATAGAAAGCTGAATATTTTGTTTAGGAATTTATGGTACTTTATTATACACAACAAAAACTCGCATCCTTTGTCTACCCTTTTATAGTCCGATTGTCTTTGTTTTTTTTTTGTTGTTGCCTGTTGGGATCTGGGTAGACTTTTAACTATATTCTAAATCCCCAACTCGTAACAATAGTTGATTGTGTAAGTGTTACAGTAACTTAAATGATATGCTTTGAGTGAAGTAATGTTTACTTCTTTAACGTCCCCTGAAACGTGATGTCGTTGTCACAGTTAGTAAGTGCTCGCCCCTTCACCCATACAGGTCCCTAATGCAGCCTAGGCCGTGTCTGTAGCGTGGATGTTGTATCCACTATGTCTGGAGAGATGTCCGAGGTCCTGTAGGATCAGTTATCTTCGTGAGACCCGATCGTCAGACACTTCAGTACTACCTATGGGCCCCATAGCTGGCCCGTCTGACCCTAACGCTCGGCCCGAGAGGTGACCCCGGATCACCAAGCCACACACAACTACCAGCCCCATCATTGGTGGATGAGTGCCTAACTCTGTCGGGCTATTTGTGTGGTTGTGTTATTCCACTGGGATCTTCAGAGTTCGTTGGAAAGTACCCCATGCCGGACGCTTGAGTAGCGCTCCTGACGACTGAGTGTTGTAGTGGCAGTTGCCCCTGGTCTTAAAGGTGCTAAGTTACTAAGAGTTTATGTGTTATTGAGTATGTCCACCCAGTAGTGGTGTAAGTGTTATTGAGTATGTCCACCCAGTAGTGGTGTGAGTATTTTGAGCCTGAGGGCATAGTACCAGGTTTCGTCTGTTGGTACATATATTCTTTCTCCTACCTCCATTTTAATATTCAAATAAATGTTGTATTTGTGTATTGTGTCTATTATTTACCAAAAGTATCTACCATTATTTCTTCCCTATTACTTGATACTATCATTACATATACCCACGAGCCTACTCTCGTCACGTTACCAAATGGTTGTAAGTATTAAAATTGTTATAAGAGGCACAGGCCCTTATAAAGAGATTATGTGTTGAGTATTCCGTTTGCCAGCTGTAAATCTTATGTACCGTTTGTTTCTACGCGGCGGCCGTTCGAGGCTGAAGTCATTTTGTTTTTATATATAAATGTCAGAGAATCCGATGGAAACAGAGAAAGTATTGTCAGTCTTGTATCTTGGAAGATAGATAATTGCCTGAAATGTAAACATAAAACGTATTTATCGCTCGAGTTTAACGGAAGGTCTCAGTTATCTAACCCCCACGCACTGCCGTTCTAAGTATTTGTCGCTAGTTTTGTTCTTGCTTTTGAGATCTCAGTCACTACTTAATTTGAGAAGGGAACTTACAAGATTACAGTTAGTTCGTAGCCTCATTTTCAAACGCCGCTGTGTAGAGTTACTTAGTCTGTCGATTTACTTTGTGTAAGTGACGCCTTGGTCAGAGGGCCCTTGACTTGACCTCACTCGAAGTCACGAATTCCAAGGACTCACTGAAAACTGTAGAGGAACGCTTTAATTATATGATGAAGTACTGCAGACAACACGGTCTCAACATTCAATTCCGACAAGGTAAGTACCGGAACTTTACCAAGTGTCAGACTCCTGAGGTCTATGTTGGCTCTGACGAGGTTGTTCCTGTGTCCCCCCCAGTAGAGGCTGATGAATGTTGCCACATCATAGTGAAATGTTTCTCCCTATACGCTGACACCGAAGATGCGTGTGACTTTAATTCTAGTATACTCAGTATACATCCACATTACCGGGGGAAGACCCCACAAGCTGCTGTCATTGTCAAGTGGAAGGGAAGGGAATACCCAACAACTGTGGAGACCCACCCACTCCTCCCTCCACTTTATGCAGAACCCTATCACCCAGGGCCTGCATTTTGTGTTATCTGTTCTCATTCGGGTCACACCTTCACTGCCTGCTGCCGACGTGATCGACCCAGATGTCGCTTCTGTTCACGTAACCATAACTCCCCCGCCTGTGCCCAGAAAATCAAAGACCACCTTAATTGGGGTGGTGTGGGCTATGTAGTTGATCCCAGGTGTCGTAACTGTAGCGGCCGATTCCCCTTTGCAGGTTATACCTAAAGACTGATCTTATGAGCAAGTTTGTTACTGCAAGGGTAAAAGATAGTCTGCCTGTGAAAGGAGTGTCGTTCGTGATGGGAAATGACATTGCTGGTATGTACCAAAACCTATTGTGTCGGAGAAGCCTGTGTTTGTTAGAGACACTGAGGAATTAGAGATGAGAATTCCGGGTTTGTTTACTTCCTGCGCTGTTACTAGGAGCCAAACGAGTAGGCAGAGAGAGACTGGTGATTTGATTGAAGTTGAGGGTACTGATAGTTCCGAAACTTACATGAAGAGGTTGTTCTGCCTGATGTCATTAGTCCTGATCTCGGAGAAGATCCTTTGGTGATGGGAGATATACCAGTGGACAGGGATATGTTGGTTAAAGCTCAACAAGATGACCCAAAGTTAACGACGTTGCTAATAAGAGCATTAGATGTGAAGGATTCACATCAAACCCCTGTTTGTTACTATGTTGATGGGTAAGTTCAGACCTGTTGATGTTTCTGAAGATGAAACATGGGATGAAGTCCATCAAATTGTAGTTCCGTCTTGTTACCGGAAGGATATCTCGAGCTTAGCACAGGATTTTGTTGGAGGGCATCTGGGGATTAACAAGACTTATAAAAAAATTATACCTGACTTCTTTTGGCCTGGGCTTAGGAAGGATGTATCTGATTTCTGTAAAACTTGCCATATGAGCCAGGTAGCTGGAAAACCTAACCAGTTGATAAAGCCAGCACCCTTGAAACCCATTCCAATTATAGATGAGCCCTTCAGTAAGGTAATCATTGATGTAGTTGGCCCTTTGCCAAGAACAAAAAAAGGGAATCAGTTTTTATTACCAGTCATGAGCCCTGCTACAAGATATCCTGAGGTATTCCCGTTAAGAAGAATTACTGCTCAAGCTGTTGTTGCTGCTTTAACCAGGTTTTTCACCCAGTATGGTGTGCCTCGCGGTGTTCAAACTGATCAAGGGACGAATTTTACCTCTAAGGTGTTCAAACAAGTGATGCAGGAGTTAGGAATTAAGCAGTATCTTGCCACAACTTACCACCCAGAGAATCAAGGGGCCTGGGAGCGCTTCCATCAGACGTTGAATTCGATATTAACAAAGTATTGTATAAAACAAAGTAAGGACTGGGATGATGGAGTGCATTTTTTGTTATATGCTATCTGTTCCTGTCCCCGGGGATCGTTAGGATTTAGTCCTTTCTCTTTAGTATATGGACATACTGTTAGAGGACATCTGAAGGTCATGAAAGAAACATGGATAGGAAATAATGTAAAAATGCCTTTAACTCAATATGTAAAGGGATTTAAAGAACGTCTGAGGAAAGCTTACAAGGGAGCCCAAGAAAACTTAGTAGAGACCCAATGACAAATGAAGGACACGTATGATATAAAAACTCAAAAACGGAGTTTTGAGCCTGGTGACTCTGTTCTTGTTTACTTGCCTCTGTATGCCAAGCCATTTCAATAAAAGTTTCAGGGACCTTTTGTAGAAGTTAGGAAAATCGATGATATTCATTATGTAATACATACTCCTAGCTACTACCTAGTAGAAGAAAGAAAGAAACCCTAGTAGAAGAAAGAAAGAAACAAAGGTTCATATTAATCTAATTAAACAGTACCTTGATAGAGCTCAGCATAGTGTTACTTTGAATGTGAATGTTAATGATAGTCCTAATGGGACTAAGCGCTTGAAATTATAGAACTAAAATTGTTTAATAGTGATATCCTAAATAATCCTCTAATGAAGGTCCCCCACCTTTCGCAGTCAGAAGTGGATGACTTTTGCAGTCTTCTTACACAATTTCTTCAGATATTTGGAGACGTGCCGAAGCAGTAAAAAGGAGTGAGGCATGATATTGAACTGGTGGACGGTGCTCGTCCTATAAAGCAGTCTCCTTAAAGAATGAGTCCTCATCAGAAGGCGCTCATGAGGTAGACTACTTGCTACAGCATGGACTCTTGGAGCCAAGCGACAGTGAGTTTTCGTCCCCTCTTTTGTTGGTGTCCAAGCCTGTCCAGCAAAAGGTTATGCAATAATTATCGCAAGGTCAATGCGATCATCCAGATGGACTTGTATCCTCTACTCAGGATTGATGACATTATACAACGACATCGGAGACGCCACGTACATCACCACCCTTGACTTTCTGTAGGGGTATTACCAGGTGCCACTGACTTGCAGGGCTAAGAAGATATCTGCCTTTGTGACACCGGATGGTCTGAAAAATGCACCTGCTACATTCCAGGTATTAATGAACACTATGGTAGAGGGGCTTCACAATGTGCTTATCTACGTACATCGATGATCTTGTCCATTTTTCAAACACTTTGGAGAAACATATGAAGTACCTGAGAGAGCTATTCCAACAATTGGCATACTACCACCGAACTGTAAATTTAGCCAAGAGTGAATTTGGTCATGCTCAGGTTACATATTTAGGGCATGTGGTTGGCTATGGAAAAGCGTCGCCTGTAGCAGCCAAGGTTTCCTGTCCCTACCAACAGACAAGAAGTCATGAGGTTCCTGGGAATAGCTGGCTTCTACCGGTCCGACTAATTACCCAAATGTACCCAAATGTACCCAAATGTAGCCACAATTAAGTCAAATAATGGTCCTACATGAATAAATCGGACTGCCAATCACTTCTCGACTAGTATTTGGTGTCACAAAGTAAAAAAAAAATTGGAAAACTTACTTTAATCTGAGTTAATAGATCGCGTGCATGTACCGAGGGAGCGAGTAATTACCCAAATGTACCCAAATGTAGTCGCAATGAAGCCAAACGATGGTCCTACAAGCGTAAATCGGGCTGTGAATCACTTCTCGATTCTTATTTGGTGTCATAAAGTCACAAAAAAATGGTAAACTTAATTTAATCTGAGTTGTGTTAGGTTAGCTTAGGTTAGGTTAGGTTAGGTTAGGTTCATGCACTCGATCTATTAACTCAGATTAAATTAAGTTTACCAATTTTTTTTGACTTCGTGACACCAAATACCAGTCGAGAAGTAATTGACAGTCCGATATATTCTTGTAGGACCATCATTTGACTTCATTGCGGCTACATTTGGGTACATTTGGGTAATTACTCGCTCCCTTGGTACATGCACGGCGATCTATTAACTCAGATTAAATTACGTTTTCCATTTTTTTTTTACTTTGTGACACCAAATACTAGTCGAGAAGTGATTGGCAGTCCGATTTATTCATGTAGGACCATTATTTGACTTAATTGCGACTACATGTGGGTACATTTGGGTACATTTTGGTACATCTGGGTAATTAGTCGGACCCGGCTTCTACACAAAATTTTGCCCTAACTTTGCTTGTGTCACAGACCCCCCTCACAGATTTAGTGAGTTCAAAGAAACCATTTGAATCGACTACAGAGTGTCAGTTGGCATTTAGGAGAATATGCCATTTCCTGTCAACATCTCCAGTGTTGAAAGCTCCAGGTTTCTACCAGCCAATTAGTCTTATGGCTGATGCGAGTGATGTGGGGTTTAGAGCAGTGCTGATGCAATATGATAAAAATAAAGTTTTGCATCCAGTGTGTTACTTTTCAAGAAAGTTTTAAGTTTATCAAAGAAAGTATGCCACCATTCAAAACGAAACTTCGGCTATAATTTTAGCACTTGAAAAATTTAGTGTGTGTGTTTATTCTCCTTCATTTCCATTAGTGATATATAGTGATCATAATCCATTACAGTTTCTGAATAGAATGAATTGAAAGAACAATAGGTTATTGAGATGGTCTCTAGAGTTGCATGCTCTTAATTTGGAAATAAGGCATATAAAGGGGAAGGATAATATCATAGCTGAATTGATGGTCTTTGTTTTATTTAATTAGGTGACTGGTAATATTTTATTTTATTAACTAACCTTTTAAAGCTTGTTGGCTTTCATTTTGGGGAGAGGTGGTATGATGAACTACTTCCTCAGTTTTAGGGGAAGACTCTTGTCACAAGATGGCACTGGCCATCAGTCAGTCTGGGGTATAACTGGCCAGTCTTAGTATTATAGTATGTGGAACCCTGTGATTGGTCGTGGTCAGGAGGTGGAAAATCTGGTGTGCTCCACACTCGGAGTCGCAGAGTAGGTTACTGAGTATAGGCAGTGAAGTCAACATCTGGTCTCTTGTCTCCTAAACCATAAGTATCGAGTGTTAGTGTATTCTTACTGCTCCAGATTCCGGAGTTATTATATTTTATATGGTGATGTTTAGGGTGTAGTATTATTTTTTTATATGGTGATGCTTAGGATTTAGTGATTATATATTATAGTGTGATGGTTAGGATTTATGTTCATTTATTATTACTTGAGTTTCCGATTTCCTTTGTTGTTATTCTGTATATAATTTCGTCTTCAGCTTTAGTTATACTTTTGTAAATAAATAGTAAGTTTGAACTTCAAGGGTAATTTAATTTATTACACACGTTGAAGAATTTGTTATGGGGGGGGGAGGGGGTCAAGACTCGCTTTGTATCGTAACAGTTGTATTAAGGACTGTAAATTTGAATTCAATAGAGAATGTTATGCATGAAAATTTGATAATGCGATGTGTAATCCGCTTTCATCAGTTTGAGCAAATTATATATGGAATTTTTTGAGGGGAATGTTCGAGTAATGTTAGTGTCGTCTATCATGTAATGTTACTGTCATCTTTCAAGTAGTGTTATAGTCGTCTCTTAAGTAATTTTAGTGTCGTCTATCAAGTAATGTTAGTTTCATCTATCAAGTAATGTTAGTGTCGTCTATCAAGTAATGTTAGTGTCGACTAGCAAGTAATGTTAGTGCCGTATGTTTAGTAATGTTAGTGTCGTCAAATCAAGTAATGTTAGTTTCATCTATCAAGTAATATTAATGTTGTCTATCGAGTAATGTTAGTGTCGTCTATCAAGTAATGTCAGTGTCATCTATCAAGTAATGTTAATGTCGTCTATCAAGTAATGTTAGTGTCGTCTATCAAGTAATGTTAGTGATGACAATCAAGTAATGTTAGTGACGACTATCAAGTAATGTTAGTGACGACTATCAAGTAATGTGAGTGTCGACTATCAAGTAATGTTAGTGTCGACTATCAAGTAATGTTAGTGACAAATATCAAGTAATGTTAGTGTCGATAATTAAATAATGTTAATGTCGTCTATCAAGTAATGTTAGTTTCATCTATCAAGTAATGTTAGTGTCGTCTATCAAGTAATGTTAGTTTCATCTATTAAGTAATGTCAGTGTCGTCTATCAAGTAATATTAGTGTCGTCTATCTAGTAATGTTAGTGTCGTCTATCAAGTAATGTCAGTGTCATCTATCAAGTAATGTTAGTGTCGTCTATCAAGTAATGTTAGTGTCGTCTATCAAGTAATGTTAGTGACGAATATCAAGTAAGGTTAGTGACGACTATCAAGTAATGTTAGTGTCGACTATCAAGTAATGTTAGTGTCGTCTATCAACTAATGTTAGTGTCGTCTATCAAGTAATGTTAGTGTCGTCTATCAAATAATGTTAGTGTCGTCTATCAAGTAATGTTAGTTTCAACTATCAAGTAATGTTAGTGTCGTCTATTAAGTAATGTTAGTTTCATCTATCAAGTAATGTTAGTGTCGTCTATCAAGTAATGTGAGTGTAGTCTATCAAGTAATGTTAGTGTCGACGATCAAATAATGTTAGTGTCGTCTATCAAGTAATGTTAGTTTCATCTATCAAGTAATGTTAGTGTCGTCTATCAAGTAATGTTAATGTAGTCTATCAAGTAATGTTAGTGTCGACTATCAAATAATGTTAATGTCAACTATCAAGTATTGTTAGTGTCGACTATCAAATAATGTTAGTGTCGTCTATCAAGTAATGTTAGTGTCGTCTATCAAGTAATGTTAGTGTCCTATGTTTAGTCATGTTAGTGTCGTCTATCAAGTAATGTTAGTTTCATCTATCAAGTAATGTTAGTGTCGTCTATCAAGTAATGTTAGTTTCGTCTATCAAGTAATGTTAGTGTCGTCTATCAAATAATGTTAGTGTCGTCTATCAGTAATGTCAGTGTCGTCTATCAAGTAATGTTAGTTTCGTCTATCAAGTAATGTTAGTGTCGACTATCAAGTAGTGCTAGTGTCATCTATCAAGTAATGTTAGTGTCGTCTATCAAGTAATGTTAGTGTCGACTATCAAGTAGTGCTAGTGTCGTCCATCAAGTAATGTTAGTGTCGACGATCAAATAATGTTAGTGTCGTCTATCAAGTAATGTTAGTTTCATCTATCAAGTAATGTTAGTGTCGTCTATCAAGTAATGTTAATGTAGTCTATCAAGTAATGTTAGTGTCGACAATCAAATAATGTTAATGTCAACTATCAAGTATTGTTAGTGTCGACTATCAAATAATGTTAGTGTCGTCTATCAAGTAATGTTAGTGTCGTCTATCAAGTAATGTTAGTGTCGTCTATCAAGTAATGTTAGTGTCCTATGTTTAGTCATGTTAGTGTCGTCTATCAAGTAATGTTAGTTTCATCTATCAAGTAATGTTAGTGTCGTCTATCAAGTAATGTTAGTTTCGTCTATCAAGTAATGTTAGTGTCGTCTATCAAATAATGTTAGTGTCGTCTATCAGTAATGTCAGTGTCGTCTATCAAATAATGTTAGTTTCGTCTATCAAGTAATGTTAGTGTCGACTATCAAGTAGTGCTAGTGTCATCTATCAAGTAATGTTAGTGTCGTCTATCAAGTAATGTTAGTGTCGACTATCAAGTAATGTTAGTGTCGTATGTTAAGTAATGTTAGTGTAGACTATCAAGTAGTGCTAATGTCGTCCATCAAGTAATGTTAGTGTCGACTATCAAGTAATGTTAGTGTCGTATGTTAAGTAATGTTAGTGTAGACTATTAAGTAGTGCTAGTGTCGTCTATCAAGTATTGTTAGTGTCTACTATCAAGAAATGTTAGTGTCGTATGTTAAGTAATGTTAGTGTCGTCTATCAAATAATGTTAGTGTCGACTATCAAGTAAGGGTTAGTGTCATATGTTTAGTAATGTTAGTGTCGTCTATCAAGTAATGTTAGTGTCGTCTATCAAGTAATGTTAGTGTCGTCTATCAAGTAATGTTAGTGTCGTCTATCAAGTAATGTTAGTGTCGTCTATCAAGTAATGTTAGTGTCGTCTATCAAGTAATGTTAGTGTCCTATGTTTAGTCATGTTAGTGTCGTCTATCAAGTAATGTTAGTTTCATCTATCAAGTAATGTTAGTTTCGTCTATCAAGTAATGTTAGTGTCGTCTATCAAGTAATGTTAGTGTCGACTATCAAGTAATGTTAGCGTCAACTATCAAGTATTGTTAGTGTAGACTATCAAGTAATGTTAGTGTCGTCTATCAAGTAATGTTAGTGTCGACTATCAAGTAATGTTAGTGTCGACTGTCAAGTAATGTTAGTGTCGTCTATCAAGTAATGTTAGTGTCGTCTATCAAATAATGTTAATGTCGTCTATCAAGTAATGTTAGTGTCCTATGTTTAGTAATGTTAGTGTCGTCTATCAAGTAATGGTAGTTTCGTTTATCAAGTAATGTTAGTCTCGACTATCAAATAATGTTAGTGTCGTCTATCAAGTAATGTTAGTTTCGTCTATCAAGTAATGTTAGTGTCGTCTATCAAGAAATGTTAGTGTCGACTATAAAGTAGTGCTAGTGTCGTCCATCAAGTAATGTTAGTGTCGACTATCAAGTAATGTTAGGGTCGTATGTTAAGTAATGTTAGTGTCGACTATCAAGTAGTGCTAGTGTCGTCTATCAAGTATTGTTAGTGTCGACTATCAAGAAATGTTAGTGTCGTATGTTAAGTAATGTTAGTGTCGTCTCTCAAATAATGTTAGTGTCGACTATCAAGTAATGTTAGTGTCCTATGTTTAGTAATGTTAGTGTCGTCTATCAAGTAATGTTAGTTTCATCTATCAAGTAATGTTAGTGTCGTCTATCAAGTAATGTTAATGTCGTCTATCAAGTAATATTAGTGTCGTCTATCAAGTAATGTTAGTGTCGTCTATCAAATAATGTTAGTGTCGTCTATCAAGTAATGTTAGTGTCCTATGTTTAGTAATGTTAGTGTCGTCTATCAAGTAATGTTAGTTTCATCTATCAAGTAATGTTAGTTTCGTCTATCAAGTAATGTTAGTGTCGACTATCAAGTAATGTTAGTGTCGTCTATCAAGTAATGTTAGTTTCATCTATCAAGTAATGTTACTGTCGTCTATCAAGTAATGTTAGTTTCATCTATCAAGTAATGTTAGTGTCGTCTATCAAGTAATGTTAGTTTCATCTATCAAGTAATGTTAGTGTCGTCTGTAGTGATGGGTTGTCAGACCACAGCTTACATCTCAGAAACTCTAGTCTGACCCGACATTAGGGAGGTCAAAAGTGTAGGGTAACTCTGCAGTTGACCAAGGATTGTAAATCAACTAGCTCCCCTCCCATGTCACACATGTAAGAGGGCACCGGCCGGCTCTCTCCCAATAAACACACGGCCCCACCTGATGACTTTCCCTGAAGATAAAACTTTTAGTTTCTGAAAAAGTCCAGACCTGACCTCAAATTGGCCAGGTCAAATATAAGGAGAACCCTTCGCCGCCCCCCCCCCCCCCCCCGACCAGCTGAACCTGACGGCTCGCATCCCAATATATAGGACGTCCTAGTCCTCCCTCAGGGCAATTCGCAGAGGGAGATACCCGGAGACAGAGAGAGATAGAGAGACACACAGGGATCGGAGGAGGAGGTCCACCTCAGCCGAGTCCCACTCACGGGAGGAGAGTCATGCAGGACTTCCCTCCCCGACTTCCCCCCGGTGTCCCAGCTAAGCAGTCGCCCTCCCGACACCAGTGTCCCAGCTAAGCAGTCGCCCTCCCGACACCAGTGTCCCAGCTAAGCAGTCGCCCTCACGACACCAGTGTTCCAGCTAAGCAGTCTCCCTGCTAGGCCTTCCCCTAGGTCACGTGAGTGTTTGTCAGAGCTTTCCACAGGATGAGTTACTTACGTGGGAAGTGTATTCATTTCATGTTCGTGTCCGAGAATCAGTGTCTAGTAACGTAATATGATGTCTTAGTAACGTCAATATAATGTCCTAGTAACTTCAATAGAAGGTGTTATTAATGTGTCCATGTCATTGTCGTAATTAATAAAGAGTTGTAACGAAGTGGTGTTTAAGAAGTCGCCTTCAAGAACGTAATAGATGTGTATTGACATATAAGATACGATAAGTGTACTGACAGTGTAAATAATTATCACGGCCACGCTACCAAAATCTTCCTCTTTTATACTCCTCTCGCTATAATATTCTACTACTATAACCTCCTAACTTACTTCTTCTTTGTCGCATTACTTGTCGTCTATCAAGTAATGTTAGTGTCCTATGTTTAGTAATGTTAGTTTCATCTATCAGTAATTTTAGTGTCGTCTATCAAGTAATGTTAGTTTCGTCTACCAAGTAATGTTAGTGTCGACTATCAAGTAATGTTAGTGTCGACTAGCAAGTAATGTTAGTGTCGTCTATCAAGTAATGTTAGTGTCATCTATCAAATAATGTTAGTGTCATCTACCATGTAATGTTAGTGTCCTATGTTTAGTAATGTTAGTGTCGTCAATCAAGTAATGTTAGTTTCACCTATCAGTAATGTTAGTGTCGACTATCAAGAAATGTTAGTGTCGTATGTTAAGTAAGGTTAGTGTCCTATGTTTAGTAATGTTAGTGTCGAATATCAAGTAATGTTAGTGGCATATGTTTAGTAATGTTAGCGTCGTCTATCAAGTAATGTTAGTGTCATCTATCAAATAAAGTTAGTGTCGTCTACCATGTAATGTTAGTGTCCTATGTTTAGTAATGTTAGTGTCGTCTATCAAGTAATGTTAGTGTCGTCTATCAAGTAATATTAGTGTCGTCTATCTAGTAATGTTAGTGTCGTCTATCAAGTAATGTCAGTGTCATCTATCAAGTAATGTTAGTGTCGTCTATCAAGTAATGTTAGTGTCGTCTATCAAGAAATGTTAGTGACAAATATCAAGTAAGGTTAGTGACGACTATCAAGTAATGTTAGTGTCGACTATCAAGTAATGTTAGTGTCGTCTATCAAGTAATATTAGTGTCGTCTATCAAGTAATGTTAGTGTCGTCTATCAAGTAATGTTAGTGTCGTCTATCAAATAATGTTAGTGTCGTCTATCAAGTAATGTTAGTGTCGTCTATCAAGTAATGTTAGTTTCAACTATCAAGTAATGTTAGTGTCGTCTATTAAGTAATGTTAGTTTCATCTATCAAGTAATGTTAGTGTCGTCTATCAAGTAATGTGAGTGTAGTCTATCAAGTAATGTTAGTGTCGACGATCAAATAATGTTAGTGTCGTCTATCAAGTAATGTTAGTTTCATCTATCAAGTAATGTTAGTGTCGTCTATCAAGTAATGTTAATGTAGTCTATCAAGTAATGTTAGTGTCGACTATCAAATAATGTTAATGTCAACTATCAAGTATTGTTAGTGTCGACTATCAAATAATGTTAGTGTCGTCTATCAAGTAATGTTAGTGTCGTCCATCAAGTAATGCTAGTGTCGTCTATCAAGTAATGTTAGTGTCCTATGTTTAGTCATGTTAGTGTCGTCTATCAAGTAATGTTAGTTTCATCTATCAAGTAATGTTAGTGTCGTCTATCAAGTAATGTTAGTTTCGTCTATCAAGTAATGTTAGTGTCGTCTATCAAATAATGTTAGTGTCGTCTATCAGTAATGTCAGTGTCGTCTATCAAGTAATGTTAGTTTCGTCTATCAAGTAATGTTAGTGTCGACTATCAAGTAGTGCTAGTGTCATCTATCAAGTAATGTTAGTGTCGTCTATCAAGTAATGTTAGTGTCGACTATCAAGTAGTGCTAGTGTCGTCCATCAAATAATGTTAGTGTCGACTATCAAGTAATGTTAGTGTCGTATGTTAAGTAATGTTAGTGTAGACTATCAAGTAGTGCTAGTGTCGTCCATCAAGTAATGTTAGTGTCGACTATCAAGTAATGTTAGTGTCGTATGTTAAGTAATGTTAGTGTAGACTATCAAGTAGTGCTAGTGTCGTCTATCAAGTATTGTTAGTGTCGACTATCAAGAAATGTTAGTGTCGTATGTTAAGTAATGTTAGTGTCGTATATCAAATAATGTTAGTGTCGACTATCAGGAAAGGGTTAGTGTCCTATGTTTAGTAATGTTAGGGTCGTCTATCAAGTAATGTTAGTGTCGTCTATCAAGTAATGTTAGTGTCGTCTATCAAGTAATGTTAGTGTCCTATGTTTAGTAATGTTAGTTTCATCTATCAAGTAATGTTAGTGTCGTCTATCAAGTAATGTTAGTGTCGTCTATCAAGTAATGTTAGTGTCCTATGTTTAGTCATGTTAGTGTCGTCTATCAAGTAATGTTAGTTTCATCTATCAAGTAATGTTAGTGTCGTCTATCAAGTAATGTTAGTGTCGTCTATCAAGTAATGTTAGTGTCGACTATCAAGTAATGTTAGCGTCAACTATAAAGTATTGTTAGTGTAGACTATCAAGTAATGTTAGTGTCGTCTATCAAGTAATGTTAGTGTCGACTATCAAGTAATGTTAGTGTCGACTGTCAAGTAATGTTAGTGTCGTCTATCAAGTAATGTTAGTGTCGTCTATCAAATAATGTTAATGTCGTCTATCAAGTAATGTTAGTGTCCTATGTTTAGTAATGTTAGTGTCGTCTATCAAGTATTGGTAGTTTCGTTTATCAAGTAATGTTAGTCTCGACTATCAAATAATGTTAGTGTCGTCTATCAAGTAATGTTAGCTTCGTCTATCAAGTAATGTTAGTGTCGTCTATCAAGAAATGTTAGTGTCGACTATAAAGTAGTGCTAGTGTCGTCCATCAAGTAATGTTAGTGTCGACTATCAAGTAATGTTAGTGTCGTACGTTAAGTAATGTTAGTGTCGACTATCAAGTTGTGCTAGTGTCGTCTATCAAGTATTGTTAGTGTCGACTATCAAGAAATGTTAGTGTCGTATGTTAAGTAATGTTAGTGTCGTCTATCAAATAATGTTAGTGTCGACTATCAAGTAATGTTAGTGTCCTATGTTTAGTAATGTTAGTGTCGTCTATCAAGTAATGTTAGTTTCATCTATTAGTAATGTTAGTGTCGTCTATCAAGTAATGTTAGTGTCGTCTATCAAGTAATGTTAGTGTCGACTATCAAGTAATGTTAGTGTCGACTATCAAGTGATGTTAGTGTCGTCTATCAAGTAATGTTAGTGTCGTCTAACAAATAATGTTAGTGTCGTCTACCAAGTAATGTTAGTGTCCTATGTTTAGTAATGTTAGTGTCGTCCATCAAGCAATGTTAGTTTCATCTATCAGTAATGTTAGTGTCGACTATCAAGAAATGTTAGTGTCGTATGTTAAGTATTGTTAGTGTCCTATGTTCAGTAATGTTAGTGTCGACTCTCAAGTAATGTTAGTGTCCTATGTTTAGTAATGTTAGTGTCGTCTATCAAGTAATGTTAGTTTCATCTATCAAGTAATGTTAGTGTCGTCTATCAAATAATGTTAGTGTCGTCTATCAAGTAATGTTAGTGTCCTATGTTTAGTAATGTTTGTGTCGTCTATCAAGTAATGTTAGTTTCATCTATCAAGTAATGTTAGTTTCGTCTATCAAGTAATGTTAGTGTCGACTATCAAGTAATGTTAGCGTCGTCTATCAAGTAATGTTAGTTTCATCTATCAAGTAATGTTACTGTCGTCTATCAAGTAATGTTAGTTTCATCTATCAAGTAATGTTAGTGTCGTCTATCAAGTAATGTTAGTTTCATCTATCAAGTAATGTTAGTGTCGTCTGTAGTGATGGGTTGTCAGGCCACAGCTTACATTTCAGAAACTCTAGTCTGACCCGACATTAGGGAGGTCAAAAGTGTAGGGTAACTCTGCGGTTGACCAAGGATTGTAAATCAACTAGCTCCCCTCCCATGTCACACATGTAAGAGGGCACCGGCCGGCTCTCTCCCAATAAACACACGGCCCCACCTGATGACTTTCCCAGAAGATAAAACTTTTAGTTTCTGAAAAAGTCCAGACCTGACCTCACATTGGCCAGGTCAAATATAAGGAGAACCCTTCGCCGCCCCCCCCCCCCCCGACCAGCTGAACCTGACGGCTCGCATCCCAATATATAGGACGTCCTAGTCCTCCCTCAGGGCAATTCGCAGAGGGAGATACCCGGAGACAGAGAGAGATAGAGAGACACACAGGGATCGGAGGAGGAGGTCCACCTCAGCCGAGTCCCGCTCACGGGAGGAGAGTCATGCAGGACTTCCCTCCCCGACTTCCCCCCGGTGTCCCAGCTAAGCAGTCGCCCTCCCGACACCAGTGTCCCAGCTAAGCAGTCGCCCTCCCGACACCAGTGTCCCAGCTAAGCAGTCGCCCTCCCGACACCAGTGTCCCAGCTAAGCAGTCGCCCTCACGACACCAGTGTTCCAGCTAAGCAGTCTCCCTGCTAGGCCTTCCCCTAGGTCACGTGAAGGTTTGTCAGAGCTTTCCACAGGATGAGTTACTTACGTGGGAAGTGTATTCATTTCATGTTCGTGTCCGAGAATCAGTGTCTAGTAACGTAATATGATGTCTTAGTAACGTCAATATAATGTCCTAGTAACTTCAATAGAAGGTGTTATTAATGTGTCCATGTCATTGTCGTAATTAATAAAGAGTTGTAACGAAGTGGTGTTTAAGAAGTCGCCTTTAAGAACGTAATAGATGTGTATTGACATATAAGATACGATAAGTGTACTGACAGTGTAAATAATTATCACGGCCACGCTACCAAAATCTTCCTCTTTTATACTCCTCTCTCTATAATATTCTACTACTATAACCTCCGAACTTACTTCTTCTTTGTCGCATTACTTGTCGTCTATCAAGTAATGTTAGTGTCCCATGTTTAGTAATGTTAGTTTCATCTATCAGTAATTTTAGTGTCGTCTATCAAGTAATGTTAGTTTCGTCTACCAAGTAATGTTAGTGTCGACTATCAAGTAATGTTAGTGTCGACTAGCAAGTAATGTTAGTGTCGTCTATCAAGTAATGTTAGTGTCATCTATCAAATAATGTTAGTGTCGTCTACCATGTAATGTTAGTGTCCTATGTTTAGTAATGTTATTGTCGTCTATCAAGTAATGTTAGTTTCACCTATCAGTAATGTTAGTGTCGACTATCAAGAAATGTTAGTGTCGTATGTTAAGTGTCCTATGTTTAGTAATGTTAGTGTCGATTATCAAGTAATGTTAGTGGCATATGTTTAGTAATGTTAGCGTCGTCTATCAAGTAATGTTAGTTTCATCTATCCAATAATGTTAGTGTCGTCTATCAAGTAATGTTAATGTCGTCTATCAAGTAATATTAGTGTCGTCTATCAAGTAATGTTAGTGTCGACTATCAAGTAATGTTAGTGTCAACTATCAAGTATTGCTAGTCTCGACTATCAAGTAATGTTAGTGTCGTCTATCAAGTAATGTTAGTGTCGACTATCAAGTATTGTTAGTGTCGTCTATCAAATAATGTTAGTGTCGTCTATCAAGTAATGTTAGTGTCCTATGTTTAGTAATGTTAGTGTCGTCTATCAAGTAATGTTAGTTTCATCTATCAAGCAATGTTAGTTTCGTCTATCAAGTAATGTTAGTGTCGACTATCAAGTAATGTTAGTGTCGTCTATCAAGTAATGTTAGTTACATCTATCAAGTTATGTTAGTGTCGTCTATCAAATAATGTGAGTGTCGTCTATCAAGTAATGTTAGTTTCATCTATCAAGTAATGTTACTGTCGTCTATCAAGAAATGCTAGTTTCATCTATCAAGTAATGTTAGTGTCTTCTATCAAGAAATGGTAGTTTCATCTATCAAGTAATGTTAGTCTCGTCTATCAAGTAATGTTAGTGTAGTCTATCAAGTAATGTTAGTGTCGACTATCAAATAATGTTAGTGTCGTCTATCAAGTAATGTTAGTTTCATATATCAAGTAAAGTTAGTGTCGTCTATCAAGAAATGTTAGTTTCATCTATCAAGTAATGTTAGTGTCGTCTATCAAGTAATGTTAGTGTCGTCTGTCAAGTAATGTTAGTGTCGTCTATCAAATAATGTTAGTGTCGTCTATCAAGTAATGTTAGTGTCGTCTATCAAGTAATGTTAGTGTCCTATGTTTAGTAATGTTAGTGTCGTCTATCACGTAATGTTAGTGTCGTCTATCAAGTAATGTTAGTTTCATCTATCAAGTAATTTTAGTGTCGTCTATCAAGGAATGGTAGTGTCGTCTATCAAGTAATGTTAGTGTCGACTATCAAGTAATGTTAGCGTCAACTATCAAGTATTGTTAGTGTCAACTATCAAGTAATGTTAGTGTCGTCTATCAAGTAATGTTAGTGTCGACTATCAAGTACTGTTAGTGTCGACTGTCAAGTAATGTTTGTGTCGTCTATCAAGTAATGTTAGTGTCGTCTATCAAATAATGTTAGTGTCGTCTGTCAAGTAATGTTAGTGTCCTATGTTTAGTAATGATAGTGTCGTCTATCAAGTAATGTTAGTTTCGTTTTTCAAGTAATGTTAGTGTCGACCATCAAATAATGTTAGTGTCATCTATCAAGTAATGTCAGTGTCGTCTATCAAGTAATGTTAGTTTCATCTATCAAGTAATGTTAGTGTTGACTATCAAGTAGTGCTAGTGTCGTCTATCAAGTAATGTTAGTGTCGTCTATCAAGTAATGTTAGTGTCGACTATCAAGTAGTGCTAGTGTCGTCTATCAAGTAATGTTAGTGTCGACTAAAAAGTAATGTTAGTGTCGTATGTAAAGTAATATTAGTGTCGACTATCAAGTAGTGCTAGTGTCGTCTATCAAGTATTGTTAGTGTCGACTATCAAGAAATGTTAGTGTCGTATGTTAAGTAATGTTAGTGTCGTCTAACAAATAATATTAGCGTCGACTATCAAGTAATGTTAGTGTCCTATGTTTAGTAATGTTAGTGTCATCTATCAAGTAATGTTAGTTTCATCTATCAGTAATGTTAGTGTCGTCTATCAAGTAATGTTAGTTTCGCCTACCAAGTAATGCTAGTGTCGACGATCAAGTAATGTTAGTGTCAACTAGCAAGTAATGTTAGTGTCGTCTATCAAGTAATGTTAGTTTCATCTATCAAATAATGTTAGTATCGTCTACCATGTAATGTTAGTGTCCTATGTTTAGTAATGTTAGTGTCGTCTATCAAGTAATGTTAGTTTCACGTATCAGGAATGTTAGTGTCGACTATCAAGAAATGTTAGTGTCGTATGTTAAGTAATGTTAGTGTCCTATGTTTAGTAATGTTAGTGTCGATTATCAAGTAATGTTAGTGGCATATGTTTAGTAATGTTAGTGTCGTCTATCAAGTAATGTTAGTTTCATCTATCAAGTAATGTTAGTGTCGTCTATCAAGTAATGTTAATGTCGTCTATCAAGTAATGTTAGTGTCGTCTATCAAGTAATGTTAGTGTCGACTATAAAGTAATGTTAGTGTCAACTATCAAGTATTGCTAGTGTCGACTATCAAGTAATGTTAGTGTCGTCTATCAAGTAATGTTAGTGTCGACTATCAAGTATTGTTAGTGTCGTCTATCAAATAATGTTAGTGTCGTCTATCAAGTAATGTTAGTGTCCTATGTTTAGTAATGTTAGTGTCGTCTATCAAGTAATGTTAGTTTCATCTATCAAGTAATGTTAGTTTCGTCTATCAAGTAATGTTAGTGTCGACTATCAAGTAATGTTAGTGTCGTCTATCAAATAATGTGAGTGTCGTCTATCAAGTAATGTTAGTTTCATCTATCAAGTAATGTTACTGTCGTCTATCAAGTAATGTTAGTTTCATCTATCAAGTAATGTGAGTGTCTTCTATCAAGAAATGGTAGTTTCATCTATCAAGTAATGTTAGTCTCGTCTATCAAGTAATGTTAGTGTAGTCTATCAAGTAATGTTAGTGTCCACTATCAAATAATGTTAGTGTCGTCTATCAAGTAATGTTAGTTTCATATATCAAGTAAAGTTAGTGTCGTCTATCAAGTAATGTTAGTTTCATCTATCAAGTAATGTTAGTGTCGTCTATCAAGTAATGTTAGTGTCGTCTGTCAAGTAATGTTAGTGTCGTCTATCAAATAATGTTAGTGTCGTCTATCAAGTAATGTGAGTGTCGACTATCAAGTAATGTTAGTGTCCTATGTTTAGTAATGTTAGTGTCGTCTATCACGTAATGTTAGTGTCGTCTATCATGTAATGTTAGTGTCTTATGTTTAGTAATGTTAGTTTCATCTATCAAGTAATGTTAGTGTCGTCTATCAAGTAATGTTAGTTTCATCTATCAAGTAATATTAGTGTCGACTATCAAGTAATGTTAGTGTCAACTATCAAGTATTGTTAGTGTCGACTATCAAGTAATGTTAGTGTCGTCTATCAAGTAATGTTAGTGTCGCCTATCAAGTATTGTTAGTGTCGACTATCAAGTAATATTAGTGTCGTCTATCAAGTAATGTTAGTGCCGTCTATCAAATAATGTTAGTGTCGTCTATCAAGTAATGTTAGTGTCCTATGTTTAGTAATGTTATTGTCGTCTATCAAGTAATGTTAGTTTCATCTATCAAGTAATGTTAGTTTCGTCTATCAAGTAATGTTAGTGTCGACTATCAAGTAGTGCTAGTGTCATCTATCAAGTAATGTTAGTGTCACCTATCAAGTAATGCCACCGGCATCTATCAAGTAGCCTAATATTAGTGTTATCTATTAAGTCATGCTACTGTCATTTATCAACCAACATTAGTGTGATCAATCAAGTAATATTTCTGTCATTTATCTTACAATGTTACTGTCATCTATCAAGTAAAGTTACTGTCATATACTGTATTATGTAATATTAGTATCATCTATCAAGTAATGTTTGTGTAGAATATCAATTAAATATTTGTGTCATTAATCAATCACTGTTTGTGTCATCTATCAACCACTGTTAGTGTCATCTATTAACCACTGTTAGTGTCATCTATCAACCACTGTTATGTGTCATCTATGAACCACTGTCAGTGTCATCTATCAACCACTGTTATGTGTCATCTATCAACCACTGTTAGTGTCATCTATGAACCACTGTTAGTGTCATCTATGAACCACTGTTAGTGACATCTATGAACCACTGTTAATGTCATCTATGAACCACTGTTATGTGTCATCTATCAACCACTGTTACGTGTCATCTATCAACCACTGTTAGTGTCATCTATGAACCACTGTTAATGTCATCTATGAACCACTGTTAGTGTCATCTATGAACCACTGTTACGTGTCATCTATCAACCACTGTTAGTGTCATCTATGAACAATTGTCATTGTCATCTATGAACCACTGTTAATGTCATCTATGAACCACTGTTATGTGTCATCTATCAAACACTGTTACGTGTCATCTATCAACCACTGTTACGTGTCATCTATCAACCACTGTCATTGTCATCTATGAACCACTGTTAATGTCATCTATCAACCACTGTCAGTGTCATCTATCAACCACTGTTAGTGTCATCTATGAACCACTGTCAGTGTCATCTATCAACCACTGTTAATGTCATCTATCAACCACTGTTAGTGTCATCTATCAACCACTGTCATTGTTATCTATTAACCACTGTTAATGTCATCTATCAATCACTGTTAGTGTCATCTATCAACCACTGTCAGTGTCATCTATCACCACTGTTAGTGTCATCTATTAACCACTGTTAATGTCATCTATCAACCACTGTTAGTGTCATCTATCAACCACTGTCATTGTCATCTATCAACCACTGTTACTGTCATCTATCAACCACTGTTAGTGTCATCTATGAACCACTGTTAGTGTCATCTATGAACCACTGTTAATGTCATAGATGAACCACTGTTAGTGCCATCTATCAAGTAATGTTAGTCTCATCTTTAATTTAATGTTTCTGTCATCGATCAAATAAAGTTAATGTAATTTATCAATTAATGTTAGTATCATCTATCAGTTAATGTCAGTGTCATCCATCAACGAATGTTAGTGTCATCTATGAACCACTGTTAGTGTCATCTATGAACCACTGTTAGTGTCATCTATGAACCACTGTTAGTGTCATCTATTACCCACTGAGTGTAATCTATGAACCACTGATAATGTCATCTATGTACCACAGTTAGTGTCATCTATTAACCACTGTTACTTTCATCTATGAACCACTGTTAGTGTCATCTATGAACCACTGTTAGTGTCATCTATTAACCACTGTTAGTGTCATCTATGAACCACTGTTAGTGTCATCTATCAACCACTGTTAGTGTCATCTATCAACCACTGTTAGTGTCATCTATGAACTACTGTTAATGTCATCTATGAACCACTGATAGTGTCATCTATCAAGTTATGTTAGTCTCATCTATAATTTAATGTTCCTGTCAACGATCAATTAAAGTTAATGTCATTTACAAATTAATGTTAGTATCATCTATCGGTTAATGTCAGTGTCATCCATCAACGAATGTTAATGTCATCTATGAACCACTGATAGTGTCATCTATGAACCACTGTTAGTGTCATCTATGAACCCCTGTTAGTGTCATCTATTAACCACTGTTAGTGTCATCTATGAACCCCTGTTAGTGTCATCTATGAACCACTGTTAGTGCCATCTATGAACCACTGTTAGTGTCATCTATTAACCACAGATAGTGTAATCTATGAACCAATGTTAGTGTCATCTATGAACCACTGTTAGTGTCATCAATTAACCACTGTTAGTGTCATCTATGAACCACTGTTAGTGTCATCTATTAACCACTGTTAGTGTCATCTATTAACCACTGTTAGTGTCATCTATTAACCACTGTTAGTGTCATTTATGAACCACTGTTAGTGTCATCTATTAACCTTAGATAGTGTAATCTATTAACCAATGTTAGTGTCATCTATGAGCCACTGTGAGTGTCATCCATTAACCACGGTTAGTATCATCTATGAACCACTGTTAGTGTCATCTATGAACCACTGTTAGTGCCATCTATGAACCACTGTTAGTGTCATCTATGAACCACTGTTAGTGTCATCTATGAACCACTGTTAGTGTCATCTATTAACCACTGTTAGTGTCATCTATTAACCACTGTTATTGTCATCTATGAACCTCTGTTATTGTCATCTGTGAACCACTGTTACTGTCATCTATTAACCACTGTTAGTGTCATCTATGAACCACTGTTAGTGTCATCTATGAACCACTGTTAGTGTCATCTATGAACCACTGTTAGTGTCATCTATTAACCACTGTTAGTGTCATCTATGAATCACTGTTAGTTTCATCTAAGAACCACGGTTAGCGTCATCTATGGACCACTGTTAGTTTCATCTGTGAACCACTGTTAGTGTCATTTATGAACCACTGATAGTGTCATCTATGAACCACTCCTTGTTTCATCTATGAACCACTGTTAGTGTCATGAATGAACCACTGTTAGTGTCATCTATTAACCACTGTTACTCTCATCTATCAACCACTGTTAGTGTCATCTATCAACCACTGTTAGTGTCATCTATGAACTACTGTTAATGTCATCTATGAACCACTGTTACTGTCATCTATCAAGTAATGTTAGTCTCATCTATAATTTAATGTTCCTGTCAACGATCAATTTAAGTAAATGTCATTTATCAATTAATGTTAGTATCATCTATCAGTTAATGTCAGTGTCATCCATCAACGAATGTTAATGTCATCTATGAACCACTGATAGTGTCATCTATGAACCACTGTTAGTGTCATCTATGAACCCCTGTTAGTGTCATCTATTAACCACTGTTAGTGTCATCTATGAACCACTGTTAGTGTCATCTATGAACCACTGTTAGTGTCATCTATGAACCACTCCTAGTGTCATCTATGAACCACTGCTTTTGTCATCTATGAACCACTGTTAGTGTCATCTATGAACCACTGTTAGTGTCATCTATGAACCACTGTTAGTGTCATCTTTGAACCACTGTTAGTGTCATCTATGAACCACTGTTAGTGTCATCTATGAACCACTGTTAGTGTCATCTTTGAACCACTGTTAGTGTCATCTATGAACCACTGTTAGTGTCATCTATGAACCACTGTTAGTTTCATCTATGAACCACTGTTAGTGTCATCTATGAACCACTGCTAGTGTCATCTATGAATCACTGCTTGTGTCATCTATGAACCACTGTTAGTGTCATCAATGAACCACTGTTAGTGTCATCTATGAGCCACTGTTAGTGTCATCGATGAACCACTGTTAGTGTCATCTATGAACCACTGTTAGTGTCATCTATGAACCACTGTTAGTGTCATCTATGAACCACTGTTAGTGTCATCTATTAACAACTGTTAGTGTCATCTATTAACCACTCTTAGTGTCATCTATGAACCACTGTTACTGTCATCTATTAACCACTGTTAGTATCATCTATTAACCACTGTTAGTGTCATCTATTAACCACTTTTAGTGTCATCTATTAACCACTGTTAGTTTCATTTATGAACCGCTGTTAGTGTCATCTATTAACCACGGTTAGTGTCATCTATGAACCACTGTTAGTGTCATCTATGAGCCACTGTGAGTGTCATCCATTAACCACTGTTAGTATCATCTATGAACCACTGTTAGTGTCATCTATGAACCACTGTTAGAGACATCTATGAACCACTGTTAGTGTCATCTATGAACCACTGTTAGTGTCATCTATGAACCACTGTTAGTGTCATCTATTAACCACTCTTAGTGTCATCTATTAACCACTGTTAGTGTCATCTATGAACCTCTGTTATTGTCATCTATGAACCACGGTTAGTGTCATCTATGAACCACTGTTAGTTTCATCTATGAACCACTGTAAGTGTCATCTATGATCCACTGCTAGTGTCATCTATGAACCACTGTTAGTGTCATCTATTAACCACAGATAGTGTAATCTATGAACCAATGTTAGTGTCATCTATGAACCACTGTTAGTGTCATCTATTAACCACTGTTAGTGTCATCTATGAACCACTGTTAGTGTCATCTATTATCCACTGTTAGTATCATCTATTAACCACTGTTAGTGTCATCTATCAACCACTGTTAGTGTCATCTATTAACCACTGTTAGTGTCAATCTATTAACCACTGTTAGTGTCACTTATGAACCACTGTTAGTGTCATCTATTAACCACAGATAGTGTAATCTATGAACCAATGTTAGTGTCATCTATGAACAACTGTGAGTGTCATCCATTAACCACTGTTAGTATCATCTATGAACCACGGTTAGTGTCATCTATGAACCACTGTTAGTTTCATCTATGAACCACTGTTAGTGTCATCTATGAACCACTGTTAGTGTCATCTATTAACCACGGTTAGTGTCATCTATGAACCACTGTTAGTTTCATCTATGAACCACTGTTAGTGTCATCTATGAACCACTGCTAGTGTCATCTATGAACCACTGCTTTTGTCATCTATGAACCACTGTTAGTGTCATCAATGAACCACTGTTAGTGTCATCTATTAACCACTGTTACCCTCATCTATGAGCCACTGTTAGTGTCATCTTTGAACCACTGTTAGTGTCATCTATTAACCACGGTTAGTGTCATCTATGAACCACTGTTAGTGTCATCTATGAACCACTGTTAGTGTCATCTATTAACCACTGTTAGTTTCATCTATGAACCACTGTTAGTGTCATCTATGAACCACTGCTAGTGTCATCTATGAACCACTGCTTTTGTCATCTATGTACCACTGTTAGTGTCATCAATGAACCACTGTTAGTGTCATCTATTAACCATTGTTACTGTCATCTATGAACCACTGTTAGTGTCATCTATGAACCACTGTTAGTGTCATCTTTGAACCACTGTTAGTGTCATCTATTAACCACGGTTATTGTCATCTATGAACCACTGTTAGTGTCATCTATGAACCACTGTTAGTGTCATCTATTAACCACTGTTAGTGTCATCTATGAACCACTGTTAGTGTCATCTATTAACCACGGTTAGTGTCATCTATGAACCACTGTTAGTTTCATCTATGAACCACTGTTAGTGTCATCTATGAACCACCGCTAGTGTCATCTATGAACCACTGCTTGTGTCATCATTGAACCACTGTTAGTGTCATCAATGAACCACTGTTAGTGTCATCTATGAGCCACTGTTAGTGTCATCGATGAACCACTGTTAGTGTCATCTATTAACCACTGTTAGTGTCATCTATGAACCACTGTTAGTGTCATCTATTAACCACGGTTAGTGTCATCTATGAACCACTGTTAGTTTCATCTATGAACCACTGTTAGTGTCATCTATGAACCACTGCTAGTGTCATCTATGAACCACTGCTTGTGTCATCTTTGAACCACTGTTAGTGTCATCAATGAACCACTGTTAGTGTCATCTATGAGCCACTGTTAGTGTCATCGATGAACCACTGTTAGTGTCATCTATGAACCACTCTTAGTGTCATCTATCAACCACTGTTAGTGTCATCTATGAACCACTGTTAGTGTCATCTATTAACCACTGTTAGTGTCATCTATTAACCACTCTTAGTGTCATCTATGAACCTCTGTTAGTGTCATCTATGAACCACTGTTACTGTCATCTATTAACCACTGCTAGTGTCATCTATGAGCCACTGTTAGTGTCATCGATGAACCACTGTTAGTGTCATCTATGAACCACTGTTAGTGTCATCTATCAACCACTGTTAGTGTCATCTATGAACCACTGCTTTTGTCATCTATCAACCACTGCTAGTGTCATCAATGAACCACTGTTAGTGTCATCTATTAACCACTGTTAGTGTCATCTATTAACCACTGTTAGTGTCATCTATGAACCACTGTTAGTGTTATCTATGAACCACTGTTAGTGTCATCTATGAACCACTGTTAGTGTCATCTATGAACCACTGTTAGTGTCATCTATGAACCACTGTTAGTGTCATCTATTAACCACGGTTAGTGTCATCTATGAACCACTGTTAGTTTCATCTATGAACCACTGTAAGTGTCATCTATGATCCACTGCTAGTGTCATCTATGAACCACTGCCAGTGTCATCTATGAACCACTGCTTTTGTCATCTATGAACCACTGTTAGTGTCATCAATGAACCACTGTTAGTGTCATCTATTAACCACTGTTAGTGTCATCTATTAACCACTGTTAGTGTCATCTATGAACCACTGTTAGTGTCATCTATGAACCACTGTTAGTGTCATCTATTAACCACTGTTATTGTCATCTATCAACCACTGTTAGTGTCATCTATCAACCACGGTTAGTGTCAGCTATGAACCACTGTTAGTTTCATCTATGAACCACTGTTAGTGTCATCTATGAACCACTGCTAGTGTCATCTATGAACCACTGCTTGTGTCATCTATGAACCACCGGTAGTGTCATCGATGAACCACTGTTAGTGTCATCTATGAACCACTGTTAGTGTCATCGATGAACCACTGTTAGTGTCATCTATGAACCACTGTTAGTGTCATCTCTGAACCATTGTTAGTGTCATCTATTAACCACTGTGGCGTCTCGCCCTCCCTAAGCCTATGGATGCCGATTTTTAATTTTCACCTTGACATTATTCTAGTCGGCACACATACACCTTCCTATGTCTTGTGACTTTATGCCTTTTAATTAAAAACCTTAATTCTAAATTACATACTAAAGTAAGGGTCTGGTTTGCCAGTTCCTGGGGAAATTAATTGGGCTATATCATTAACTCAAAACTGTAGCCCGGGGCAGAATGGGCTCCAACATAGAACAAAGGCCTAGGCTTGTGTTTTCTAAGCGTGGGTATATCCACTTCACTTCAATCTGTATTTAGGGATCCTCCCCTCACACGTTGCCATCGTTGAACACATTCATAAGATCCTCTGATCATTGCACTGTTCGTGGTGATTCGTCACATGGGGTAACGAGATGTACTAAGCTCACACCGAGGTATACAAGATATTTTCTTTGAAGCATAGTTTCTGGGTCATTTCCAACACTTCACATAGGTCTGATACATTTATCCCTCCTCCAGATCATTGTTCTCATATATTTTCATCTGTTACCTGAAATAGCTATGCTTATTATTTAGGGCTCACTCTATTAATGCATAATACCAGAGACATGCGTGACAATGTTTTAGTCAATACAAGGGAATTGAGAACTAATCATAACGGTTCTTCATTTCTTTATGAAATTGCTCAAATTCAACAGGTACACTTCAAAATAATAACCTATCTTCCTAGTTAGCTAACCCTCGTGTCATATGAATCACAATACATTTCGTGAAACGGATCAAATCCCATAGGTGCTTACATTATAGCACGCCATGTGAGGAGGTAACACCCACGACGCACCCACACTTAACACTCTCCAAAAACAGATGTTTACAAAATATTACACAAATTTTTATTCCTAATCCAAGCTAGGAATATCTAAAACTCATTTGCTTATCAAATTGACATCAAAAATCATTGCTTCTCAATATTTGCACATCAAATTGTAATTTGCTAGATATCACAAATGCAAAGAAAATAAATTCTAGTAAATGTCAAAATAATATTAAAATGCTCTTAGTATTTAAGAAAAGTGTGAGGGTTTTGAATAATAAACCAGGTTCTTTGCAGACTTTACTCTTGCAGTATCAGACAGTGACCGGCAACCCGGCGCTGCCACAGACAAACGCCCGCCTCCACACATGGGAAAACATATCGTACGATGGTACTCCATCTCACAATCTCACATCTCCCCCAAAGTTAAAAGGAAATGACAATGCACATTTGAACTAACGAAAGGAAAACAATGCAGTCATAAAAAACAATAATGCAAGAAAAAACCAGTCAAACAAAGACAAAAAAAACTCTAACCTAATTTTACACCACATACACTACACCACATAGTCAGCCAACCAACCCGGGGGCCTGTGGCCTCTCCTGTGCCTGGCCGGGGGTGCGAGCGAGGATTGCGGGTTCGGAGGGCACCGCAGAAGGGGGGCCAGGAGGCATAGCGTGATGCACCACAGGAGTGGTAGGCACAGGGGTGGCGTCGCATTGCAGGTGGAGTCTGTTGTGGATGGACACCCTGCCACTGCCAGTCAACCTGACGGCATATTGCCTGTGAGGGCGGACTTTTACCACTATGCCCGTCCTGTCCCAGAGCTTGGTAGCAGCGTCCTGCACACGCACCTGCATGCCCACAGATAGGGGAGCCAGCTGGCCGAACACCTTCCCCCATGACACAAGGACCCTGTCCTGAGTTTCGGCCAAGCTCACCTCCCACATACGAAGTGCCCGCCGCCAGTGCTGGTCCACCTTATAGTGCTGTCTGGCCACGGGAGCGCCATCACGGAGCTGGCGACCGGTGGCAAGTTGGGCGGACGACTTGTTCACCCCCCGCAGAAGCGTGTTCAGGTACTGAAGAAGGGCCTGGGATGTCCTATCGCAGTCCAGGCTACCTCCGGGTCCAGTGTTATCCCTGAGGAGCCTCTTGGCGGCCTTGACTCCAGCCTCTGCCCTGCCATTGGACTGGGGAAGTGGGCCAACGAGAGCTGCACCTCGACCCCCAATGACTTGAAGAAATCTGTCATCTCACCGCTGGCAAGGTTGGTACCTCCATCCGTTGAGATCTGCTCAGGTGCCCCCCACCTCGTGAAGTAACCCCGCAGACGGGCGATGATCTTTCCAGAGGTGGCCCCGTTGGGGAAGTGGGATATCTCCAGCCAACCTGTGAGTCGGTCAGCATATGCTAGGTACGTGTGGCCCTGTAGGTGGAACAAATCGGCCACCATTTGTTGAAAGGGATAGTCTGGAGCTTGGGTCAAGACCAACGACTCCAGAAGCTGGGAGGGGGAGTGGGTCTCGCAAGCAGCACACCGGGACCGATGATACTGCAGGTCACCCTCCATGCCAGGCCAATAGACAGACTGCCAGGCCCGCCTGAGCATTGAGTCGAGGCCCTGGTGCCCCACGTGCAGGTTAACGGCAACCCTTGCTGCGGAGGGAGTAAGGGATGACAAGGCGCACGCAGTCCTGGTCAAAGGTGTAGGTGACCAAACCCCTGACCACAACCAACCTGTCCCTCACCGAGAAGTACGGGCGCAGACAGGCCACCTCCTGTGAGGTGTGGGGGCGCCAGTCGGCCGCCAGCACCCTGGACACTAGAATCTGGTATTCTGGGTCATCCGCAGACGCTTTGCACACAGTGTCTTCGTCCATAGTGATGCACCCATCCTGATCCAGTGCTGCGAGTGTGACCGCACACACTGCAGCGCACAGGTCCTTCTCTTGGTCCATGTTCTCCGCGTCGGACGTCGCCCTGAGGGAAGGGAAGCAGGATAGGGAGCCAGCTGCACAGTTCCGCTTCCCTGGCAAGTACTTGACCGTGAACCGGAACTGCAGGGTCTTCTCCTTGAGCCTGAACAGGCGTGGATTCGCCACATCCGTGAGGGCTCTGTCCCCGAGCAAGCCAACTAAGGGGCGGTGGTCCGTCACCAGAATGAGGTTCGGGCAGCCAAGGAGGAACAGCCTGGCCTTGCGCAGGCACCATACCACCGCCAGCCCCCCCCCCCCCCCTTCTACTGCAACGTAGCCGGCCTCGGCCGTGCTCAGATGTCGGCTACCGCACAGAGCCAACCGCCACCCTCCCCTGCATCAGAAGGGCGTCTCTGGCGAGGCACAAGCACAGTATTGTTGCAGGACGACGAAGCCGATGCCCTCCCTGCTCCAATCCGTGACAGTTGCCGTAGGCCTGGATTTATCGTAGTACACTAAGCCGTCCCTGGCCAACTGACAGATGGTGTCCCGGGCCTGGCGAAACTTGAGCCGCAGCTGGTCGTCCCAATACACCGGCTTGCCCACTGGCTTCTTGAGGAGCTCACGGAAGGGCTCCATCACAAGTGCAGTGGCAAGGAAGGGAGCCAACTGGTTAACCAGGCCATGCCAGGAACCTGATGTCAGTGATTGATATGCTGATCAGGCATGGGGAAGTCCTTGATGGATGACGGACGTTGGGCAATGGGCTGGTAGAGGTCCCACCCCAGGAGGAAACCCACAAACTCGGCTTCTCTCCTGCAGAACAAAAACTTTTCTGGTTTTAGTGCACGTCTCCAGAAAATCGTAGGTGTGCCAGACGCCCCTTTCACACTGGAGTCATAGAGGAGTGTCATCCACGCACTTGTACTTGCGGGGCACATCCTGAATAGCGTCTTCAAACCTCTTGGTGTAGGCATCTGATGCTGAACAATGTTCCATGGGCGTCCTGCAGTATCGAAAACGGCCCAATGGCGTGATGAATGTGGTCAGGCGTCTACTCTCCTCCTCCAACTCCACCTGATGAAATCCCCAGAAGGCGTTGGCGACGACTTTGAACGAGTGCACTGGCACCCCAGACTCCATGTCGAATGGTGCAGGTGTGTGGTGAGTCTCTCTCAGACAGCTTGCAGTGAGGCATTGGAAGTCTACAGTGCGCCTGGGCTGACCGTTTTTCTTGGCCACCACGACCATCCTGGCGCACCACTCCGTAGTCTCACCAGCAGGCACTGGCTAGATGGCACCTCTCCTGACGTCCTCCTCCAACTGGGCCTTCACCTCTGCTTCCCAGTGTTTCGGAACGGGAGCAGGTGTGTGACAGGCGTAGGGGGTCGTGCCGGGCGTCAGGTGGATATGGTGAGGGGGACCAGTTATGACTGGCAGTGGGGACCTGCTGGTGTTGAATGCGGTGGATGAAAAGTGCGTGAGCAGCCATGCCTTGGCTGTCTGCACGAAGTAGACCTCCAGGACGGTGGTCCACTCGCCCACACTGAGGCGGCAGGGGGCAGACCCCAGACATTTGAGCTGTTTGTTCGCCACGTCCCTCAGGCCATTACAGACCCGAAATTGCCCCGGACACAAACCAATGTCCTGGAGCAGTGATAGCCCTGCCACACACACCATAGCACCTGTGTCAGCCACAGCCAGCACAGGGGTGGCGGGGGAATTGTCCCCAGCCTGGGCCACGAACACTTCTAACCTGGGATGGCGGGATAGCTGGGCTGTTGTCACTGTGACAGCACCTGACACATCCACAGAAGCGCTTAGGGCTGTCTTATTCCTACAGCACCTTATGAAGTCACCAACCTTGGAGCAATTGCAATATGTGGCCCCACCTGCAGGACAGTTGCTTTTGCCCGAGGCATGTGCCACGCTGCATTTCCCACAGTGCGCGGGACTTCATGCGTTTGTAATATTAAGGTATTATTATCTTCTACCGTTTGATGTGACTAATTGGGCGGAGCTTAATAAGTGATGTCATCGCTAGCCAATCAGCGACGTTGGATGGAATCCAGCGGTTGCAAGCGTCGCAAGTAAGATATTTATATTTATTTTATATATTTAATCAGTGGCTCCAATTAAAATAAAACAAAAAATCTCCATTCCATACATGTATTGTACAACTTTTAATACAATCATAAGCCTTCAAAAATACATAAATAAAAATTACATTTTTATTTTCATTAGCGTAGATCCTATGGTTTTTTGGTTTGGCTTGGGGATTACTGGCCACTTCGCCTTTGGGCTATTTCGGCCGGAGCTGATGTCTTCTTTCTTCTTCTTGAGGTTTCTTCTTCTATTCTTGGTCTTCTTTCTTGCTACAACTAATCTGATGTTCTGATCTTCTTTTCTTGTTACTCTTGTGTTCTTCTTGTTCTTGGTATTTTGGTTTCTTCTTTCTTCTTGTTGTTTTATTTGGGATGAATTATGGTATGAGTGAGTGATATGATAGTGAGTTACTGACAGACCAGATGAAATGGCCGGTCAGGTGACAAGTTTCTGAGATTTTTTTTTTTTTTTTATTGTCTTTTTGTAGCCCGTGTCTTTTTGTTTGAACATGTGTTGGTAGGTGTCAGTTTTACTTGTTATATGTGCGTGTTCCAGTTGTTGCGAAGATCTAACCTCGTCCAATCAAGTTGCCACTTCCCTGTTGTATATGTCTTCCCCAAGGAGAGACACGACTGACGCTCCCAGGGTACATTGGTTGTCTCCCTGAGACCCACAGTCGCTTTTGCTAGTTTGTCTGCCTGTTCATTGCCCCGAATGTTGCAATGCCCAGGCACCCATATCAGCACAATATTCTTGGCACACTCGTGTAGTATATTAATAATGTTGCCCTGTATCTCATTGCTGGTAGTGTCACTACCTTGAATTGCTTTAAGAGCTGACATAGAATCTGAAATGATAGCAACATCATTGACATCGCTTGTTATTGCAATGTCAATGGCTCTACTTACTGCAAACATCTCTGCAGTGAATATTGTTGTATGCCGAGGCAGGCGGGAGCTCCACTCCCCGTCTCTGCTCCAGATACCGGCTCCAATTTTGACGTCAGTTCTGGACCCGTCTGTGTACACGTGAGTATAGGCGATATATCCTTCTAGAAATTAATAGAAAAGTTGTTTAAGGAGCTCGGGATGTCGGTCATTCTTCCCTCCTGGAAGCCACGATGTTTCCACATGGAAGTTGGGGTTCTCCCATGGCGGACACAACGGTGGAACGTATCTATCAACGTCTTCGAAGTGGATACCAGTACCCTGGGACAAGGTCTGGAGGCGGACAACCGAGGACGGGGACCTACGCAGCTGCAGGAAACGGAATTTAGCAACAGCACACCAACCTGGGTGGCCTGTGTCGCGCCTCCTAGCCGCACTCAACCCGTACCTTAGCTTCAACATGTCCCTCCTGATGTGGAGTGGAGGGACATGGACCGCCACCTCTTCTTTCTATACGTGCACACCTGTAAGCACCCAGACATAGACGAAGGCATCGGTTCTGTATTCTGGTCAGCTTTGCGAGTGTGGTGTCGCATGCAAAAGCATATAACTGGTATCCATGGTCAAGTTTCGATCTGATCAGGGTCTTATACACCATTAATAAAGATTTTCTATTGGCTCCCCATGTAGTACCTGATAAAACTTTCAGGATGTTTGTGACTTTAAGACATCTACTTTCAAGCTCGCTAATGTGGTTTTTCCACGTTAATTTCCGGTCAAAATGAACACCGAGAAATTTTACTGAAGTCTGAAATTTAATAGGAGTATCATTTAATTTTAATACTGGATTATTAATGTTACGTTTCTTAGTGAAGACTACTCCTACTGTCTTCTCAACTGAAAACCTAAATCCCCATTGTATTGCCCACTCTTCAGCAGCTTTTAGGCCGGCTTGCACCCTTTGTGCAGATTGTCTCTCGACCTGAGAGGAGCGCCAGATTGCGCAATCGTCAGCAAACAAGGAGAATTTGAGGTCACTTAAGCTGGGTGCTGGTGATAGGAAATCATTAATCATTATGAGAAATAATATTGGGCCCAAAACGCTGCCTTGTGGAACTCCGTTTTCTAGGACAAATGTGCCTGACTTTACGTTACCTATTAATTTGTCGGAAAAAGTTCTGTCTTTCAAAAAATTTCTAATGAAAATTGGCAAATTACCTCTCAGACCCAAGGCCTGGAGCTTCATCATGAGGCCAGTCCGCCATGTCATGTCGAAAGCTTTTTCTATGTTCCTATTGTCCAGGTTGGGCTGTATCTACCTCAGACTCACCCGTGACGTCATCACCAACTGCCACTGCCTCCGTGGCTATTCCCGCCACTGCCCTAGCCAGACGTACAACACAATACACCAGCATCTCTCACTGCTGCCTCAAATAACATACACTTGTTTATTAGCACTTCAACACTATTATAACCCGAGTACTCCTGGAAAATTTCATTTTTCAATACTGGGCTACTCAGGCCCACCCTAACTTTACGTAATAGCATGTACTCAGAGAGGTCGTTATCACAGGTGGGAAATTTAAATTCACACTCCACTGCCTCTGCGAAGCATTGATGAAAGTACCTTTTCATGGGCTCCTCTTCACCTTGTTTGCTGTTGAAAAACTCGTTCCATTTCACAGCTTGGTTTGATGATTGGAGATCCACTCCACTGATGGCGTCCAGGGCTTCCTTAGGCGAGAGCTGCTTCCACTGACTGCTGGGGTATCTCGAGTCAATCACCCTTTGGAGTGCAGGGATGCAGTTCAAGCGAATGTGGAGTGTGGCCACCAGTTGTGACCATCCGTTCAACATCACCCACGACTCCAAGGACCGCCTCCACATCCTAAACGCCACTGCCGGCATTTCTGCCTCACACTTCTCTGGAGTGACCGCTGCTGAGGGCTTCATGACCGGCGTAGGGGCATGACCGTGGCCGCCAGTAGCTAGAGACGCCATCTGAGCCATCAATGCACTCATGGTCTGCTGCTGGGCGCGCGTGGTGTTCCCCGCGTGTAGAGATGCCCTGGCGTCCCCTTGAAGACGTCGAGAATCTTGGACGTGTAGGGGCCATGTTGGCGTCCTCGTCAGGGCTGTTATGGCGTGTCGGTCCCTGGCATCCTACTCACTGTGCCATGTGAGAGGTTTGAATAATAGACTAGGTACTTTGCAGACTTCACTCCTGCAGCGTCAGACAGTAACTCCAGCCTCCACACATGGGAAAACATATCGTACGATGGTACTCCATCTCACAATCTCACAAAAGGAAAACTAGAAATATTTCAAAACAAACGTAACTAAATTTCAAATATGAATTACACAAAATCATGAGAACTAAAATGATGAATAATTCAATAAAAGAAATCAGCAATGAAAGTACTCTAAAATGAAAATCATGAGCAATGGTAAATCAAATTTCTCAAATAAAAATTCAAGTCAATCAGGTATCAACTCAAAATAAAAATAAAAATCAATGAGATATCAAGTTACTGAAAAATATTCATAATAAAATCACTCATATGAAAAACAAAAGGCTTAATTACGAGTCATGCACAAACGAATATCCAGGTATACCGGGAGATGGATTCTTTTTTTTTAGTTCTCTCTTTGGTTTTTATCAAAAATCAATTTCCCAACTCTTCGTGAATCTTCAATGTCAATTTTCAAAATTACTTACACTTCAATATACTACCTTTCAAAGTTACTTTACAGATTTTCTCAAAACAAATTTACTTCACTTAGCTTAATTACTTAAAAATTTTGGCTTTCATTCTCTCAAATAATTCTACATATTTTTTGTTCATTGTATATTCTGGTATGTCATGGATCTTATCTCACACAAACACACACACACACACACACACACGCACACACACATTGTATTTCTTATTTTCTGTTGTTCAGCTGGTACATCTGGCAGCAGGCAGAGATACAGAGTTAACATTTGCAGATGGCAGGTTGCCCACAGACATTTGCTTACTTTTCACTAACTTTCAGCTTCCATCTACTATGAGTGAACAAATCGTTTCTGGAGACATGGACTTTCTTGATTACATTATCCTCTACGTACTAACTACCTAGATTGATTGATTGATTGATACGTTTATTGAGATACAAAAAACATTAATACCAGGTTGTACCTCTCTAGTCCGGCAACCTCGGGACCTGACCGGTGCCGGACCATGGAATTTCACCCTTTTCCTGGATAGATAGTGACTTGTGCTTATGCCTGGAAGCACTAGCACCACTTTCTCTGCGTCATGGTCTCTTTAAAGACATATTGAAGGGTTAAATGTCGTATAGTAGCTTCTCAAATTTCGCGAGTTTTTAATTCTTAACGTATTTTATTGGAACACACAAAAAAATAAATAAATAAAAATTTTGACGGCGGAAACTTGAATTTCGACGGGTTTGAACGGCCCGCCAACGTGCAGACGACGTGCATAATCGTGTAAACAGCGTCATTTCAATTATGTACAAAAGATTCATTATTGTTTATTACTGAATGCCTTTTTTATTGAATTAATGTTTATGTGTGCAAAATGAGCAATACAATTCATTAATAATACGTAGAAAATTAAAACACATGAGGAAATGACACAGCATTGTTTTCGTTGATTACAAAACCAGTGACTAACTGGTTCTACGTATAAAACTGAAGAAAATAAGACCTTGGTTGTAGCTGTAGTAAAATTAATTTGGTTGTTTTAAGTAATGTTATTTAATGTTAATAAATGGAACAATAGAAGTAGCTAACGATAATGGTAAAGAAAAAGAGAGATCGCATATGTAAGTGCGCATGCGCACACGTGAAAACATATCGTCGTTACTTTACATAAGAATATGAAAGCAACACTTATTTACTGCTCATATATATTTTAATTAATGTTTCTCAATTTGTTTTTATTGAATTAGTATACGTGTGTGCAAAATTAACAATACAATTTATTAATAATACGTGGAATATTAGAGGAGACGAGACGGCTGCCGGCATTGTTTATGTTAAAGCTTATGAAACCAGTGACTGGTTGGTTCTACATATAAAACTGAAGAAAATAAGACCCTGAGTTTAGCTGTAGTACAATTAATGTAAAAAATGAATATGGTTGCTTGAAGTACCTGTAATGTTATTTAATGTTAATAAATGGAACAACATAAGTAGCTAACCATTAATGGTAAAAAAAAAAAAGTGAGACTGCTCGTATGTAAGTGCGCACATGTGAAAATATATCGTCATTACTCTACATAAGAATATGAAAGCAACACTTATTTACTGCTCATATATATTGAAGGGTTAAATGTTGTACTCTGTATAGACAAGCAGAGAGAGAGAGAGCAGCCGAACTGCCGGATGTAAACAAACCTTAATTTCCCGCGGCTTTTTTTTTTTAAGGGGATTAGCCCACCCGGGCATAGGTCACTGACCCACATTGGGTCCTGAGGGGCAAAAATTTAATACTCCTGTAATAATAATAATAATAATAATAATTCAGAAAAAAAAAAAAAAAAAAAAAAAAAAAAAAAAAAAAAAAAAGCTGCCTATCTACCTATTGGACAAACTAAAATCGTTCCGGACCACTGGAGTTTCCGGACCACAGAATGCCGGACTAGAGAGGTACAACTGTACATCTCAAAGGGATGAAGTGACATAAGTCATCCCCACCCCAGTCCAGGAATGTCCCTCTCAGGACTCACATAAATCCCTAATATTTCATATAAACAGTTATAGTACATAGTTATATTCTAGATGCAAAATTTCTATATTTCTTTAATATTTCATCTATTTTCCTATTTTTAAACATCCACTCTATTTGCATGGGGACATTATTTATATGGGCATTTTTATATACATTAAGCAATGGGCATTCCAGTATATAATGTGGCAGAGTATGGGATCTGGTTGTTCTACAAACTCTACATTCTTTATCCTGTTCACTTCTCTCAGCTCCAAGTTCCCAATAATATTTATATCCTAATCTTAACCTCATATACACTGAATCTTTCCACCTACTCCTATCTTTCCCATATGTAAATTTTGTGTTCATGAGCACATGATGGTAATGTTTCATTGTTTCACTTTTCTCGTATATTTCATTCCTTTTGAAATTATCTTAACTACCTGGAGTTCCTCTTATTAAACATATCAATTGTACCTCTTCCCGGGTAACTAATTTCGGTGGCATACCCTCATTCCACAATGGTGGTGGCTTACTTGGCATCCAAGTTTCAGAACTCGAAACGGGGACGGCGCTTTTCCTGCAGTGCGGGGACCAGCTAGTCAATTTTCAACACAGGGAATGTCCATCCCACAGGACATATGATCCTCACCATCTCTTCTCACCATCTCAACAAGAATCTTTGCCTCCAACTCCAATCAGGACACACAGCATCACTCGTATCCACAGTGACCACCATCCCATCCGTACTAACACCTCCATGAACTGTTGTGTTGCACTGTTGCACGCTTCCCTCACTCCATCAGGCTCGGCATGACACATCTATGTTGGGAGGTGCTTCGGGTGGATCCTTAATGTAACTCCCAACGGGGCAGGGGTTTTCCAGGACAGTATGTGTCACTTCTCCGGGACATCAACTTCTCACTTCTCTCCTCCTCCTCCTTGCTTCTAGCAGCTGTCATTCACAAGTAGTTTGGACGTTGCAAACGCTGACTGTAGCCAACACATTGACTTCGGACCAACACAGTTAAGGTTAGCCCCTTCCTACCCAACCAATTAAGGCAAGGCCCTGGGTCAAAGAGAGACACCGAGTCGGCTCCGTCGTCCAGAGATGTTTGCTTCTAACCCATTAACTGTGGTACCAGTAATCCACCAGACGGTGTCATCAGGCTGGCGGCCTGGCTGGAACAATGATGACAGGATCCCAGCTGGGGACATCTCTGCGTCCGGCATACCCAAGTTGACGGAAGGGCAGGTTGGCAGCGACATTACATCATTCTCTCCGTCGGGTTTCCTTGTATGGTAAGGAGTGCATCACAGGAATGATCCGAGATTGGAGTTCCTGAACTTGCCTCGCTTATACTACAGACGGGCAAGGGGGGACCTAGTTGAGGTGTATAAGCATCTCAGGGTGCACTACTCAGTCTAGTGTCCTTACTTGACCTGGCGGACGCTCGCCACACTAGGGGTCACAGCTCAAGATTGAAGAAGCCGCAAGTCCAGAAAACTGTGAGGGCAAACTTTTTCGGAGTGAGGGTTGTAAACTCTTGGAACAATCTACCAGAGAGTGTTGTGACGGCACCGAGTGTGAGCTCTTTCAAGACAAGACTTGACCAACACTGGAGCGGGTTCGGGTAAGTACAGGAGCCGGTGCATGCCCAGTATTTGCCAACAGTGCATGACAGAGACGTGACCGATCGCCCAAGCGGCTAACGAGCCGATCAGTGACGAAGAGGATAAAAGTAAAAGTAAAAAGATAGAGATACATTGTTGTCACCATCCTGGTCTCCCTCCAGTGTGTGAGTGATAGAGGTATGACTCAAGTGGGGAAGCCTAGTGACATGGACTTCACTCCATCAGCAGGATTTTACTAGACCTGTAAATACTGGGTTTATGTCTAGCTGGAAGTGAGATCAGTATGAGACATCGCGGGGTCATTAGGCCGGAGGCGGTGTATACATCCTTTAGATTACAGTTACCCATAATCCTCGGGTATCTCAGGTAAATCCTAACTCGATCATTTATTGTGAGACAATGTGACATCTAACAAGGGGGGTCTAGTTCTTCTTTAATCTGAATGTCTAGAAGTGAATATCATTTATTTTACTATTCTTACGTTTCTAAATGCCTTCATGATATTTTGCAAACAGTGTCTGTCTCGTTTATCCGAAAGTAACCCATTCAGGATAGTGAGAGAGAAAGCTATACGTGGTTATGTCATGGAACAGGTGTCATTACTTTCAAATACATGCTACGGTGAAATAACAGTGGACAGGTCACCAGGGAATATCTTTACAAAAATCCTTCTCTTTATTTCTATATGTGATCTACACTAAGTTCTAATAACTAAATATAAACAGAAAACAGGGGGAAGGACAGGGTGAGGAGGCAGGGTAAAGGGACATGTGGGTAGTGGAAAAGGCTGGATGAATAGCAGCAAGTGTGAGGGGCGAGGGGAGGTGTGAAGCTGAGGGAGTGGTTGGGCAGGGGGTTGGCTGGCGGGGCGTGTCGAGGCGGGGCGTGTCGGGGAGGGGCGTGTTGGGATGGGGCGGGTAGGGACTGGATGGGGCGGTTCGGGGCAGGGCGGGGCGGGAGTGCCTGGGTCGGTTGGCAAGGAGGGGTATAGTGGCGGGCAGGCTCTTTTTTTTAGTTTGACAAATTTATTGACAAAGCTTGTAGTACAGTTTGCCTATTCTGAGTAATTCAGTCAGGTCTTTACACTGAGGGTGGTATCACTTCTCACTGCCACACAGGACAGAAATTCATACACAAAGAAATACAACATATTCATTAACAGCTATATATATATAGGTCAGATTCATGTGGGTAATGTCACTGTTCACTGCCATGCAGGACAGAGGTTCGTACACAAAGAAATGGATTATATTCATTGACAGTGTATATAGGTCAGATTCATGTGGGTAATGTCACTGTTCACTGCCATGCAGGAGAGAGGTTCGTACACAAAGAAATACATCATATTCATGAGCAGTATATATAGGTCAGAGTCGTGTGGGTGATGTCACTGTTCGCTGCCATGCAAGACAGTGGTTCACATACATTGGACGTCATATTCTAATTGAAGACTAATCAGTGTGGGCTAGCAAATTTGGTATGAACAGTGTAGTGGAGCAAATTCTTTCATTTTATATCCCATCTAAGCTGCCATCATTTTGTACTGGGCCGCGTATCTTTACTTCATATTTTATCATCCAGATATTCTTTTCTGTTATCATTCTTCCATTCTTTATTTATAAATGTACTGTATATTCTTGTATAAGTAATTCTGATATTAGTTATGTATATTTTTTATATTAAATTTTCATGGTGTTTTTATTTAATAATTTCTATGCTGTGTCTTTAGTTCCACAATATACATAAATATCTTATATTTCTTTGCTTATACTTTCCTAGTCTTTCATTTCTTTTCATATGCTGTACAGTATATTTTCTGAATTTCAATGTTCTTACCTTTCTGAAGTATACTCTGTTTTTACTTATATTCTCATACATGGGTTAGTCTGGGAACCATGTTATTCTTAGTACAACACTTATTATACTTACAAATAGGCTGCCATCACTAGACTTTTGGTTAGAATATAACATAACTCATGGAAAACTTTGGTAGTGTGGTAGATATGTATAGGCACGTAAGTAAGTATTATTTTCTGGGAACCAATGTTTAAAAAGAGTAGAGAGGTGATACTTCTAAATTACTAATTCAAAATTTATTAACACAGTGAGTGAATAAGATGTTACTTAAATTCATCCAGACAAAACTGAACTCTCAGGTCTTACTGTACCATTGACAAAACAGATCCGCAAGTACTTATTAATTCACTAAACACTTCAAATACTTATTTTATCATTAAACAACTATTAAGTTTATTACTTCATTAGACAATTATTGTGTTATTCCTCTGACAAATAAGATTCAGTAATTATTATACACGGTCAGATAACACTGGACCCTCAGGTCTTACTTTTATAAGTAACAAATTACATCTTCAATTCTTGGTTACAACATCTAACAATCATTAGATTATTTCATTGTCACTACAGATGATTATATGACACTTGACAATATCCCAAATCAACTTATAACATTACGTTCTATCGGCATGAACAACATGGTACTTTTCTTTCAGTTCATGTATTCAACTCACATAACATATTTCCTAGTACTCTTAATAGCTATGGGTTCACTACTTAACCAGGAATTTCCATATTTCTGCTAGTAATCCCTCAATCAAGATACAATAATACTTAGGCCCATGTAACTGTGAGGAGTGCCCCAGGGTATCATGGTGGCTCCATAACAAATGAAGATCGCTGTTAGGGGTCGGTTGTAGACCGACACACGCCAAGGGAGCTGGGGCCTGATTTGCAGGAAACGGACTTTCCAGTTTAATCCTGTCGAATGAACGTCATCGTCCAACCCAGCTACCGACCCACGGGAGCAGATGAGTATTCAGCTCAACACATTGGCCTGGAGAGACGTTGAGGAAGAGTCACGAATGCCTGAATGATGTGCCCCAAACAATAATATCTTACAGAATGATATATAAGTATTTAAACTATTGCCGAATATTTTATTTTATTATAACCCCAATATTGTAGAACATGTGTACAACAGGACATGATAGTGAGAGGTACTCAAACACCCTTCTCATGTGTGTCTTGGGCCAACAGGACATAATAGTGAGAGTTACTCAAGCACCCTAGTCATATGTGTCTCAGACCAACAGGACACCCTTCTCATGTGTGTCTCGGGTCAACAGGAGATGATAGTGAGAAGTACTCAAACACCCTTCTCATGTGTGTCTCGGGCCAACAGAACACAAACCCAGGACGTAAACATGACAAAACTCATCATTCAAGAAGGACTTAATTAATAATTAAATAATTAGTATTTGCTTATTATTAACTCTATATATTATAAGTAATTATTTTTTAATAATTATTGCAGAATAAATATGTAGTTTGAGACTAATAAATACCATTAATAATATTATTATGAATAGTTAAAATAGCGTGTTTATTGTGGTGTTATAAGCTTATATGTCGTGTTATATATTAATAAAACATTAATCAATAAACTTAAAATAGTTAAACACAAATTATTATTGTTTAAATTTATTTTAGTGAATGTGTAGATGTTATAAATTATGTGGTTCTATGGCCACTAACTTAAGTTTAATTTAATATTAATATCTTACTATAAGGGGGAATTTTATCAATAATCAAACATGATAAATATAGTAAAATTTAATTATATTATATAATATTTCTTAGTAAAGTACTTTTATCATAGTAATAATAATGAAAACTTGTAATTACTGAAAGATAAGAGAGAGAATCTGACAAGGTGTAGCAGGTCGACAACTACTAATGTGGTCGACTTGTTTATTATTGATAGTAAATGTTAATTTGTGGGCCTTCCTCCTTCCCTCGTGGTACGTTAACATTATTTATGTGTGTATGTATAGCCGCGTTAAGGTAATAAATAAGACACAGTACAGTAGGGGGCAGGGAAAAAACACTTTTATTTGAGTTGCAGGCTGCACTTTTCAGGCATCGTTTGTATGGCTATAACAAACACCCGTGCAAAATTTCATGCCATTTCATGCATACTTACCCTGCCGCATCGCGAACGACTTTTTGTCAACTTTTAGTGTATACCAAAAATTAGGTGTCATTTAATGTTTTCCAGGATAATGATAAATTTTACATGGGTGACATCGATTTAATTCACATGTTATTTTACAGGTACACCGTATAGAAAATCATTACAAGTTCATATTGAAATTCTTTTTTGTGGGGAACCTTGGCATCATTTTCCTAGACAATAATCTTTGCCTAATATATCCATCTCTCGATTCGTATCCCGTCACTTCAGTGCAAGCTTCAGTCATCACTTTTATGCCTCTCTCGACCGCCTGAATGCTGTTTGGCCACTTGGGCACCACTAATGGTGTCTCAAGAATGTCATTAACCTGTAGATTTGACAGAGAAGCAATGTAAGGAGGCTCAGTCTTGAGTTCATTCCTCCAGTTAATCATGGAATGATAGTTTTTTGCTTGCCACTTTAGTTTCGGAGTCACCACCTTTCTCATGTTGACTACAGGAGGCACATCCTCATTCCCATCTCCATCTTTACCCTCCTCATCAGTATAGTTTAACAAATTCTCGTCAACAGCAGCATCAGAATCTTCCTCCTCCTCTTCAGATCTGCCAGTGCATTCTTCCTTTTGCTGATTCTCCTCTCTAATTTTTCTTATCATTGAGACAGCTTTTTCTCTAACAGTCATGTCCTCATCTGCACACATACCAAGAAGAAGTTCATCTGTGTGGGCGAAGTATGCATTTCTCTGGACAGCCTTCTTCACTATCGTCTCCTCCTCACTATTCAGGTGTTTCATATATAGCAGGGACTGGAATACGTTCCTTGAGCCGTGTGTTACGTAAGGGTGTATCTTGATGTAAAACCACATTGGAGCACTGAACTTTATTATTGTAATGACAATTCTTTTCAACTCATGGCTGGGTCTTGATGTTGCTACATACAGCCTGAGGATTCTACTCCATAAGGTGTTCCACCTTAACACACAGGGAGAACCTGGCTCAATAGCAGCCAAGTCATCTTCAACAACACCTGTGATAACTCCTTTACAAATCCTATACAGGTATTTCTGATCCCAGGACAGATCTTTCTCCACTTCATCATTAAACACAGGGAAATCAGGGAAACTGACTGGCTGGAAGGCGACAACTGGAAGCTCAGACAAAGACTCCTTGATCTGCTTTCCAATGGGACCACGCCAATGCTCAGGACCACTTGGTTTACCATCATAGTGATAAAAAACTGCGCGGAAAGGCAGCTCATTTCCGTGAAGCTGACATATGAAATAATGGAGCGGGTGACCAAGTAACATTTCAAGATGATGAATGACTCCATTTTCTGATCCTAAATTTACATTGGTTCCATCACAACCAACACACACAATGGGCTGCTGGGTTAGATTTTTCTCCACCAGAAACTCGTGAATAGTTTTGGCAATCTGCTTTCCGTGTCCAGTCTTGGGAGTCACATGTGTGAGATATTCATTGCCAGGCTCAACCATGATGACATAATGATCTTTCACCATCATCCTCGAACTCCATTTCTCGGTCTTCTCATTCTTTATCATCACACGAGTGGCGGTCTTCTTACCATCAAAATAGAGTGACGTCAAATTATCTAAACTAGCCATCTCAATTTCTTGCCTCTTAAATCGGTATTTTTGTCTCGCATCCCGCAGCTTATATGGTCCAATAACCTGACTCTTGTCATCCTTTGTGATAATGCCATAGTCAGTTAAGGTGGCAGTAGCAATGGCAGCTCCAGCATGATCACTAATCAAGTATCGGTCACAAGCGGCAGCCAGTGTAGGGAGTCTTGTCCGGTTCTGTGAACTGGTGTCTGTCAGAGGTAAATTTAAAAATTTCAGTAGAAAATGCGGCAGACTAAACCTCGATATACCAGCTTTAAATTTGACATGGAGTCTTAGATATGTATAAGGAACAATGCCTGAAGAGTGCAGCTTTGAGCAAAATTTCACTGCCCCCTCCAGTCCAGTCACCGAGTGTGAGCTGTTTTAAGGCTAGACTTGACCAATACTGAAGCTGTATTTTAGTGAGATTTTCTTCCTTGTTACCCACAACATTGAGGAAATACAACGTTAACAAGTAAAACCACAGAGTGAATAATGTAGGGGTTGAAATACGTGGATGTAACAAGAAAGGAACACACAAGGTTAACAAGTAAAAATACATAGTTAATAATGTAGGGGTTGAAATACCTGGATGAAACAAGTAAGGAACACACAAAGTTGACAAGTAAAAATGCAGAGTGAATAATGTAAGGGTTGAAATACCTGGATGTAACAATTAAGGAACACACATCGGTATTATTGCGTTTACACACCGTCCATTCCTTCCACTAATCTATTATCATATTCGAATAAGACGTCTAATTATAAGATAATTTGCATCTATTACATTACCAGCGGAAATGTAGAATAACGGAGCTTTTCCAAATAAATTTATATTTTCTTCCATTATTTCCCGCCATTATCGTCTGCCTCTCACCCAACACTGTGTCTCTCGCGTCTCCTTCATAAATCATGACGCGCATGCGTACCCATACAGTACACGTCATGCGGCCAATCAAGAGAGTTTTTGCAAATTCAGAGTATATTTGACCCAATCAAAATCGAGTTTTATTTTGGGTCTCTCATATTTTGAAATTCAAATTCATTTCCGACCATGGAAGTCTGCGATTGATGTCACTTAAAGTATATGGAGCTGATTGCGAGTTTTTGGAAAAAAACAAAGAAACTATAGCATTTTTTCGATCGCATGGTGTTCTTCCAGCCTCAGTAAAGTGTACTAAGAGCAAGACTAAATGTAAATATCGCAAAGACCAACATATGTGGTGTTGGGTAAGAATCCCAGAATGCAACGACGCACAAGAACCAGGCCAATAAGGTAAGAAATGTGATTCCATCATATGGTGAGAGTCAGTTAAGTTAGGTTAGGTTAGGTTTTGGTTTTTCTAGTGTTTTTTTGTGTATTTTTTAGTTGCTTAGCCACTTTTTTTTCGGAAAACGTCAAACGAAAAAAAAATCGCAAAAAAACCGGCTAATTTCTGCCAAAAATGAAGGTCATATTCGGTCTAAGCACACACAAACACACCTGAAAAATATATTTTTTACTTGCTAAAAGTGAACGGTGTGACAATGCAAATTTACCCACACATCACTGTTTGTGACAGAATTCAGATATAGGTATTATTGAGTTTACACACCGTTCATTCTTACCACTAATCTATTATCATATTCGAATAAGACGTCTAATTATAAGATAAATTTCATCTATTACATTACCGGCGGAAATTTATAATAACGGAGATAGCTTTTCCAAAAATGTTTATATTTTCTTCCATTAACCTCCCGCCATTATTGTCTGCCTCTCTCCCAACACTGCGTGTCTCTCGCGTCTCCTTCATAAATCATCACGCTCGTGCGTTCCCGTACACGTCACGCGGCCAATCAAAAGCGTTTTCTCTTTTGGATCCAATTAAAATGATTTTTGTTTTAATTCATAGTATATTTGGCCCAATCAAAATCGAGTTTTATATTGGGTCACATATTTTGAAATTCAAGTTTAGTTACGACCATGGAAGTCTGCCATGGATGTCACTTAAAGTATATGGAGCTGATTGCGAGTTTCTGGAAAAAAAATGTAGAAAGTATAGCATTTTTTCGATCGCATGGTGTTCTTCCAGCCTCAATAAAGTGTACTAAGAGCAATACAATGTAAATATCGCAAAGACCAACATATGTGGCGTTGTGTAAGAATCCCAGAATACAACGACGAACAAGAACCAGGCCAATAAGATAAGAAATAGGTGATTCCATCATATGGTGAGAATCAGTTAAGTTAGGTTAGGTTTGGATTTTGTTTTTCTAATTTTTTTTTTTTTTTTTAGTCGCTTAGCCACTTTTTTTTCGGAAAACGTCAAACGAAAAAAAAATCGCAAAAAAAAACGGCTAATTTCCGCCAAAAATGAAGGTCATGTTCTGTCTAAACATACACAAATATACCAGAAAAATATATTTTTTTACTTGCTAAAAGTGAACGGTGTGACAAGGCAAACTTACCCAAATATATTCAGTAGTGAAGATACTGTAAATGGTAAAAAGTAAAGCTGATTACATTATTTCCCTGGTAGTAGGTAGCTATCAAGCAGGGAGTTACTACCACCTGGGAAGATATATTTAGTAGTGAAATTAAATGGTAAAAAGTAAAGCTCATCACATCACACTTTTGTTAATCTTTACTGTAGAGAGTAATGGTATATTTTATACATAACGAACGGTTTATATAACGAATATTTACATAACGAACGGTTTTCCCTATAAAATTGAAAATGCTAAAACATACGAAAATTCTACAGCTAACGCAACGAACGCGGATGACGCAGATGAATATTGGTTCGGGAGTTTAAATGCACATTTTGTGACCAAGAAATCATTAATTTATGATATGCCTCGTTTATAGGTCGACCCAAGTTTTTGGGGGTAATGGAACAGCAAAACCTTCACTAAAATCATTACGTCCTATAAACTGAGGGTCGCCGTGCCTGAAACACCAAGCGCTGAAGGCAAATTGTTTACCATTATTACGACACTTTACACTGAAACGCGGGTAGTTTCAGCAAAAATATTGTATATTTCCATTCAAGTATTTATTCAAGTCAATTAGGAGGGAATATTATTGTAATACAACAGTTTTTTTTATCTGAAAACCATTCGAAAAGCGATTACGGTAACATCTTTTGAACAACGAAAGAAAGCGAAAGTCGGTTGTTTTCGTCATGGTTTTAACCAACTTTCCACTGTAACACGTACGTCATTTCAGCAAAAATATTACATTACCGTGAATGTATTATATCAAGCACAGTATTAATAGAATATCATTGTAATATAACATTATTTTAACCAAAAACTACTAAAAAAAACGAGTAACATCTCTTGAACATCAAAAGGTTAGGTAGTCTTTTGTTTTCGTCATGTATTTCATCCTATTTTACATTGAAACACATCACGCTTCAGCAAAACTACTATTTATTTCCGAGAATATATTCATTCAGGCACAGTTCAGGTAACATATACATGTGATGTAACAGTTTTTTAACTGAAAACGATTCGAAAAACATGTGTACCGTCTAGCTGATACTCAACAGCTGGTGGTGCGTCGTGCATCGTTGTAAACAATATGAGTTTGAGGTGGATTACCGGGTATATACGGTATGCACTTTTTTTTATAATTTTATATTATATTTTTCATTGTTAAGTGGTTGTATTTGGGGGCCTGGAACGGATTACCCCTATAACGAACTAACGCTATAATGAACGAGGTTCTAGAACCAATTAGATTCCTTATAGCATACCCCACTGGTATATTTTATATATTTATGTTCTGGTAAATTTTATGCACAGGTATGTATATACTGATATATTTTATATATGTATACACTGGTATATTTTATATACAGTATTTACCGGTATATACTGGTATATTTTAAATACTGTATGTGCTGTATATACTCTGCACTCCATGCAGTCTTAAGAATATAGTCAACTACTTGGTCATCATCTGTGTTTTGTCAACAGCAAATATAACCTGCCAGAGACTACCCCAGGCTGATAAAACCTGCCAGAGACTACCCCAGGCTGATATAACCTGTCAGAGACTGCCCCAGGCTGATATAACCTGGCCCACTGGTTCATCGACCCATCGGTAATATGCCCGAACTCCCGATAGGCCAGTCGTCACTGGGTGATGATGTGTCATTAGGGTGTGTCATAGGAGGGAAGATCAGCTAAAACTAATGGCCCATCACTTTTTTTGGTAGATTTTACGGTATGGAAACAGATAATAATTTCAGTTTCAATATTTTGCAACCCTTTGCTAGGTAAATTTTAGCGTGAAATTTATCGAAAATCTAACGTACAGCTGCATTAGTGCATTACAATTAAATAGTGAACATTGCTTTCTGACTTCATTCTTTAACAACACAACTAACAATATTTTTTTCTGTTTCAGATTCTGATGCATTTATAAGTTGATAATATTTGCGATGGCTGCTTGTGTCAGGACGAGGAACCAAAAATCCAGCCATCTCAGTCACTGTCTTGGGTCTGGGAGAGAGCTCCTGAAGTCGGAGTTGCCTACATTGAGAGATGCTTTGAGATACGGTGTTTTAATCAGGTAAATCAGTGAAAAGAACCAAAGAACTTACACAAACAAAGACATTGCCAGTGATATGACCAAAGCTGTCTTGGCACAGTACACTCTGGCTAACGCTCAGTTCAAGCCTCCAGTCATAACAAGTCAGAAGAAGATTAGTGAGAGACTGCTAGCCAGTTGGGAAAAGGCAAGAGATATCTCTCTTGGGAGAGGAAAACTTGCAGTTAAGGACAGCTTTGCCAAGCAACTGGACCAGTTATTTGACATAATTACTTGCAAGTGCCCAATTGTTCTCTGTCCTGAGTTTGGATGCGATCGTGACTGTAAATCCGAGGCCCACATCTCCTGTATTTGCAAGCGTGAACTGAAGATTCCTGTGATCGAACTGGCATTTGTCAAAGCACAGAGAGAGAAGACTGGCATTATAGGGGCTCTCATGATTTCTAGCCAAGATATTCCAAAGTCCAAGAGACAGGAGGCTGCCACAGAGAGACAGAAGAGGAGAAGAGTTGCCGAGGAAAAGAGACTTGAGAAAGCCCAGGGTGAGCTAAAAAAGGCCGATGAGTGGAGTCAAGCTGATTCAGAGTTTAATGACTTCCCCATGGCTGATCCGAGTGCTGACCAGGAGAATGGTGACTTTGTCCCTAACCCAGAAAATAATGATCCCAAACCTTCCAGGCATAAGATTCGAAATAGGAAAGATATCCCGAGCATAGCTCTGGCCAGCATGCGACACCACACTGGTCTCAGAGAAACTGCAGAGATAGCAACAGCTGCCTGGATTGACGGTGGTTTGATAACACCTGATGATGTTCACCTGGTGATAGATCACAACAAAGTAAGGAGAGCTCAGGAGAATCTTATCAGTAACCTAGAAGAGGAGTTTGATAAGGGGATAAGAGAAAATGGAATCGATTGTTTGTTCTTTGATGGGAGAAGGGATGACACTAAAGTGTTCATGAAAGTTGGAGATTCTGGCAGGTTGTTCCCTGCCATGGTGAAGGAGGAACACTACTCCTGCTGCAGTGAACCAGGAGGGAAGTATTTGTGGCATTTCACTCCAGAGAAAGATGACATCAGGAAACCAGCTGAGATAGTGGCAGATAACATTGTGAACTGGCTCAGAGAGAGGAACGTAGACCAGACCCTGCAGGCCATTGGAGGGGACAGCACCAACACGAACACAGGGTGGCAAGGGGGGGGGGGGGGTCATACAGTGGATAGAGCGGAAGATTGGGAGGAAGCTGGTCTGGATTGTTTGTGACCTCCACACCAACGAGTTGCCACTCAGACATCTGATCCAGGAGCTGGATGGCAAGACTCTTTCAAACAACAGATGTGGTCTGGTCCTCTTGGCAAGATGCTGGACTCTGCCACTGAGTTAGAAATAAATCCGAGCTTTGAAAAAATCACAGTTGGCCCTCCACTCGTTGAGCTTGCACATACTGTCATTGACGACCTGAGTACTGACCAGTACTATGGTTACATGATTTGCAGTGCCATCAAAACTGGGGTCATGCCTGATAGACTTGCTTACCTGCAGATAGGTCCAGTCTCACATTCTAGGTGGCTCACAACGGCTCTCAGGTTCTGCAGAATTTGGGTCGCTCATCATAAACTGAGACTTATTGTCCAATTCATCGTGAGTGTCTACTTGCCAAATTGGTTCAACACCAAGGTCAAGTCATCGTTCTCCGAAGGTCCGAGGCATGTTCTCTTCCAGCTTGAGCTCCTGAGGAGTCAGCCAAGGAAGGTTGTTCAGATTGTGGAGCAGACTGTGAGGAGATCTTCCTGGTATGCTCATCCCAAGGCAGTTCTGCAGACAATGCTCTGCAGTAAGGATGAGGAGGAGAGAAGAGTGGCAGTCAAAAAGATCTTGGATATGAGACTTATGAGAGGATCTGGGCATGACGAATCAGCTGGTGACGATTCCTTCAGGGTCAGGAAGACTCCTGAAGTCAATCTAGGTGCCAAGATCCTCACTGATCTCATAGATCTGGATAACATCCAGGCTGGCAGTGAGCCCCCTCTTACCTGCAGCCTCACCAATGTTCAAGTCAGAGCTTTCCTGGACAACCCCATGCATGTCACTGCCTGGCCCTCACACACCCAGAGTATAGAGCGTTGTGTACAGCAAGTGAGCGAGGCCAGCAGTCACGTGTACAGCCAGGAGAGGAGGGAAGGCTACATCCGAGCTCAGGTGGTCAGCAGGGAGGTGATGAGTAGAAACAGAAGCAAGAAAGACATGTTCTCTATGGTGTGCAGCAACACCGGGTCGTAGTAGTAAAACCGGTTTTTGTATTTGATGATTTTGTTTTCTAAAGGAATATTAAATTTAATAAATGTGTCAAGATCATTCGTTTCACTATTCTGGATCATTTTCATCCTAATAAATTAACCTGATACATTTACTTTACTTTAAATAAGCTATTTAGTGGTGTTCGTAAAAGGGTGGGAATACTGAATTTTCATAAGATTTCAAGTTAAAATTTACCTAGCAAAAAATGAAAACTTTTCAAATCTGAAGATATCACATGATTTTGCACATAGAACTACATCATTAATACCATGGGCCGATTTTTCAAACTCAAAAAACAAAAATTCGCATCCGTATGACACACCCTAATGTGTCATATACCCTGATTAGCTGTAATTAAACTTTTGTATTTACTTTTAGTATATTGTCATTTTACATAAGTTGATTTAGTCACTTGTAGTTTTCATTTATAAATTGTAATTTTTATAAGAATATTATCAAAGGAAAAATATTTTGTTTCAAGTGCTGTGATGTCACAACTCAAGACCAAGTGTAAATAAGTAGAAGTTCACAATGTCAAGCAGAGATAAAAAGTTCTCCTGTGAGGAATGTGGCAAACAGTTTGGCTTAAAGTCTACTCTTCAGACACATTTACTTGTACACAGTGGAATAAAGGAGTTTGAATGTGAGGAATGTGGAAAACATTTTTTCATCTAAGAGTCATCTCAAGAGACACATTCATGGACATAGTGGTATAAAGGAGTTTGAATGTGAGGAATGTGGGAAACATTTGTCAGCTAAGAATCATCTTAAGATACACATTCTTAGACACAATGGTATAAAAAAGTTTAAATGTGGGGAATGTGGGAAACATTTTGCGCTAAAGAGTACTCTTAACAGACACATTCTTGGACACAGTGGTAGAAAAAAGTTTGAATGTGGGGAATGTGGGAACCATTTTGCACTAAAGGGTACTCTCAAGACGCACATTCTTGGACACAGGTATAAAAAAGTTTAAATGTGGGGAATGTGGGAAACATTTTGCACGAAAGAACACTCTTAAGGACCACATTCTTAGACAGTAATATAAAGGAGTTTGAATGTGAGGAATGTGGAAAATGTTTCGCCCAGAAGAGTACTAGGGGAAAGGTCACGGCAGGGTTAGCTCCGGAGGGATAATTATCAGATATGGCCAGAGCAAGGTGCGGTCTTGGGTATGAGAGTTTGGTGACCAAACTGGAGTGGTCCACTGAAGAATTGGCGAAGGTCAAGTTGGAGAACTTGAAATTAAGGGAAGAGCTGGCGATGTTAAAAGGTGAGGCTGGACGAGTAAAGCCAGTGGCTGACGAAAAATCAAGCGAGTGGAAAATTGTGAGTAGTGGGAAGACAAAGCTTTTGGTGAAGAAGCACACCAAGGATACGACAACAACGACAACAACAGCTAAGTGTACCAACCCGTTCAGTCCCTTGATAGACGAATTGGACGTTAGTACAGTCAGGGACAGGGATGACAAGGAAGGTATAAAAACTTTAATTGTTGGTGACTCACAGGTAAGGTACATGGACAGGGCCTTTTGTGGTAAAAACAAAAATAGGATGAGGGTGTGTTTGCCAGGAGCTGGGGTGGGGGATATAATTGACAGGATGGACAATATCTTGTCTGGTAATGGGAACAAACCCATTATCTGCCTCAGTGCAGGAGGCAATGATATTGGCCGGTGTAGGAGCGAGGAGCTTCTTGATAAGTTCAAGGCAGCCATAGATCGCATTAGGACTAAGGGAGGGATCCCTATCATATGCGGTGTCCTGCCTAGAAGGAGAGTTGGCAGTGAATGGTTGTCAAGGGCAGTTGGTGTTAACGACCGTCTTGACAGATATTGCAAGTCAATATCAGTCCCATTCATTGACAACTGGGACAACTTCTATGGCAGAAGGGACCTTTATGCTAGGGATGGGGTGCACCTGTCTAGGGATGGAGTAGCAACCCTGGCTGGGGCTCTAGAGGGGGCAGTTCAAAAGATATCGAAGTCTTTAAACTGCTAAGAGAACATAGGGGCACGGGGGTGGAGGAGACTGCAGTGGGAGCGGGTAAACAAGGCGAAAGATTACAGGGAAATAGTGTTAGGAATGATGACATAACTAAATTAGACAGGGAGTTTAAAACTAAACGCGGTAAGGGAAGGACTCAGAACACGACTAACTTAAATGTATATTACGCGAACAGTAGAAGTATGAGAAACAAAATGGATGATATTAGGGCCTTGGTATGTACAGAAGAAATCGATATAATTGCATTCACTGAAACATGGATCAACCTAGACACACGTGAATTACCAGTCGAATACCAAATTGCGGGTTACAAACTGTTCCATACCGATAGGCAGACCAGGAAAGGAGGCGGAGTAGCAATCTATGTTAGGGATAATCTGAAGTGTGAAATAAATAAGGAAATAAAAACTGAGAGGAATACAGAAACAATTTGGATAGAATTAAGCGACGGTCGGGAAAAATTAATCACAGGAGTAATATATAGACCCCCCAATCTTGACAGAGTCAATGAGCGACTTATCTGGGATGAAATGCGCAGGGCTTCCATACACAACAAAGTCTGTATAGTAGGCGACTTTAACCTTGGCCAAATAGATTGGACCGACCTTACGGGAAACTCCGAATCAGAGGATTTTCTCGAGACGATCCAGGACTGTTTCCTAAGTCAACATATAACCGAACCCACACGGGGTAATAATATATTGGATTTAGTTTTGTCAAACAGAGAAAACCTCATTAGCAATGTCGAGGTAGGGAACGAACTTGCAAACAGCGATCACAAAGAAATTCGATTCCAGTTAGATTTTCAGGGCAGACGTAAGGAAAATTCCACTAAAGTACCAGATTTCAGAAGGGCAAACTTTGACAGTTTAAAGAGGCAGCTAAGAGAGGGGGTGTCGCGCTTGGCCGTGAACCTGACAGATGACACCGACCTGATAACGAGATCTGAGATTGCCGAGTTCCACGACAATTTAAATAGTGAGTTACTTAATGCACAAAGGCAGAACATACCATACAAAAAACTCAGATCAAACAACAATGACCCTAAATGGATAAATAATTATTTAAAGAACATCATTGGCCAAAGGAAGGCTATAGGTAGAAGGATAAATCGTGGCGAAATTCACCTCCGGGACTATTATAGGGTATTGGCGAGTAGGGTTAAAACCGAGATAAGGAAAGCAAAGAGGAATAATGAGGTAAGGATAGCAAGGGAGGCAAAGACAAACCCCAAAGGATTCTACCAAATGTACCAAACTAAAACACGAGAAAAGATTGGACCAATACGGTCAGACTCCGGCGAGCTCACTGATAACGACGGAGAAATGAGCAATAATTTGAATAAATATTTTTCAACAGTTTTCACCAGCGAAAATTTAAACATGATACCCGAGGCACCGACTCTATTCAGAGATAGTGAAGAAAACAAATTAAGTGAGATAGTAGTGACTAGTAACGATGTTAGTAAGCAAATAGACAAACTAAAGCCTAATAAGTCACCTGGTCCCGATGAGATATTTGCCAGAGTATTAAAGGAATGTAAGGAAGAGCTTAGTATGCCCTTAGCAAAGTTGTTTAACATGTCCTTAAAAACAGGTGTAGTACCAGAATCCTGGAGGATAGCGAATGTAATACCGATCTTCAAGAAGGGGGATAGATCACTATCCTCTAACTACCGCCCAATCAGTCTAACATCAATAGTAGGCAAATTACTGGAAGCAATCATTTCAAACTCTATTCGAAATCACCTGGAGAAGCACAGATTGATCAATGATTCCCAGCATGGCTTCACAAGCGGACGTTCTTGCCTAACTAATCTATTAACATTCTTTTCATCAGTTTTCGAATCAGTGGACGAGGGGCACAATTATGATGTGGTATATCTCGACTTTAGCAAAGCCTTCGACAGAGTACCCCACGAAAGACTAATTAGAAAGGTAGAAGCTCATGGCATCAAAGGTGACATCCTTAAATGGATTAGGGCGTGGTTACAGGACAGGAAACAGCGAGTGAGCATTAACGGCACTAAGTCCCATTGGAGCAACGTCACAAGTGGAGTTCCCCAAGGCTCAGTACTTGGACCATTATTGTTTATTATATACATAAACGACATAGATATCGGCATAGACAGCAACATAAGTAAATTTGCTGATGATACTAAAATAGGACGTGTTATCAAATCTGACGAGGACTCGGCAAAACTACAGGAGGATCTAAACAAATTTTTCGAATGGTCTGAAAAATGGCAGATGAAATTCAACATTGACAAATGTAAAGTACTCAGTATAGGGAATGTAAACAGGGAAACCAGATACCAGATGAACAACGATGCCATAGAGAAATCCGACTGCGAGAGAGATTTAGGAGTAATGATAAGTAGGAACCTTAAGCCAAGTAAACAATGTGTTTTTGCTCGTAACAAGGCTAATAAAGTACTTGGGTTCATACAAAGGAGTGTTAGTTACAAGACTAGCGAGGTCATCCTAAAACTGTATCTTGCCCTTGTGAGACCACAGCTGGATTACGCAGTCCAGTTCTGGTCACCGTATTACAGAATGGATATAGAATCCTTGGAAAGAATCCAGAGGAGAATGACAAGACTAATCCCGGGTATCAGGAACCTTGAGTATAGAGACAGGTTAAAGCATCTTAATTTGCACTCCCTTGAGAGACGTAGAGCGAGGGGCGACCTGATAGAGGTGTATAAATGGAAGGCAGGGCTAAACAAAGGGGACATTACAAAGGTACTCAAATTATCCAACCAGGAGCGAACTCGTAACAATGGTTTTAAATTGGACAAATTTAGATTTAGGCGTGAAATAGGTAAACACTGGTTTGGAAACAGAGTAGTGGATGAATGGAACAAGTTACCAAATATCATCATTAACTCGAATACGCTGAATTGCTTCAAACATAGGTTGGATGCTCATATGAGCAATAGGGGTTGGGTGTAAACGGGACTGCCCAGTATGGGCCAATAGGCCCGCTGCAGTTTCCTCCATTCTTATGTTCTTATGTTCTTACTCTGAAGACACACATTCTTGAACACAATAGTATAATGGTGTTTGTATGTGAGGAATGTGGGAAACATTTTGCACTAAAGAGTAATCTCAAGAGACACATTCTTGGACACAGCGGTATAAAGGAGTTTCATTGTGAGGAATGTGGAAAATGTTTCTCCCAGAAGGGTCATCTCAAACGTCATAAACTTGTGCATGAAAAAAAGCAGAATTCAATAAATGTTTGAATGACTTTAACAGAAGGTAACATGTGACACATAAACTTGAATACATGTAATGGTAGGGTGTGTCATCGGAGGGAAGATCAGCTAAAACTAATGGCCCATCACTTTTTTGGTAGTTTTAGTGTATATAAACAGAAAATAATTTCAGTTTCAATATTTTGCAACCTTTTGCTAGGTAAATTTTAGCGTGAAATTTATCGAAAATTTAACTTACAGCTGCATTAGTGCATTACAATTAAATAGTGAACTTTGCTTTCTGACTTCATTCTTTAACAACACAACTAACAATATTTTTTTCTGTTTCAGATTCTGATGCATTTATAAGTTGATAATATTTGCGATGACTGCTTGTGTCAGGACGAGGAACCAAAAATCCAGCCATCTCAGTCACCATCTTGGGTCTGGGAGAGAGCTCCTGAAGTCGGAGTTGCCTACATTGAGAGATGCTTTGAGATACGGTGTTTTAATCAGGCAAATCAGTGAAAAGAACCAAAGAACTTACACAAACAAAGACATTGCCAGTGATATGACCAAAGCTGTCTTGGCACAGTACACTCTGGCTAACGCTCAGTTCAAGCCTCCAGTCATAACAAGTCAGAAGAAGATTAGTGAGAGACTGCTAGCCAATTGGGAAAAGGCAAGAGATATCTCTCTTGGGAGAGGAAAACTTGCAGTTAAGGACAGCTTTGCCAAGCAACTGGACCAGTTATTTGACATAATTACTTGCAAGTGCCCAATTGTTCTCTGTCCTGAGTTTGGATGCGATCGTGACTGTAAATCCGAGGCCCACATCTCCTGTATTTGCAAGCGTGAACTGAAGATTCCTGTGATCGAACTGGCATTTGTCAAAGCACAAAGAGAGAAGACTGGCAGTATAGGGGCTCTCATGATTTCTAGCCAAGATATTCCGGAGTCCAAGAGACAGGAGGCTGCCACAGAGAGACAGAAGAGGAGAAGAGTTGCCGAGGAAAAGAGACTTGAGAAGGCCCAGGGTGAGGTAAAAAAGGCCGATGATTGGAGTCAAGCTGATTCAGAGTTTAATGACTTCCCCATGGCTGATCCGAGTGCTGACCAGGAGAATGGTGACTTTGTCCCTAACCCAGAAAATAATGATCCCAAACCTTCCAGGCATAAGATTCGAAATAGGAAAGATATCCCGAGCATAGCTCTGGCCAGCATGCAACACCACACTGGTCTCAGAGAAACTGCAGAGATAGCAACAGCTGCCTGGATTGACGGTGGTTTGATAACACCTGATGATGTTCACCTGGTGATAGATCATAACAAAGTAAGGAGAGCTCAGGAGAAACTTGTCAGTAACCTAGAAGAGGAGTTTGATAAGAGGATAAGAGAAGATGGAATCAATTGTTTGTTCTTTGATGGGAGAAGGGATGACACTAAAGTGTTCATGAAAGTTGGAGATTCTGACAAGTTGTTCCCTGCCATGGTGAAGGAGGAACACTACTCCTGCTGCAGTGAACCAGGAGGGAAGTATTTGTGGCATTTCACGCCAGAGAAAGATGACATCAGGAAACCAGCTGAGATAGTGGCAGATAACATTGTGAACTGGCTCAGAGAGAGGAACGTAGACCAGACCCTGCAGGCCATTGGAGGGGACAGCACCAACACGAACACAGGGTGGCAAGGGGGGGGGGGGTCATACAGTGGATAGAGCGGAAGATTGGGAGGAAGCTGGTCTGGATTGTTTGTGACCTCCACACCAACGAGTTGCCACTCAGACATCTGATCCAGGAGCTGGATGGCAAGACTCTTTCAAACAACAGATGGTCTGGTCCTCTTGGCAAGATGCTGGACTCTGTCACTGAGTTAGAAATAAATCCGAGCTTTGAAAAAATCACAGTTGGCCCTCCACTCGTTGAGCTTGCACATACTGTCATTGACGACCTGAGTACTGACCAGTACTATGGTTACATGATTTGCAGTGCCATCAAAACTGGGGTCATGCCTGATAGACTTGCTTACCTGCAGATAGGTCCAGTCTCACATTCTAGATGGCTCACAACGGCTCTCAGGTTCTGCAGAATTTGGGTCCCTCATCATAAACTGAAAGGGAACCAGCTTCACAACCTGAGACTTATTGACCAATTCATCGTGAGTGTCTACTTGCCAAATTGGTTCAACACCAAGGTCAAGTCATCCTTCTCCGAAGGTCCGAGGCATGTTCTCTTCCAGCTTGAGCTCCTGAGGAGTCAGCCAAGGAAGGTTGTTCAGATTGTGGAGCAGACTGTGAGGAGATCTTCCTGGTATGCTCATCCCAAGGCAGTTCTGCAGACAATGCTCTGCAGTAAGGATGAGGAGGAGAGAAGAGTGGCAGTCAAAAAGATCTTGGATATGAGACTTATGAGAGGATCTGGGCATGACGAATCAGCTGGTGACGATTCCTTCAGGGTCAGGAAGACTCCTGAAGTCAATCTAGGTGCCAAGATCCTCACTGATCTCATAGATCTGGATAACATCCAGGCTGGCAGTGAGCCCCCTCTTACCTGCAGCCTCACCAATGTTCAAGTCAGAGCTTTCCTGGACAACCCCATGCATGTCACTGCCTGGCCCTCACACACCCAGAGTATAGAGCGTTGTGTACAGCAAGTGAGCGAGGCCAGCAGTCACGTGTACAGCCAGGAGAGGAGGGAAGGCTACATCCGAGCTCAGGTGGTCAGCAGGGAGGTGATGAGTAGAAACAGAAGCAAGAAAGACATGTTCTCTATGGTGTGCAGCAACACCGGGTCGTAGTAGTAAAACCGGTTTTTGTATTTGATGATTTTGTTTTCTAAAGGAATATTAAATTTAATAAATGTGTCAAGATCATTCGTTTCACTATTCTGGATCATTTTCATCCTAATAAATTAACCTGATACATTTACTTTACTTTAAATAAGCTATTTAGTGATGTTGGTAAAAGGGTGGGAATACTGAATTTTCATAAGATTTCAAGCTAAAATTTACCTAGCAAAAAATGAAAACTTTTCAAATCTGAAGATATCACATGATTCTGCACATAGAACTACATCATTAAAACCATGACACACCCTAATGTAATGGTCACATGTAGACCCAGCCATGTTGATTTGGCTTGGTCAAGTCAAGTGATGTTGTTGACTTAGTCATATCCTGTTGTCACCTGTGTATTGTACTAACATGTACTGTACTATACCAACTGTGATGTACTAACATGTACTGTACATTACCAACTGTGATGTACTGACATGTACTGTATGTACTGTACATTACCAAGTGTGATGTACTAACATGCAATGTACATTACCAACTGTGATGTACAAATGTACTTTACATTAACAACTGTAATGTACTAACATGTAATGTACATTACCAATTGTGATATACCAACATGCACTGTATATTACCAACTGTTATGTACTGACAGGTACTGTATGTACTTTACATTACCATTTGTGATGTACTAACATGTAATGTACATTACCAATTGTGATATACCAACATGCACTGTATATTACCAACTGTGATGTACTGACAGGTACTGTATGTACTTTACATTACCATCTGTGATGTACTAACATGTACTGTACATTACCAACTGAGATGTACTAATATGTACAGTACATTACCAACTGTCATGTATTAACATGTAATGTACATTAACAATTGTGATGTACAAACATGCACTGTACATTACCATCTGTGATGTACTAACATGTACTGTACATTACCAACTGTGATGTACTAACATGCACTGTATATTACCAACTGAAATGTACTAACATGTACTGTACATTACCAACTGTGATGTACTAACATGTACTGTACATTATCAACTGTGATGTACTCATATGTACTGTACATTACCAAATGTGATGTACTAACATGCACTGCACATTACCAATTGTGATGTACCATCATGCACTGTACTTTACCAACTGTGATGTACTAACATGTACTGTACATTACCAACTGTGATGTACTGACATGTACTGTATGTACTGTACATTACCAACTGTGATGTACTAACATGCAATGTACATTACCATCTGTGATGTACTAACATGTACTGTACATTACCAACTGTGATGTACAAACATATATTGTACATAACCAACTGTGATGTACTAACATGTACTGTACATTAACAACTGTGATGTACTAATATGTACTGTACATTACCAGCTGTGATGTAATAACATGTACTGTACATTACCAACTGTGATGTACTAACATGTACTGTACATAACCAACAGTGATGTACAAATGTACTGTACATTAACAACTGTGATGTGTTAACATGTACTATACATTACCAACTGTGATGTACTAACATGTACTGTACATAACCAACAGTGATGTACAAATGTACTGTACATTAACAACTGTGATGTGTTAACATGTACTATACATTACCAACTGTAATGTACTAACATGTACTGTACATTACCAAATGTGATGTGCTTACATCTACTGTACATTACCAACTGTGATGTACAAACATGTACTGTGCATAACCAACTGTGATGTACAAATGTACTGTATATTACCAACTGAGATGTACTAACATGTGCTGTACATTACCAACTGTGATGTACTAACATGTACTGTACATTACCATCTGTGACGTACTAACATGTACTGTACATAACCAACTGTGATGTAATAACATGTTCTGTACATTACTAACTGTGATGTACAAACATGTTCTGTACATAACCAACTGTGATGTACTAACATGTACAGTACATTACCAACTGTGATGTACTAACATGTACTGTACATTACCAGCTGTGATGTACTAACATGTACTGTACATTACCAACTGTGATGTACTAACATGTACTGTACATTACCAACTGTGATGTACTAACATGTACTGTACATTGCCAACTGTGATGTACAAACGTACTTTACATTAACAACTGTGATGTATTAACATGTACTGTACATTACCAACTGTGATGTACTAACATGTACTGTACATTACCAACTGTGATGTACTAACATTACTGTACATTACCAACTGTGATGTACTAACATGTATTGTACAATTCCAACTGTGATGTACTAACATATACAATACAATACCAGCTGTGATGTACTAACATGTACTGTACATTACCAACTGTGATGTACTAACATGTACTGTACATTACCAACTGTGATGTACAAATGCACTTTACATTAACAACTGTGATGTACTAACATGTACTGTACATTACCAACTGTGATGTACTAACATGTACTGTACATTCCCAACTCTGGTGTACTAACATGTACTGTACATTACCAACATTAATGTACTATCATGTACTGTACATTCCCAACTCTGATGTACTAACATGTACTGTATATTACCAACTGTGATGTACTATACTGTCAGAAGGGCTCTGTGTAATATATAATGTATGTTCTTATGGAAATAAGAAGTTTAAGAAAATAAGGAGTCTGCAATAGGCCGGTTGGCCTGTGTATGGCAGCTCTTGTCGAGTGTTACTACCACTCTCTATCGTCCATGAATCTATCTAGCCTCCTTTTAAAACTTTCCAGCGTTCCCGCACTTACTACAAAGTTGCTAAGCTTGTTCCACTCGTCCACCACCCTATTTGTGAACCAGTTCCTTCTTATCTCCCTCCTAAACCTAAACTTATCCAACTTAAATCCGTTTCTACGAATCCTATCCTGCTCGGATATTATAGGAACTTTATCTATATCGCCTATATTGATTCCTTTCACCCACTTAAATACCAGGTACTTCTATCATATCTCCCCACTCTCTTTGTCTTTCTAGGGAACGCAAGTTTAGTTTCTTTAACCTATCTTGATATGGAAGGTTTCTAAATCCCGGAATCATTTTCATCATTCTTCGCTGTACCGACTCCAGTGAATTGATATCCATTCTATAATAAGGGCACCAGAACTGAACCGCATAATCGAGGTGCGGCCTGACTAACGCAAGATGTAGTTGCAACAAGACCTGTGCACTCTTATTACTTGCACTTCTAGATATGAAACCTAATACTCTGCTGGCCTTATTTCGAACATTAACGCACTGTTTTCTAGGCCGTAGGTCCGGGCTTACAAGTACCCCTAAGTCTCTTTCACAAGTCGACCTTTCTAGGTTGATGTTGTTAAGGCTGCATACATTGACAGTATTTGTCCTTCCAATATTAAGTACGCTACACATGCTGGTGTTGAATTTCATTTGCCATATCTCTGACCACTCCTGCAGTTTATTTAAATCATCCTGTAGTGCAGTTGCATCCTGCCCCGAATTAATCTGCCGCCCTATTTTGGTGTCATCCGCAAACTTGCTTATGTCACTGCTGACCCCAGTATCTAGATCGTTTATATAGCTTATGAACACGAGTGGGCCCAGTACTGACCCCTGGGGAACCCCACTGGTTACACAGCCCCACTCAGATTTAACACCATCTACGCTGACCCTCTGTGTTCTATCGATGAGCCACGATTTTATCAAATTTAAAACTTTCCCCTCGATACCATGAACCTTTACTTTTCTCAGGAGCCTCTGATGTGGTACTCTTGTCAAACGCTCTGCTAAAGTCTAAGTAAATAACATCGTAATTATCGTCATTATCTACTACCTCGAAGATTTTCCTAAAAAACGTCAGCAGATTTGTTAGACAAGATTTTCCTTTTGTAAACCCATGTTGAGAGTTGTAGATTAATTTGCTTTTCTCTAAATGTGACCAAATGCTATTTGCTGTAATTGATTCAAGAAATTTCCCCACTACTTACATCAAACTAATCGGCCGGTAATTTGCCGCTGATGCTCTGTCTCCCTTTTCAAATATGGGTACTACATTTGCCTGTTTCCACAAGTCTGGCACAACTCCCGTGTCAAATTATTTTGTAGATGAATTTACGAGGGGTCCGCTAATCTGTTCCTTACACTCTTTCAAAACATAACATACATTCATGTTATGCTAATCTGTGTAATTTGTTGTATATAGTGAGTTGTTGTATATGATACATAATGGTGGTTGGGTGTGAAGTTGGCTTCTTGTACAAGGTGTTCTAAACTTGGGGTCTTGTGATGAACACGGCGAAAGATTTCATCAGGATATCGCCATAATGGAGAGCAGATATCAGGGACAATTCAGTCCTAACATGATGGGTCGACTATTGCTGGACACTGCAACGAGAAGAGAGCAAGCTGTACAAAAGAGTAAAGTTCAGAAGCACTTTTAGAACTTCATATTTTGTCATTATAAAGGATTTGAACTTACGTTTTTTGGTAAAAAATTTTATGAGCTTATCTGTGATAGGTTGAAAATTGTACCTTGCATGACGCGATAATGTTACTATATTTACTATTTTTTTTATTATTTAAGAAAGTAGGTCTGATGGTAGAATGAAACATCCAATTAATATTCATTAAAATGAAATTAGTCATGAAAGCACAGTCACATGAGATAATCTCATCTTTTGCACGACACGTGATGGAATATTAAACATTTGTACCTATTGATTTTTTTATAAAACCTGGTCTGATAGAACAAAACAAATATCAGATTCGAATTCAGCAATATGAAATTAGTTGTGTGAGCATGATCTCATTTGTGAACCATTTTGGCTGTTGACCAGTGTTATTAACGAATGTTAATGTTAATTGAAAAAGTTTGAGGTATCTGCTTAATTGTCTTTTATTGTAACTTGTTGTAATTGTCTCATTAATAATTTGTGAATTAATGTAACTGTGAAGTTATTACCCACAATGCTTGGTGGGAGAGTTGAGGAGGGAATGAAGGTAGAGAGAACCGGGAGGACTCACTGTAGACCAGACCTGTGTGTCTCGCTGCTTCACACAACTCAGTTCAGTTTAGGCCTGTGTGGATGGGTTTTGTCTGTGTGGATCTACCCTGTGAATCTACCTTGTAAATAATAATTGTACCAAGTATAGAAAGCAGGAGTTGGTGGCTATCATTTGTCTTCCAGCACTGGTCCCCGTGAACACTTGACATACACTAACAACTGTAATAGGCCTCGTGGGTTACTTGTTAGTGCTGTCAATTACAAACCCATAAGACACAGGTTCAGTGTTGTGGCCAGGCAGGGTTTGTGGGTCATTATCTTGTGGTGGTCTACACATAATATATGTAATATTATCTTTAATTAAAACATTAAATGATCAAATATATACTTGGCTGCTTACTAAAGGAAGAATTATAAGATGCTGTCATTTAAAATAAATAAAATTAAGATAAATTGTTCAAAGGTTAATGTAATTCTTATATCAATATTGTAAATAAAATGTTTGCTATAATTTTATGTTTTATTATTCACATGAAAATATTAGGATGAAAAATAGTTCCATTAAGATTGACTTATATGTATGAGAGTAATATTTATCTGTCTGTCATCTTTATTTATCTCACATATTTATGTGGGGTGGATTATGGGGTACAAAAGTTGCCATATTTATGATAATAAAATGTAAAACTTTGAATATTTCCATTTAATGACCATTCATTACTTATAATGTAAGTTTCATAAAGCACCTATCAATATCTCCTTTAGTAATGGTTTATACAGTTAATTTAGTCCAAATAAACTATTTTATACCTTAAGCTTTGTATAAACGTCATGAGCACCTCTTTTGAAAGGGTCAATAAACAGTACAGGTTGTACCTCTCTAGTAAGGCATTCTGTGATCCGGAAACTCCCGTGGTCCGGAACGATTTTAGTTTGTCCAATAGGTAGATAGGCAGCTTTTTTCTTTTTTTTTTTTATATATAACATCTGAGTTATTATTATTATTACAGGAGTATTAAAATTTCGCCCCCTACAGGCCCCAATGTGGGTCAGTGACCTATGCCCGGGTGGGCTAATCCCCATAAAAAAAAAAACAACAACAAAGCCGCGGGAAATTAAGGTTTGTTTACATCTGGCAGTTCGGCTGCTCTCTCTCTCTCTGCTTGTTTATATAGAGTACAACATTTAACCCTTCAATATATATGAGCAGTAAATAAGTGTTGCTTTCATATTCTTGTGTAGAGTAATGACGATATGTTTTCACATGCGCACACTTACATACGCCCAGTCTCACTTTTTTTTCTTTACCATTAATAGTTAGCTACTTATATTGTTCCATTTATTAACATTAAATAACATTACTTCAAACAACCATATTAATTTTTTTACATTAATTTTACTACAGCTACAATCAGGGTCTTATTTTCTTCAGTTTTATACAATATGTAGAACCAATCAGTCACTGGTCTTGTAAGCATTAACGAAAACAATGCCAGCAGCCGTCTCATCTCCTCGTGTGTTTTAATATTCCACGTATTATTAATGAATTGTATTGTTCATTTTGCACATACAAACATTATTTCAATAAAAAAAATTCAGAAACATTAATTAAAATATATATGAACAGTAAATAAGTGTTGCTTTCATATTCTCATGTAGAGTAATGACGATATGTTTTCACATGTGCGCACTTACATACGCGATTTCTCTTTTTTTTCTTTACCATTATCGTTACCTACTTCTATTGTTCCATTTATTAACATTAAATAACATTACTTAAAACAACCACTGGTTTTGTAAACAACGAAAACAAAGCCGTCTCGTCTCCTCATGTGTTTTAATATTCTACGTATAATTAATGAATTGTATAGCTCATTTTGCACACATAAACATTAATTCAATCAAAAAGACATTCAGTAATAAACAATAATGAATCCTTTGTACATAAGAGAAATGACGCAGTTTACACGATTGTGCACGTCTGAACGTTGGTGAGCCGTTCAAACCCGTCGAAATTCGAGTTTCCGCCGTCAAAATTTTCTATTTTTTTTTTGTGTTCCAATAAAATACGTTGAATTAAAAACTCGCGAAATTTGAGAAGCTACTATACGACATTTAACCCTTCAATATGTCTTCAAAGAGACCATGAAGCAGAGAAAGTAGTGTTAGTGCTTCCAAGCATAAGCACAAGTCACTATCTATCCAGGAAAAGGGTGAATTTCCATGGTCCGTAAATTTCCATGTTCCGGCACAAGTCAGGGCCCGAGGTTGCCGGACTAGAGAGGTACAACCTGTAATAGTTTGCCCTCAATTTATATAGGTTTTCTTTGTTAAGTTAATCGACTCTAAAAATGGAGATTTATACCTCCTTATTGGATATTCCTTATTTATACCTCCTTGTTGGATATTCCTTAACAACAACAGGCTTCACCATCTTGCATATTTTTGTAAATTTTCTCGTAAAACAGTTTATTTCTCCTCCTCCTGGATATTACAGCAAGTGTTTGGTGAGTTATTAAGAGTGTAGGTGTGTTATATGACCTAGCTCAGACGCTACCTGACCTAGCTTGCAAAAGGACATGCCCCTAAGTGCTCGTGTTAGTGACTAGAGGAAATGGCCGCCGTGGATCGTTGTGTTGTGTGGGAAGAGGGACGGAGTTTGAGGAACCTGGCTACTTTGTTAAGTCAGCTGGAGCAGTTGAGGAGAGAGATAGACGTGTTAAAGGGGGAGAACGAAGCCCTCAGGACTGAACTCCTTCAGGTTGGTGTCCTGCCTAGCAGAACGCCTGGGAAGGAGGAACAGGCGTGGAGAGTGGTAGCTTCTAAGGGGACTAGGGTCAGACTCAGGAAAGCTGACCCGGATGTGGAGTGCAGTAACCCCTACCAAGTGCTGGAAGAAGCTGGCGAGGAGGAGAAGAGGCAGGACGAGGAAGAGAAGAGGCAGGACGATGTGGTGCCAGGAGAGAAGAGGCAGACGATGTGGTGCCAGGAGAGAAAAGGGCAGTTGTTCAGACCCTGCCCTGTGGTAAGGTCGTGGTAGTTGGAGATAGCCAGGTGAGGTTCTTAGAGAGGACTTTTTGTGCAAGAGATAGGAAACGTAGGACTAGGGTGTGTTTTCCTGGGGCTGGGATAGGGCATGTAGCTGAGAGGATAGATAGGGTTTTGTCAGGGGAGGGTACCAATCCAGTAGTGTGTCTTAGTGTCGGAGGTAACGACATAGGAACAGTTAGGAGTGAGGAACTTTTCAAGAGGAATAGGGAGGCACTGGGGAAGGTTAGAAACGGGAGGGATCCCGATAGTATGTGTTGTCTTGCCTAGAAGGGGAATTGGTCGTGAATGGCTGTCCAGGGCGATTGTTATAAATTGCCAACTGGAAAAACATTGTGCAAGCAATGGTTGGGCATTCATAGATAACTGGCAACCATTCTATGGCAACGACTACCTGTACAGTCGTGACGGAGAACACTTGTCTCGCGCGTGGGTAAAGACGTTGTCTGCATCCCTGGAGCGTAAAATTGTCACTCCAAAGGGGGGGGGGGGGGGTTCGCCAGTAGAGAGAGGTCGGGGCGAGTGGGAGTCAAAAACCAAGCAGGTCCTAGGGAGTAAAAGTGGTTATTCAGGACAAGGGGTAAAACAGGACCAGGGAAGGGTAGGTTTAAATGTATACTATACAAACAGTAGGAGCGTTAGAAATAAAATAGACTTGCTGAGGGCGGTTGTTTGTACAGAGAATGTAGACGTTAAAGCAATCACCGAAGCTTGGATGAACCTGGCGAGCAAGAACTTTTTATCAGAGTACCACATAGAAGGGTACAACCTTTTTCACAAGGACAGGGAAAGTAGGAAGGGGGGAGGGGTCGCACTCTTCGTCAGGGATACATTAAAATGTTGTATTAATAATTCAATAAAGGGTGAAATAGGAACCGAGTCTGTATGGGTAGAAATTGCGGAAGGAAGAGAAAAACTAATTATGGGAGTGATTTACAGGCCCCCAAGTGTTGGGAAAGAAGCAGCTCAGCCCATATGGCAGGAAATGAGTAGGGCAGCAAGATACAACAACCTGTGCATTATGGGGGATTTCAACTTCAGAAATATTGACTGGGACAACATTGTAGGTGATTATGAATCTGAAGACTTCCTAGACGCAGTACAGGACAATTTTTTGAAACAACTAATTACAGAACCTACTAGAGGTAACAATATATTAGACCTAGTATTAACAAATTAAGAAAACATTATCAGAGATATCACAGTAAGGGAAGAACTAGGGAACAGTGATCACAGAGAAAAGAGGTTCACCCTAAATTGGGAAACGAAAAACAATGACAATATGGTCAGAGTCCCAAACTTTCGATTGGCGGATTATCAGGGGTTAAGAAGGTACCTTGGTGAGGTCACCTGCGAACAGTCAGGTCAGTCCCCAGTAGAAAAGGGTGAGGTCACAGATGACACAACAATTGATCATGACTATAATATATTCACTCTTATACTACGTAAAGCACAAGAACAAAATATACCATACAGAAAAATTAGGTCAAATAAGAATGAACCAAGATGGATGACCAGAAAACTTAAACATGACATAGGAATAAAGAAAGGAATTTATAAGAAATTAGAGAGAGGGGAGGCGCAGCTCAGAAATAGGTATAATGAACTATCTAGGAATGTTAAGAAAAATGTAAGAAAAGCAAAGAGAGACGACGAAACCAGGATAGCGAGAGAATCCAAGGTGAACCCCAAGGGATTTTTCCAAGTATATAGGACAAAGGTCAAGGACAAAGTTGGGCTTTTAAAGTCAGGGAGAGGGGAAGTGATTGATGACTATGAGGAAATAAGCAAAGCATTGAACAGCTACTTTTTATCAGTGTTCACAGAAGAAATTCACGATGAAATTCCAGAGTTGGAACTGATATTTAGGGAAAATGAAGAAGAAAAATTAAAGAATATCACTATCAGAAAAGAGGATGTTCTTAAGAAGATAAATAAATTAAAAAAGACAAAATCCCCAGGGCTGGATGAAATTTTCCCTCGAGTTTTGAAAGAATTTAAGGAACAGATTAGCGGACCCCTCGTAAATTTATTTACAAAATCATTAGGCAAGGGAGTTATGCCAGACTTGTGGAAACAGGCAAATGTAGTAACCATATTCAAAAAGGGAGACAGAGCAGCAGCGTCAAACTACCGGCCGATTAGTTTGACGTCAGTAGCGGGGAAATTTCTTGAATCAATTATAGCACATAGCATTCGATCGCATTTAGAGAAAAGCAAATTAATCTACGACTCTCAACATGGGTTTACAAAAGGAAAATCTTGTCTAACAAATCTGCTGACGTTTTTTAGGAAAGTCTTCGAGGTAGTAGATAATGACGATAATTACAATGTTATTTACTCGAACTTTAGCAAAGCATTTGAAAGAGTACCGCATCAGAGGCTTCTGAGAAAAATTAAGGCTCATGGTATCGAGGGGAAGTTTAAAATTGGATAAAATCATGGCTCACCGATAGAACACAGAGAGTCAGCGTAGATGGTGTCAAATCTGAGTGGGGCTGTGTAACAAGTGGGGTTCCCCAGAGGTCAGTACTGGACCCACTCTTGTTCATAATCTATATAAACGATCTAGACACTGGGATCAGCAGTGACATAAGCAAGTTTGTGGATGACACCAAAATAGGGCAGCAGATTAATTCAGGGCAGGATGCAACTGCACTACAGGATGATTTAAATAAACTGTAGGAGTGGTCAGAGATATGGCAAATGAAATTCAACACCAGCAAGTGTAGCGTACTTAATATTGGTAGAACATATACTCTCAACGTGTACAGCCTTAACAACATCAACCTAGAAAGGTCGCTTGTGAAAGAGACTTAGGGGTACTTGTAAGCCCGGACCTACGGCCTAGAAAACAGTTCGTTAATGTTCGAAATAAGGCAAACAGCATATTAGGTTTTATACCTAGAAGTGTAAGTAATAAGAGTGCAGAAATCTTATTGTAACTATATCTTGCGTTAGTCAGGCCGCACCTCGATTATGCGGTTCAGTTCTGGTGCCCTTATTAGAGAAAGGATATCAATTCAATAGAGTCGGTGCAGCGAAGAATGACGAAAATGATTCCGGGAGTTAGAAACCTTCCATATCAAGATAGGTTAAAGAAGCTAAACTTGCATTCCCTAGAACGACGAAGAGTGCGGGGAAATATGATAGAAGTATTTAAGTGGGTGAAAGGAATCAATAAAGTCGATATAGATAAAGTTCTTTACAATATCCGAGCAGGATAGGACTCGTAGCAACGGATTTAAGTTGGATAAGTTTAGGTTTAGGAGGGAGATAGGAAGGAACTGATTCACAAATAGGGTGGTGGACGAGTGGTAAAAGCTTAGCAACTTTGTAGTAAGTGCTGAAACGCTGGAGAGTTTTAAAAGGAGGTTAGATAGATTCATGGATGATAGAAAGTGGTAGTTACTCTCGACAGGTGCTGCCATACACAGGCCAACCGGCCTATTGCAGACTGCTTGTTTTCTTATGTTCTTATCAGTGCCGGATTTAGACCTGTGGCGGCCCATGGGCAGCCTCTTTGTGGATGCCCCCCTCATTATAACTACCCAAAAGGGTGGGGTGGCGAGTGAAGCGAGCCTAAACATCTGGGAGTTCCAGGGTGCGCTGTAAGCGCCCCCCCCCCCCCCCCCCACTGGAAATTTTTGAAATTTGAACACTTCTTTGGAGAATTTTGAAGCCATATGCAGTTATATTGAGGAAATTAGAACATTGAGAAATTTTTAATTAACTGTATATTTATTGATAGTGTAGTGGCTCCTCTCCCCTACAACTTCCAACTGAGCTCCGGCCGCGCGCCGACCAGCCAATCAGCGTACAGCGGAAAGAAGAACAGAAAAATGCTAGTGACAGGGGGGAAGGAGGTTCAGAGGAAGGATAAAGGGAGGATAGAAGTGAATTTTAGAAGGAGAGAACAGGTGCAGTGGCTATACACCGCTTGCGTGAGGGGGTAGGCAAAATGCCCTGAGGGTGCAACAATCACAATCAGGACGAGGCAGAGGGAGGGCGGGAGCAGGTCCGGGCAAGCAAAGGGCCAACGCGGGTGCTCTGATTGCCGTCTTAGCTTAGGCAGTGTTGGCAAAGCGTAGGAAGAACCGCCCCGCCACGGCGGCGGCCCAAGCAGAGAAACGCAGGTGGACGGACGCACAGGCAGCACACGATCAAATCAAACAGAGAAGGTGAAAATATGGAAATTTTGCTAGTCGTAGGGTTGTTTGGAGAGAGATGAAGGTAAAGTCTTTGAGCTATGTCAAAGAGGAACAGAGCGAGTTGGAGGAAGGGTTTTTGAATCTTTGAGCTTGAAATGTCAAAGTATTCATAGTAAGGAAGGATGAGCGTATCGTAGGAGAGTTTTTAGTAATAGCAGCAGACAGATTTGAGCTTTTTTGTCAAATTATGAACGGAGACGAGAATGAGATATAGGTTGAGTGATTTCAGTCTTGAGTTAGGTCAGTTTTATTGAGAATTCGATGTCACAGACGTTGGGTATGTTTTGATTTGGTTCTGAGAGTTGTAGGTCTTTGAGCTATGTCAGATAGAAATGGAGAGAGTTGGAGGAAGAGTTTTGAATCTTTGAGCTTGAAGTGTCAAAGTATTCGTAGTGAGGAAGGATGAGTGTATCGTAGGAGAGTTATTTAGTAATAGCAGGAGACAGATTTGAGCTATGTCAAATTGTGAACGGAGATAAGAGTGAGATATAGGTTGTTAGGTTTCAGTCTTGAGTTCGGTCGATTTTGTTGAGGTGGCTGATTATAGAAGTTGGGTATGTTTGATTTGGTTTTTGAGAGTTGTAGTGTTATGAGGGGATTTGTCTGGCAGGGGGGGGGTTGTGTTTGGAGATTGGTTGTGGGAGGGGGGGAGTTTGTGTTTGGGGATTGACGGGGGTGGCGGTTGTATGTTAATTTAAGGTGAATTAGAATTGCTTAAGGGGGGTTGTTGTGTGAGTGTGTATGTGTTTTCGTGGAAATGTAGTAAGGGGAGAGAGGGAGGGTTAGGATAATTGTTATAAGGTCAGGTATGCTTCGGTTGTCGGGAGGAGGGGGGGAAGGAGAGGAGAGGAGAGGGGAGGCGAGAGGAGGAGAGGGGGGCTTTGGAGGTTCTTGGGTTAATTTATAGTATGGTAGGATTTCTTTGGAATGATATGTTTTGTGTTGCTAATGAATAGTTGTATTGAGTCATATGTTTTTTTTTGTTTTTTTTTTTTTTTTTTTTTTTTGTTAGGAGGGATTGTGAGTAAGGTTGGGTGGGTTAAGCTT